>CM053325.1:8020640-8323140 GCA_028583605.1 Dastarcus helophoroides
AACTGTCCACAATTAAAAAGAGTTTTTAAATTTTTTAAGCCGACGAATCAGCTTCTTTTGTTGTAATATTTTAGTTTGTCTCTGGTTTTAATTAAGAACCAGATTTAGTAGATTGCTATAATGTGGCGATCAGGCCCGTAACCAGGGGGGCTGCAGCCCCCCCCCCGAAATTTTTTGCCTTTACACTAGATAGAACTGAACTTTCCAGATGTGCGACCTTTTTAAAAACCATTTTAATGGATCATTTTGTTTTCGGGTTGAAATGCAAGGATGTTTTATTTTTCAAATTTGGCGCCATTTCTTATAATTAGAGACCGGATTTTAAGCACAATCAAATAAGGTAAAAAGGTGAGCAAAATTAGGCAGAAACGAAAAGCTAAAGAAGACACCAAAAAGGTAAAATACTCTAAAAAAAAAGGCATAAACAGGTCAAATCGCACAATTAACAAAAAAAAAACATTTTGATATCTCAGTCGAAATTAAAAAAAATAATAGATTTTAGGTTATACTCAGGATATTCAGAAGGAGTATAATATTTTCAAATGAAGAAGTTCTTTAAATTTCGAGTTCATTCTCGAATTTTCGCCCTAAATCTTGAAATTTTTACCTTAAACTCATTCGTTTTTTTTCCAATATTTTGACATTTAAATCTGAGATTTCGTTTCTAGGAAAATTTAAACTTTTCTTGAAATCTCTTTTTTTTATTTGAAATTTCGGTCTTACGTTTTGAATTTTATTAAAATAATGTTGAATTTGCAAGTTTTTCAAGCTTAAACTCCCTATTTTAAAAAAAATTCAAATTTTGTGAAGAACTAGAAATTTATACAAGCGATTTTTCGAGATTTAACACTAAATTTTGAGAAAAAATGGATTTTGTAATAATAGTTTTACAATTTTAGAATTCAAAAAATTACGTTTTGAATTTTATTAAAATAATATTGAATTTGCAAGTTTTTCAAGCTTAAACTCCTTATTTTTAAAAAAAATTCAAATTTTGAGAAGAATTGGAAATTTATACAAGCGATTTTTGGAGATTTATCACCAAATTTTGAAAAAACTTGGATTTTGTAATAATAGTTTTACAGTTTTGGAATTTAAAAACTTTTAAAATCGGTTTTTAAATAAAATTTTGAATGTTAGGCCCTTTACTAAAAAATCAAAATATCCTATAAGCCATTATTTTGAGAAGACATTTTTTAATAAGCTATTTTTATGAATTTCTTCTATAATTTTTCTAACATGGCGATTGAACTTTAAAAAAATGTCTAAAATGTCGATTCTTTTATAAATTTCGAGTTTTGCAGAAAGCTTGAGCATTTTCAAGTTGAAATATTTAGGAATTTTTTAATAACTTTAATAATTAATAGCTTAATTCGAAATTTTTAATTTTTTCAAAGTTTTAACTACATAATAAATCGAAATTTTTTGTTATGAAATTGATTTGTTTATATTTCGATTACGATTTCGACGCAAATTCGACTTTTTTCTCCAAAATTCGAATTCCAATTGAAAACTTCCAAAAAAATATTGAAATTTCTATCTTAGTTATCAAATTTCAACTTTAATTAAGAATTTATTGTACTTTTAATCACATTTCTATCTTAGTTATCAAATTTCAACTTTAATTAAGAATTTATTGTACTTTAAATCACTTTTAAATTCATATTTTTAGAAAAACTTGATTTATAAAATTTTAACAACTTTTTACCACGAGTTTAAAAATGTCAAGATTAAAGTCGAAATTTAAAAAAAAATGAGCTTAATGACTAGTTTATTTTTCAAAATTTTTACATTAGCACCAATTCAAAATTCAGACTTCTTGAAAATATTTTGACTTTCTTTCTAGAAATTTATAGAAAATCTTCTGGCCATTTTGAGAAAAAACTAAAAGTTTCAGGAAATATTAAAGTTTACTTTTTAAATTTTGTTTCAAGGCAAAATGTTGAGTGTTATTAGTTTTTGTTAATAGATTTTATCTTTTGGAAATGAGAGATTTTTTTTTTACAAAATTTTGACTTCAAACCTTTTTTTTTAATTCAAAAATCATCGCTTCTTTTTTTGGATTTAGAGAGTAATTCTTAATGTCAACTTATTTCTAAAATTTCGAATTAAAAAAACTAAAAATTTCGAGTTCGAACAGGTCACATTAAGAATTAACATATTGTAATTTTGTTCAAAAATTCAAAATATTTAAAAATGTTAATATTTTCGAAAATGTTTAAATAATGAATTCTGGTTATTTTTAAGTATAACTACGGTCGTAATTAAACTTTTTCTAGAACGGGTTTGTCCATTCTAAATGTAGACTTTTCTAGACAAATTCCAAATTCAAAAAACTCAAGATTAAGTTCAGAAATTGGATATCAGACATTGTTCACAAAAATTTTGGCGAAGTTTTCAGGTTTCTAGAAAGAATTGATGTTTAAAGAAATATTTGTGGGTTTGAAGTAACTACCAAGATTTTAAACTTTGAATTTTTAGAAAAAAAAAAGTAAAAGTATTAACATACTTCGTATGTAGCAAAAAATCTAATTCAAATTGAAAATTTCCAAAATAGGTCGAAATTTTGAGATTAAAGGTAAAGCTTACAAAAAAAACACGATAAATAACTTTATAGCAAAAACTTTTTTTCGAAATTCGGAAAAATCAAATGCACTTCGACATTGCAAATTCAGATAGCAACAATAATTCCCAAAATTGTCCAAAATAAAAAACGTAGGAATTGAAGTTGTTGCCAGTTAGAAAAAGAGTTGGACGCTAAGAGGAAACTTGAACTTCAAAACATCTTAATCTTCCAGAATTTAAAAAGAATATCCAAATTTTAAATGTTCGGGTGCAAACTTTAAATTTGAGATAAAAGTTATAATTATGAATTTAATCGAAATTTGAAAAAAATTAAAAAAAAGAAGATTTTTCTCCAGCTGACTTCAAATTATGTCTTTAAATAGAGCACTTTCTATAGGCATTTTTTATACACAAGTGCAGGTTATAGAAGACAGTTCAAAGATAAATTTTAGAAAAGGAATATCTTTCGAGTAATTTTATCATCTTACCCATACATATCTGTTTTTATTTAGAAATTAAATTAAGATAAATAGGCAACGTTGTTGTTAAATTACTTTGTCAGAATGTTAGAAGAGTTGGACTCTAGAAATAGGTTTTAGTGTATTTTTTTATATTTTAGTATACTTATATAAAATAATAATATTAATAGTAAAGTAGTATTGGACCGTGGCTTCTTAGCTCTAACCTAGAAGCAAACAAAGACTAGGTAGTTTTAGCAGAAGGATCGCAGCCCCCTCCCGAAAAAAAATACTGGTTACGGGCTTTGGTAGGGGGACTTCTTCAGGAAATGGTGGGCGAAACGTCGAACACTTTTAGTAGTTCTTTGACTACGGTCCAATCCCGGAAGAAGTATATCCTGTACTGACTCTGGCCGTGGAAGCCTTCGTTATCTTAAATAGAGTTATCAAATTTTTTAAGCTGACGGATCAATTTGTTTCATTGTAATGTTTTAATTCGTCTTTGGTTTTCATTAAGCACCAGATATAGTAGATTACTGTAAGATAACGATATATGGTGCTCTCGACGAAGCATACTCTCTCATTTGAAGGGTACAGAGGAAAAACCAAAAAAGTCTATTTTTCGTCATTTCGTGATTCTAGGGTCATCTTTTAGCTAATAATAGAACCTTTCAATTTATGATATAAAACAAGGGAAGAACCAAATAAGTTACTTAATATTTACATTAGAATAATACCCGTTCAGGGGAAAAACCAGAGGGATTTATGGTAGTGTGGCTAAGTAAATTATATTTTTAGTTAAATTCACACAGAAAATAAACAAATTAAGCCATAACATTGTTTTTTGGCACACTGTTTATTAGTTAGTTAAAATACAATTTTATCACATGTTTTAGAAGGATTATGACATAATTAAATTTAAAATTGCTCTCCTGTAAAATCTATGAAATGTAACTATTTTGGTTTTTCCCCTGTACGTTTTATTTATTAAATTAATTCGAACAAAAGTATTAAAACTAACTCAATTAGTCCTGCATGTTTTAAAGAGTTCGTGGAAGTTGCAGAATGATGTTTTATCCCAGTTATTTTTTTCATTCCAGTTTTTAATTTTTGTTCCGGAAAAAATTATATCGTTTCCGTTCCGATTTTCCTTCCGACAAAAATTAAGTTTTTTTTCTCTTTTCGCTTTTCGATTCAATTTCCAGATGACACATTTCTTAATTTAAAAAAATATTTATTCGAATTAAAAATTGATTCTCTAACATAATTTAGGAAAATGTTGTCTTTTTTTTCTTTAATATAACAACATATAACTACTCTGACCGTGCTTGAAATTTGGGGAAAATATTCTTAATTTTTCGAATTCAAAAATTTCAAGCTGGCCCTCTGAATTCAGCGTTTATTTTGAGTTCAAATTTCAAGAAAAATTCACACTTGATAAAAAATTAAATATGCGGAATCCAAAATTTTAAACTGAAACTCGAACTTTTCATAAAAATCTTAAATTATTTACCTAAGAGTTGAAAACTTCTAGAATTTTGACGATTAAATTCAAAAATTTGAGACTTTTTTCATAATTTTGGTTTCCTATCGAAATTTTGACTTCGGCTGGATTTTTCTAAAAAACTTTGATTTTTATTCTTTCAGCTTTGTTTTCTATAACTTTGGAGTAAAAAGATCAAATCAAAAAAGTGAAAACAAGTTTTAAATTGAAATTTTTCAAAAACAGTCACAATTTCGAACAAAAGAACTCTAGAAATTGTTTAAAAGAGGGACTCTCAAAATTTCTACTGTTATTTAAAAATATTAACTCTAAATATTCAATTTTTCTGGAAATGTTGCTGAAAATCTCAAAATTTCCAGGAAAAGTAAAATTTTTCAGAAAGATTTTTTCTCTTCGATAATTTAACTTTTTACTTTTGAAATTCTAAATTTAGACTTATACTTTTTATATATTTTTTCCCAAAAATTTCGACTTCAAACAAAATTTAGCATTTTTCTAACAAGTATTATAATAACCTTCCTCTTTAAATTAAATTTATTTTTAAATGTGGGCATCTTTCTCAAAATTACGAATTAAAATTTAAATTGAAATTAAAAATTACAAGTTTAATCTTGGAGTTTCGTTAAAAACTTAAGTATTCGACTTTTCGATCAAAAAATCAACCTTTGCAAGACGCGAAATCATAGGATTGAAGTTAAAGTTTTGAAAAATAATTGTTATTCTAAAAAATTAAAATATTGGAAAAAATAAATTAAGTTTGTTTTTCCCCAAAGTTTAGACTTTGTCCAAAAATTTAATTTTAATTTAATTTCCTAAAATTTGGACATATTTTCGAGATTTTGAATTAAAATTTAAAATAAAAAAGATAATAAATATTCAGATTCAAACTAGGACTTTTGCATTTGAAATTTGATTAACAAAAATTCGAAATGTGTCGTTGATGCCGAAATTCCAATTTGGTCTTGTCACCTGAAGCCAAGAAAGATTAAAAAACACATCAGTTGCAGGGAGTAGCTGTTGTAATGTTTTTTTAATTTTTTTTGGTTTCAGGGGACAAGATTTCTGTATTAATTTTTGAAGATAACCAAGGAGCAGTCCGTTCTACCAATTCTATGGAAAAATTGGAATTTCACGATCAACAACAAACTTTCGGAAAAAAAAGGTGAAATTTCAAATTTAAAGATAAAATTTTAGCCCTAGCTAAAAAGTTTCTGACAAAACTTACAATTTTGAGAAAAACGTATAAAAACAAACCGGTTTTGATACGGAAATTCAATAAACAACGACGAACTTTCGAGGTTAAATCAGGAGTATCTTAAAAAACAATTAATATTTAAGAAGAAAGTTTAAATTAGACATTTTTTAACATACCACCATTTTAAGTTTACTCTCAAAATTTCGATCTCAATTGTAAGATTCTGGCTTTAATTGGAATACAATGTTGTATTTTTTCTTGTAAATTTGACTGAAATTCCAAATTTTTGGGAAAAATTTGAAATAGCGAGATTTCAACGGAAATTTTAAGAAAAAGAAGCAAATCCTCGAATTTAAGGAAGATTTAGTAAATCAGCATCGCAAAAAGTCGTAGAATTTAAAGAGATATCGCTAAAATACTGGAATATTGAAATTAAAGTGAAATTCGAAGGAACAAATTTAAGAAAAATCGAAATGCTGACTGATAACTTTAAACAATAGATATCATGTTGTAAAAGGAAAAATCGAAGGAATTTGGAGTTTTCTAAAAAAAGTTGAAATCGACTTTTGACACAAAAGTTCAAAGAGCAACGAACTTTCGAAGTTAATCTGGGAGTATCTTGAAAACAATTATTATTTAAGAAAACATTTAATTTTGACTTCTAAATTCAAAACAATCTGAAAAAAAATCGCACCTTCGAAACTTCGAGTCGAAATCTTGAGAGAAATACCAAAGTTACCAGAATTAAAGCAAAAATTTGAAATTTTTTATATAAATGTAAATTCTAAAAGTAGAAGTAAAATATTCTATAAAAAATGTAATTTGAAATTTTAAACCCAAATTTCCTATGCAAAAATTGGAATTTTAGGATCAGTGACAAATTTTTGGGGAAAAAACTCGAAATTTTAACTTTAAAGATGAAAATTTAGGAAAAATTTCAGTTGTAGCCGAAAAGTTTGAGAAGAAACTTAAGGTTTTGGGAGAAACATATAAAATCGACTTTTGTCACAAAGGATCAAAGAACAACAGGACAAACTTTCGAGGTTAAAGTAGGTGTATCTTGAAAACAATTAATTTTTAAGAAAACATTTAATTCTGACTTCTAAATTCAAAATAATCTGAAAAAAAATTGCAGCTTCGAAACTTCGAGTCGAAATCTTGAGAAAAATATCAAACTTACCAGAATTAAAGCAAAAATTTGAAATTTTTTATATAAATGTAAATTTTAAGAATAAAAGTAAAAAATTCTATAAAAACATAATTTCAAATTTTAAACCCAAATTTTCTATAGAAAAATTGGGATTTTAGGATCAACGGCAAACTTTCTAGAAAAAAACTCGAAATTTTAACTTTAAAGATGAAAATTTAGGAAACATTTCAGCTGTAGCCGAAAAGTGTGAGAAGAAACTTAAAATTTTAAGAAAAACATATAAAATCGACTTTTGACACAAAAGTTCAAAGAACAACAGGACGAACTTTCGAAGTTAAAATAGGAGTATCTTGAAAACAATTAATATTTAAGAAAACATTTAATTTTGACTTCTAAATTCAAAACAATCTGGAAAAAAAATCACAGCTTTGAAACTTCCAGTCGAAGTCTTAAAAAAAATAACAAAGTTCCAGAAGAAGTACCAGAATTAAAGTAAAAATTTGATGTTTTTTATATAAATATAAATTTCAAGAATAAAAGTAAAAAATTCTATAAAAAATGTAATTTCAAATTTTAAATCCAAATTTTCTATGCAAATATTGGAATTTTAGGATCAACGACAAATTTTCGAGAAAAAAAAACTCGAAATTTTAACTTTAAAGATGAAAATTTAGGAAACATTTCAGCTGTAGCCGAAAAGTTTGAGAAGAAACTTAAAATTTTAAGAAAAACATATAAAATCGACTTTTGACACAAAAGTTCAAATAGCAACAGGACGAACTTTCGAGGTTAAACTTAAATCTTGAAAACATTTAATTTTGACTTCTAAATTCAAAACAATCTAAAAAAAATTGCAGCTTTGAAACTTCGAGTCGAAATCTTGAGAAAAATATCAAAGTTACCAGAATTAAACCAAAAATTTAAAATTTTTTTAGGTAAATGTAAATTTTAAGAGTAAAAGTAAAAAATTCTATAAAAAATGTAATTTCAAATTTGAAACCCAAATTTTCTATGGAAAAATTGGAATTTTAGGATCCACGACAAATTTTCGGGAAAAAAAACTCGAAATTTTAACTTTAAAGATGACTAGGTAGTTTTAGCAGAAGGATCGCAGCCCCCGCCCTGGTTACGGACCTGCTTAGAGTTTAAATTTTGAAACCAAAAATTCGTGATTAACGACTAACGTTCGGCGTTACAAAACTTCGGGAATTGTCGGGTTTAGAGCCAACAATTTCAGAAAAAAAGCCAACAATTTAAGAAAAAAGCCAACAGTTTGAGAAAAAAGCCAATAATTTGGAAAAAAACCAACAATGTAAGAAAAAAAGTCCACATTTGAAGAAAAAAGTCCACATTTGAAGAAAAAATTCCCAAATTCGAATGTATCGTCAAAATTTCGAGAAAAAACTCAAAGCTTCAAAAAAATTAGTCACCTGCTGAATTTGTCCATGGGAAATTGCTTAAAAAAATTACAAAATGGGGGGATGATTCCCTTGAATCTTCTCTATGTACTCTACTGGGAGGGGAGGTACAAATTGAGATGACCTATAATTAAAAAAAAAAGTATAAACCAGGCTCTGCAGCTTATGTTCGAAACCACATAATAAGATTATGTATTAAAACTGATACATTGTACATTGTACATTTCAACCAACAGGCGGTGACAGGACTAAGTTATGTTGCTGGACGTTTGTGGGCTTTCGCATATTAATTTTTACGGAGACTATAAATGATCGAACATTTGCAATGACCTCATAGGCCATCAATATCAGCATGGGCGAAGGTTGGCAATAAAAATCGTTGGTTGTATAAAATTCGCTCAGCATGGGTGTAAAACTCGCTGCTGTTGCGAAGTAGAAATTTTAATATTTCTAAAGAATGCTTTGGCTCGGCCCCCGCTGCTTATTTTTCCCATTCTACGACCTTGATTGGCCACATTGTCAGATTGAAATACTTGCTATTTTGTTAAATTGTTACAAAAATTGAAAAAATAAAGTATTAAACAAATTGGAATACAAATCTTGTCCCCTGAAACCAAGAAAGATTAAAAAACACAACAAAGGTTGCTCTATCGCGTTTCGGTAGCCAAACTATTATCTCCAGGGGGATATGGCCATCGAAACGCGTTAGAGCAACTTTTGTTGTGTTTTTTAATCTTTCTTGGTTTCAGCGGAGAAGAGTCGTATTTCAATTTTTGAAATAACCAAGGACCAGTCCGTTCCACCACAAATAATAAACAAATGGTAATCTTGTTCAATTTTTTTGCAGGAATTATGCGCGAGGCCCAGCTTTGTACAAGATGGTCCCGGTCAGTTCGACATTTCACCTGGGAAAATGGGTAAGCTACGAAATGAAGCAATTTTATTGGTTTCTAGATGCTCTTTAAAATCGAAATTTAGCAAAGTCTCGAAGTGGCGATGGATTAAACTTAAAAAAAATCGTTTTATAGAGTTCGTTTTAAATTTAAAAATTCGTAATTTGGAAAGACTTTCAAGAACAGGCAAATTTTTCAAAAAGCCAAAGTTTCAAAAATTCGACGTTTCGAGAAAGCGGTCAACACTTTCAAAAAAATTTTAAAAAAATGTCCAAGTTTTCACAAAACGTCGAATTTTCGTAACTTTAACTGTTTGGAAAATTTTCCCGTTCGACATTTTCAGAAAACGGTCAAGACTTTCAAAAAATTTTTGAAATAATATCGAAGTTTCCCTTAAATTTGTTTTAAGAATCTTTCTCATTTTTTAATTTTTTGGATTGTAGAATTCACTGTCATATATTATGGAAGCGTGAACAACTTTCTGATTATGTTTTTATTTCTTTTGGAACTAAGAAATGTGTTTTTTAAGATGTGCAACCTTCTAGCTTTGATGATTTTCTGTTTTGTCCCTTTTTTTTCTTGGTTTCTCCAATAATTATGGCCCAAGTGGTTAATGCTTAAGACTTGTTCTAATATTTTTAAGCAAAATTAATAACCGTGCAGCATTTTTCGACCAAGTTTATTCATTGGCCTTATTTCCTCCAGCGGTCATAAGTCATAATTTGCTTGTACACAACCAAGAATTAGTGTTTTATGTTTTGTTATGTCCGTCATCAAATCAATTTGTTTTTTGCTTTGCAGATATATTTAATTGATCTGAAATCAATCTTCGTCATGGACGTATCATTTTAATTTCAATTACTACTTTCTAACTTATTTGTTTTCTATTGGTTGGCTTATGATGAAGTATAATAACAATTTTAATAACAAGGCACTTTTATGGTAAAAATATGCCATTTACTACATTCGTTGAAATGTAATGGAAAATAGTAACATAAGTATTTTGTGCACGTCCTCTTCAGAATTCTTATGGACATGTGATATCCGGAATGACTAAGATTTCCGTTTTGCCATCCAATGTTACAAGAAATTCAGATTCTACCGTTGAATGTTTCATTAAATACAAATATATTGTCCAGTTTTTACAACTTGTCGTTAGATGTTTATTTCACGATTCCTCTTAGCTGCGTTCAAGTATTTTTTCATCATTTCATAACAATTTAGAAATGTTCAATTAGAATTCTACCATTTGGACATTTTTCCACTGGAATATGATTGTAAATGTAAATGATAAATATTACCACTCTTGTAATAACAAAATCCAAACTAGGACAACTTTATAAAATTGATTGTTTTACACTACAAAATCCTAGGAAAAGTTATGAGGCAAAATAATAAAAAAATAGTCGTTAAATACACTCATCAATCTAACAATAGACAGTGGGGCATACTACCTGTAATTTAGCACTAAAGTTAAAGAGGTATGCAAGTAAATGAATAGTCTTTATGTAATTGTAAAGTACGCACTGAAAGAGAAAGTGAAACTAATTTCTAATATTCCTTCAGTTCAGTCAATTAAAATTGTTAATCCAAAGGTAGTATTAATGGTGCTGTAAAAGAAACTAATATTTGGTCACCAAAACAAGGACAAAGCAGAAAAAGATCTGCTTAAATATTTAAACAACTTCACATTTTTATTTTTACATTCGCAGGGTCAACGATTTTTATAAAATAAATAGAAAAGATTAACCAACATTGGACGAAACAGAAAGCGCAGTATTCATAAAACTGAAAGTAGGTGTTAGCATTGGATTGCAAAGATTTATGATTTTTAAATATTTAATAACGAATTGTTCTTTTTTCCAGATGCGTGCCATTTCAACTATTAAAATAATATCGTGATACGAATTGTAATTTTCACTTTCAAATGTTAAATTTATTAATTATTTATGAGGCTCATTATAGGATTTAATTATATTTTGAATCTAATTACAGCGTATTATCATACACTCGAGAAGTGTGATGTGCGAGTTAACATATTCTGAAATGATGCCATATCACGCAAAATACGTAAAATGATTACAAATCAAAGCAAAATCGCCAAATTTAGTCAGCTAATGTAGTGTATGGACGTATCGACTCTTTTTGTCAATTTATTTTTTGGTGAAACGAATCTTCAAAAATTGAAATACAGAACTTGTCCCCTGAAGATCAAAAAACACAACAAAGGTGTTCAAACGTGTTTTGACAGCCAAGCTGTCATCTTCAGAGAGATACTAATACCTAGTCAATTTATTTATTTAAAAAAGTTTATTTTTCAAGAAGTCGATGCTGAAAATGTTAAAAAAAACGTATATTTAATCAGCCGATGGTCGCCACTTCGTCTGTGAAATTAGATGACTTTAAAACTTGAGGAAAAAACTGCCCAACATTATTATTTTTATTGTTAAACTCACGAATCAATTTGTCTTAATTTGTCTGTGCTTTTAATTGAGAACTACATTTAGTATACTGCTATAATCTAACAATAAATGGTGCGTACTTCCTCATTTATAAAATTATTTTGGTTTCAGCTATGCACAGCTTTAAAGAATTCGTGCAGATTACACAATGATGTTTTGTTCAAATTAGTTGATACCACGATGTGTATATTTAGCTTCGACGTAAAATTTCAATTTATTTTGCAAACCTGTTTTCAAATTCGATTTTTTCAAAACATTTCAATTCTTTTCTGTAACATCTTTGCGAAGTTTCCTTAATTCCATTCCTGTTGAGTGGTTATTGACGAAAAAATCTACATTTTAATGAAAAAAGATAGACATTTTCCAAAAGCTGAATAAATTCGAGAATTTCAAAAAGTTGCATTTAAAAAAAAATTTTTCAAAAAAAAGGGAAAATTTTTGGAAAAAAGTCGAATTTTTCAAATAAACGCCCAATTTACTACAAGAAAGTCGAAACTCGAAAAAGAAGACAAAATTTTTGAAAAAAGAGACGAAATTAAAAAACAAGTCGAAAATTCGAAAAATAATTAAGAGTTTGAAAAACCAAATTGTTCTTAAGAATCTTCCTCTTATACTTCTTTGAAATCTCTCAATTTCTTCTCCTAAGAAGGATTTGAGATCCCTTAAATTCTTCTTAGAAATCTTCCTCCTCTACTCCTTTGAAATATCCCTTATATTGTTCTTAAGAATCTTCCTCTTATACTTCTTTGAAATCTCTCAAATTCTTCTCCTAAGAAGAATTTAAGTTTAAGTTTAAATTCTTCTTAGGAATCTTCCTCTTCTACTCCTTTGAAATATCCCTTAAATTGTTCTTAAGAATCTTCCTCTTATACTTCTTTAAAATCTCTCAAATTCTTCTCCTAAGAAGAATTTAAGATCCCTTAAATTCTTGTTAGGAATCTTCCTCCTCTACTCCTCTGAAATATCCCTTAAATTGTTCTTAAGAATCGTCTTCTTATACTTCTTTGAAATCTCTCAAATTGTTCTCCTAAGAAGAATTTAAGTTTAAGTTTAAATTCTTCTTAGGAATCTTCCTCTTCTACTCCTTTGAAATATCCCTTAAATTGTTCTTAAGGATCTTCCTTTTATACTTCTTTGAAATCTCTCAAGTTCTTCTCCTAAGAAGAACTTAAGTTTAAGTTTAAATGCTTCTTAAGAATCTTCCTCTTCTACTCCTTTCAAATATCCCTTAAATTGTTCTTAAAAATCTTCCTCTTATACTTCTTTGAAATCTCTCAAATTCTTTACCTAAGAAGAATTTAAGCTTGGGTTTAAATTCTTCTTAGGAATCTTCCTCTTCTACTCCTTTGAAATATCCCTTAAATTGTTCTTAAGAATCTTCCTCTTATATTTCTTTGAAATCTATCAAATTCTTCTCCTAAGAAAAATTTGAGATCCCTTAAATTCTCCTTAGGAATCTTCCTCCTCTACTCCTTTGAAATATCCCTTAAATTGTTCTTAAGGATCTTCCTCTTATACTTCTTTGAAATCTCTCAAATTCTTCTCCTAAGAAGAACTTAAGTTTAAGTTTAAATTCTTCTTAGGAATCTTCCTCTTCTACTCCTTTCAAATATCCCTTAAATTGTTCTTAAAAATCTTCCTCTTATACTTCTTTGAAATCTCTCAAATTCTTCTCCTGAGAAGAATTTAAGCTTGAGTTTAAATTCTTCTTAGGAATTTTCCTCTTCTACTCCTTTGAAATATCCCTTAAATTGTTCTTAAGAATCTTCCTCTTATATTTCTTTGAAATCTATCAAATTCTTCTCCTAAGAAGAATTTGAGATCCCTTAAATTCTTCTTAGGAATCTTCCTCCTCTACTCCTTTGAAATATCCCTTAAATTGTTCTTAAGGATCTTCCTCTTATACTTCTTTGAAATCTCTCAAATTCTTCTCCTAAGAAGAATTTAAGTTTAAGTTTAAATTCTTCTTACGAATCTTCCTCTTCTACTTCTTTGAAATATCCCTTAAATTGTTCTTAAAAATGTTCCTCTGATACTTCTTTGAAATTTTTTAAATTCTTCTCCTAAGAAGAATTTGAGATCCCTTAAATTCTTCTCAGGAATCTTCCTCCTCTACTCCTTTAAAATATCCCTTAAATTGTTCTCAAGAATCTTAATCTTATACTTCTTTGAAATCTCTCAAATTCTTCTTAGGAATCTTCCTCTTCTACTCCTTTCAAATATCCCTTAAATTGTTCTTAACCACTTGGGTCATAATTAGTGAAGAAACCAAAAAAATGAAGAAAGGGACAAAACAGAAAACCATCAAGGCTGGAAGGTTGTACATTTTAAGAAGCACATTTTTTAGTTCCAAAAGAAATAAAAACATAATTAGAAAATTGTTTACGCTGCCATAATATATGAAAGTGAATTCTACAATCCCAAAAATTAAAAAATGAGAAAGATTCTCAAAACAAATTCAAGAGATTTCAAAGAAATAGGAGAGGAAAATTTAGAAATCTTCCTAAAAATCCTTAGAAGAAGAATCCTTAAGAATCTTCCTCTTATACTTCTTTGAAATCTCTCAAATTCTTCTCCTAAGAAGAATTTAAGTTTAAGTTTAAATTCTTCTTACGAACCTTCCTCTTCTACTCCTTTCAAATATCCTTTAAATTGTTCTTAAGAATCTTCCTCTTATACTTCTTTAAAATCTCTCAAATTCTTCTTCTAAGAAGAATTTGAGATCCCTTAAATTCTTCTTAAGAATCTTCCTCTTATACTTCTTTGAAATCTCTCAAATTCTTCTCCTAAGAAAAACTTAAGTTTAAGTTTAAATTCTTCTTAGGAATCTTCCTCTTCTACTCCTTTCAAATATCCCTTAAATTGTTCTTAAGAATCTTCCTCTTATACTTCTTTATAATCTCTTAAATTCTTCTCCTAAGAAGAATTTGAGATCCCTTAAATTCTTCTTGGGAATCTTCCTCCTCTACTCCTTTAAAATATACCTTAAATTTTTCTTAAGAATCTTCCTCTTATACTTCTCTGAAATCTCTCAAATTCTTCTCCTAAGAAGAATTTAAGTTTAAGTTTAAATTCTTCTTAGGAATCTTCCTCTTCTACTCCTTTCAAATATCCCTTAAATTGTTCTTAAGAATCTTCCTCTTATACTTCTTTTAATCTCTTAAATTCTTCTCCTAAGAAGAAATTGAGATCCCTTAAATTCTTCTTGGGAATCTTCCTCCTCTACTCCTTTAAAATATACCTTAAATTTTTCTTAAGAATCTTCCTCTTATACTTCTCTGAAATCTCTCAAATTCTTCTCCTAAGAAGAATTTAAGTTTAAGTTTAAATTCTTCTTAGGAATCTTCCTCTTCTACTCCTATCAAATGTCCCTTAAATTGTTATTAAGAATCTTCCTCTTATACTTCTTTGAAATCTCTCAAATTCTTCTCCTAAGAAGAATTTGAGAGATTTCAAAGAAGTATAAGAGGAAGATTCTTAAGAACAATTTAAGGAATATTTCAAAGGAGTAGAAGAGGAAGATTCCAAAGAAGAATTTAAAGGATTTCAAAGATATAGAAGAGAAGTGAGGTAGTAGAATCAAAACCAGAACTGAAACCAGTCATACAGTGGAGTTCTCTCCATGGACATAAAGAAGCAAAAATGAAACCAAAAAGTAACCACTTATGCTGCAATTTATTTCATATTTTACCCTCTTCAGTACTATCTTATGATACTAATGAAATAAATTTTAACTGAATACGTTATTGCAGGTGATCGTTGGTTGGTATCGTGCCTCGGCATCCTCTTCCTGAACAAAGGACTATTTTACAGAGTGGTACCTGCCGATCAGTCGTTCAGTGGTGAACAGTACGCGGGTGTGTTTCGATTTAGATTGTGGTGGTGCGGAGAATGGACCGAGGTTCTCGTCGACGACAGACTCCCAACAGTCCACGGCAAGCTGGCCTTCTTGCAATCGCAGCAATCCGACCATTTTTGGCCCGGACTTCTGGAGAAAGCCTACGCCAAGTGAGTTCCACTTTAGAATTAGTCTAAATAAGATAGTACGAATGCATAGTCACTGATACTCTTATTGAAGACTCGTTAATTACAGAACTTTTTTTGTCATGATGTATTAGATTATTAATAGTCTTCCTCTATAGAGTAGAGACAGAAAAATGTATAATCTTTTATGGTATAAGATATCATGAATGCGTAATCACTGATACTCTCAGTATTAGAAGACTTATTACATTTTTTTGTCATGATAGTTTAGTAACTGTCTTCCTGAATAGAATAGAGACAGAAAAATGTATAATCTTTTATGGTATAAGATAGCATGAATGCATAGTCACTGATACTTTCAGTACTAGAAGACTTATTACATTTTTTTGTCATGATAGATTAGTAACTGTCTTCCTGAATAGAATAGAGACAGAAAAATGTATAATCTTTTATGGTATAAGATAGCATGAATGCATAGTCACTGAAACTCTCAGTACTAGAAGACTTATTACATTTTTTTGTCATGATAGATTAGTAACTGTCTTCCTGAATAGAATAGAAACAGAAAAATGTGTAAGCTTTTACACTCGACCTCCTAGCTTGATCCATCTGTTGCTGAAGTATATTTGATTGGAGTTGAGTTCTCCGGAACGGCAGATTTTAGTCTCGGGATCTTAAAAATTAATCGCTGTCATCAGAACTGGATCCCAAACTTGTTTCATTATCTAATCGTTTTTGACAATTAACTGATAGTCCGCCAATGAAATCTAATGAAACGTAACCAAATGTTTTACTCAAACTTCCATGTTTCATCTAGGACCAAATTAGTTAATTGTATGAACGAATTATTCCTATTTATAATGAATTGCTAAGCGATTTACATCCATCTTGTGATTGTGACTTCTAGACCAAATGCCTCTGACCAATGTGCTCCTTAAATGCAATTGTAATTGGACTTGTAGTCTCTCCGCAATAGGCCAAGTGATATGTTCACAAGTTAGCTTCAACAGCGTTGTGGATGAGTTGCCGCAGTCAAGTACTTAACTGGAATAGAGATAAAGTACCCCGTTTTTATTTTCGGATTTTTTAAAGCTGCCCACGCCTCGAACGCGTTTTAAATTCCTTCCACCACATACGAACTTTTTTGTTACCACATGAACCACTCGAGCGTAAGTTCTTGTAAAATTTGCATAATTCATTACGCCGTTGTCAGTTGAGCAAAAAAGTGATCCCGATATACGTTACTTATTTATTATTATTATACGAAACGGACAGCTACTTGAATTTAAATCGAGCTGCCGTACGGAATACTGAAGCATAAAGAATAGCAGTTATGACACGACAAAACCTTTTATAGCGGTAAAGACTACTTCCTTTAAATCGCGCTCCGATACTTTCTAAATCACTTTGAAATGTCTGACGACTTTGCCATTATGTAACATGGAAACTATTTACCACATTTCGTTTGCTAGACACACATGTAGACTGCCGGAAAATTGGGACATTTGTTCCGAAATTAGGGCACCACTTTATTCATTTCAATAGAAATCTTTAGGCATCTTTAGACATCTTTCAATAGGGATCTTTCAATAGGTGTTCCTTCTTATTAAAGAAGGATCTTAAAGAAGTTCTTTTTTATGTTCCTTCTTCTTAAAGAAGTTTCTTATAAGAAGAAGGAACGTCTTTAATAGAAGTGACTAAAGTGGTGCCCTAATTTCAACGCAAATGTTCCGATTTCACTTCTATTAAAGGTGTTCCTTCTTCTTAAAGAAGGAACTTAAAGAAGTCCTTCTTTTTAAAGAAGTTCTTTATAAGAGGAAGGAACGTCTTAGAAGGAACGCGTGTTGTGTTTTTTAAACTTTCTCTCTCAGGGATAAGATTTGTATTTCAATGTTTGAACATAACCAAGGAGAGCGTTCCACCAAAAAAAAAGGAACGTCTTTAATAGAAGTGACTAAAGTGGTGCCCTAATTTAGACGCAAATGTTACAATTTTCCTTCTTAAACAAGTTTTTCTTATTAAAGAAATTCCTTCTTCGCGAAGAAGTCCCTTTTTAAATTTTTTATGGAGATACAGTGCGAATTTTAATTCTATTTAGAAATTGATGTAAATTATTAAAATTGAGTGAGGTTTTCTAGAACTATCTTCGTTTCTACAGGATCATCGATCAGCACCCAATATATTTTTATTAAAGAATAATCATAATAAACATCTAATTAATAAAACTCTAACACTGACTGACAGACAACGGGTGGCTCTACAAGAATGAAAATTTGCACAGGAAGGTTCAGGTGCAGATCCAGAAAGGTTTTTCGGGGGGGGGGGGGACACTTTCATTCCCACCCATCTCCCTTTTTACATGCTTGAGTAGCAACGCAGGCAAAAATTTCAAGAAGTTTCAAGGTCATGTGAGATTTTCAATTCAAAATTGAATAATATAAAAAAATCAATTTTTATAGGAAATCAAGATCAAAATTCAACCACCATATTGTATAAATAAACATTTTATTTGCGACTAAAAATATATAAGATTCTACTAGAAACGGAAAACAAAATATAATTTTCAAACTGAAAATTGTCAAGTATATACCCCATAACAGAAATAAAACTACAAAATAACGCAACTAAAAGGTTAACATAATAGAACAAAAATCATAAAATTCAATATTGTTTTTCGTTAAATTGCATGTTTATAATCGAAATCTTAGCAAAAAAAGTAAAACCTGAAACTGTGTGCTAAAATTATTTTGAGTTAGGAAATTATGAAATAAATAGTAGTAAATTAAATTTTAAAAATGGTCAAAATTTCGAAAAGCAAACTCTTAATTTGTAGCTGAAAAATAGTAAAGAATTTGAAATTTCAAGATCAATGTTAAAATTTCGAATTTAAAATCGAAATAGTACAAAATAATAAAAACTTGGCTGTGCCAATTTTGAGAAAATGATAAAGTTTAAAAAATCCATAATTCACGAAAAAAAATTTTTCTTTAGATTTAAAAAAAAATTCATAACATACTTATTCATCTCCGTATTTTTGCAAAGCTCCTCTTTCCTTTCATTTCCTTATAAAATTTTGCTAGCCAGATATTTTTTTATCTTAGTCAAACATTGTGGAAAAACAAATAAAACCAATAATACACACACGAAACTAAACGTAAATGTTTTTTTTTATTTTAAAACTATGTCACTGTATAAAGTATATGAGTAGGTAAGGAAAGCTAAAAGACTGACTGAAAACATTCGATGTGCAATTTGAGATAAAATTTTGTTTATTTTGGTTTTGGCTGTTTGGTAAATTCTGTGAATTCTTGTAAGCGACAATTACAAAGTCTAGCATCACCCCAAAATAAGTTATTTATTTTGTGGCGTCACAGCATCACATTACATTCCTAACTAAGAAAATCACTGGTTACAAAGCCCAAAGCCCATAAAATCAAGTCGATTATTTATTAGAAAAATTTCTGCGAGGCAATAATCCATGCATTAACAGCCTCGGTTCTGTTATGGAGTTTAAAGCAGACCTCAAAAAATATATGTAACAAAACCCAGAGAGTAAAAAATTGGTCATTTTAAATTGCATTTTATCAAAATTCGAATATCATTATGAGTGGCATTGTTTAGACTTTTTTTAATTTCAATTATTAGATCCCTGTATATATCGAACAGTTTGCATTTGCACATACAAGCAAAGGCAGCGAGCTAAAATTAATTATATCAAATTAATTATAAATCGATTAAGAACTGCGTTTTTTAATACTCTAAGAGGGTTTCCGGTGCCAAAAACCCCCATGGAATAAAAAAAAATAATAATAAAAAATAAAAATAAAAGTGTAAACTTGTAACTTTGAGAAAAGTATCGACATTTTTTGCAAATTCATAAAATTCATTTAGAAATGGGCTGAAGCTCGAAATATTGACATTAAAATTTTGAAAAGAAAAACAACAAACACAAATTTCCTAAAAAATTGACGTTGCGTTTTTGAAATTAAAATTTTAAGGAAAAAGTTGAAATTGGAATTAAAAAAAACTAAAAGAAAGTTAATTTGTAAACTGTCATTAATTGTGTTGTAGAAGAGACCAGCTCAAACAAAAATTTTTCTGGATGGGTGCTCTTTTGGGGAACGTATTCAAACCAGAGTGTTTCAGGTAATCAGTACTTTGGGAAAACATATCTTTTAATTTGTTCAATTACCTGTTTCTTTTCTCTATTTTGATGATTTACTTTTGCCTTACGATCCAGGCTCTAACCTCTAGCAATTGATGTAATCGTTTAGATATCGATAAACATTTAAAGATAAATGTACTTTTTAAGAAGCAGTTTATAAATGTCTTGCTGAAAACTTCATAAAAGATACACCATTATAAAAATGTAAGCGTACAAAGCTTAACTGAGTTATACAAATAAATGAAATAATAAGTAGATGTTTTTTATTACTTCAAGAAGATCTGAATTTCGTGCAGAACAATCCAGCTGCAGAAAATAATTTTTCTTGAATTTACTGAAGTCAATGATTTGAGTACTAAACATTTAAATGCTTGAAAACATAAATAATCGCACGTCTGACAACATAAAATCCTGGGCGATGTTTACAATTCGCAAAAATGTACCAAAGAAGGTGCCGCTGTGCCCCAAGAAATCTAATCAGCAAAAGTATTACGAATTATAGCACCGCATGTTATGTCTTTGTCAGATTAGTTGTTAAAATATATGGATATACAATGAGACATCAATTTAGCATAAGAATATTTCTACAACTTTTTATTTTTTATTTTATTTCGTATTTTTCAATTATTTATTTTAAACTTCTTGAGCATCTCGAGGGGGGGCACTTGCCCCTGGTGCCCCCCTCTGGATCCGCCGCTGCGAAGGTTACATATAACGTAGGTGAGCACTAAGAAAGGATTTTTCAAAATTCAACTTCTAAGGGCGTAAAAATGGGCACTAAAACCCTAAAAAAGTAGACAATAAATGATACACACCACTGGATTTAAGTTGCCTGTACGCGTTAACCAGACGCATATGGCGTTAACCATACGTATATAGCATTAACCATACGTATATGGCGTTAACTATACGTATATGGCGTTAACCATACGTATATGGCATTAACCATACGTATATAGCGTTAACGATACGTATATGGCGTTAACCATGTACTGAAAGTATTGACTTTAACTCATCATTTTGGTTGTATGACATTCTCGCCACGGCGCGGCGGTGTTTATTTTGCTTATCGCATTTCTTATCTGGTTGCCGTGCGACAGTAAAACTGGAAAACTGAGATGCTGAGAATCTTCATTTTGCTGCAGAACGAATAACGTTGATAATACATGACGTTGTTTTAACCACAATTTGACAGATTCAAGGGTTTTGATGTATCAAAATAGGAATGTCATCCGGGAAAAAAAGATTCAAAAGGAAAGGGAGAGTATATACAGAGCAACTTACCTAAAAATTACCTCCTTAACGTTTGAGAAAAATTTAATGGTGCCTGAAATGTAATTTCCAGGGCTTCGAACCGTTATTATTTTCGTTCCGGTTTTCGGTTTTCATTCCGGAAAAAATTATATAGGTTCAGTTCCGGTTTTCGCTACTACAAAAATAACGGTTTTTCCCGGTTTTCGGTTTTTGGTTCAGCTCCGAGTGACTTATTTTTAATTTTTTATTTAAAAGAAAGAAAACATTTCGGGTAATCTCGAAACAAAAGTACAAATTTCAAAAAAGTATATGAAATTTAGGAAAAAAATTCAAATTAAAATTTAATATTTCTATTTAGGTTGAAATTTCGAGTACAAAGTCAACTTTTTTTAGGAAATGTAGAAACTGTAAACTTGTACTCTAACTTTTAGAATAAATAGAATTTAAAATAAAAAAATTTAGATTTCAAAATTTTAAATTAAACTATTTAGAAATAATGTTAACACTTTTTAAGTTTAAACATAAAATGTTTAGAAAAGCAATATATAAAGCGGAGTTTATATTACTAAAAAACGTCTACATCTGAATTTGAAGTTAAATTTTCAGGAAACGAAAATAACAATTTTAAACTTTATAAAGAATTCAAAATTAAGAAAAAACTATTAAGTTGCAAAATTCCGACTTATACTAAGGATTTTAAGTTTCGAGAAGATACTCGAACAATCGAGTTGAAAGTCAAATTGTTATGATTAAAATGAAACCTTTAGATTTTTTTTACATAAATTTGGTTTTTTTTTTCAAATTTTGACTACTTTCCTAAAAGTGTGGGTTAAAACGTGACAATTTTTTTAATGTCGTATTTCAATTCAATATTTCGAAGAAATCATTCAAATTTAAGGGAAACAATTGCACCGTTCTAGGAACTAAAATTTTGATTCAATCAGTGATCAAAGTTCGAAAAAACAAATCTTTCATAAATAAAAATTACTCAAGATTTTAACTATTTCTAGTAATTATGAGTCTTTTAAACATTCGAATTTAGAGATTACTCCATAAATATGTTTAACCTGTTTAAGTCGAAATTTTAGAAACAAAATTGCAATTTAAATATAAAATTTTAAGAAAAATGTAAGAATTTAAAAAAAAGTTAGATCTCTTTACTATCTGTTATCAAAATTTCGAATTCTTTTCAGTCATTTTCACGTTTTTAGAAAATTTGGAGCAATCATTTTGAAGTTAATTTCGAAATTTTATTATGTTCTGAAAAATTCAAGTTTAAATTTGAAATTTTAATTTTCAAAAATAAAAATAGCCTAAATTTAAAGAGAAAACTATCATCGTTTTATGAAATGGTCAAATTTTGATGGAAATTGAAAAACTTTTGTCAAAGATTAAAATTTAACAACTAATGAGATTTCTATTTTTCTAGAAACTTTAAATTTTTAAGTAAATGTTGAGGATTCCAAATTTTATCAAAATTTCGAGCTAACATTTTTAAATTCGGAAATTGATAAAAATGTTTCATAAACTTTCAAGTTTTTTTTACCAAAACTTTTAAAGTCAAATCTCGTAAGTAATGAAGGTCGAAATTTACCGATGAAAGTTAAAATTTTCTGATTAAGGTGAAATTTTGTTTTCTTTCTTTCATTTTTCAAAGTTTTAACCTAAGAATTCACAATTTCGAGAAAACTCGACAGTTTGAAACTAAAGTCAAAATAAAGTCGATCTTTTGATTCTAAAGTTGGAACTTTATGAAAATAGTAAAAATTTAAATTTCAAATTAAACATTTTGACAGAGAAGCTTGAATAAAAATCAAAGATTTTAAGAAACTTTTGTTGTTTTCGATTTTAAAAATTTAAAGCTACTAAAAGCGTGGGTAAACTTCCAAGTTATAAAAAAAATTAGTTTTAACCAAAAACTTGGAAAAAATATTCAGGTTTTTTTAGAAAGTTTGTAATAAAATTAAAAAATTTAAAAAACTCAAAATTTTGATTTTATTCTCGAAATTTTTGAAAACTTATCGAAATTTCATGTTTAAACTTGACATTTACAAACTCGAAAGTTTTTTTTGATGGAACGGACTGGTCCTTGGTTATCTTCAAAAATTGAAACACAGAACTTGTCCCCTGAAACCAAGAAAGATTAAAAAATACAACAAAGGTTGCTCTAACGCGTTTCGACAGCCAAGCTGTCATCTTCAGAGAGAAACTCTTTCCCTGAAGATGACAGCTTGGCTGTCGAAACGCGTTAAAGCAACCTTTGTTGTGTTTTTTAATCTTTCTTGGTTTCAGGGTACAAGTTCTGTGTTTCAATTTTCGAAAGTTTATAGTAAAACAAAATTATAAATTTCTAGTTTCTCTTAAAATGTTAGAATTTTTCTCATAATTTCTTGTTAACTTGAAATTTGTTTTTATTAATTTTAAGCTTCTCTGGGCATTTAAACTTTTTTCTCAAAATTTAGTGGTTAAGTTTGACATTTTAAGATTAAAGTCGAAATTTCCAGAAAAAAGTCAACATTTCCAAAAAAGTGCGACTTATTGAAGAAAAACCTTTCATAAACTTTTAGTTTGACATTTTAGTCATTTCATCGAATTTTTTACTTTATTCTCAAAATTCAAGAATAAGGTAGACATTTTAAGATTTTCTTAGAAGAGTTTCTTCTGAAAATACTGAGTTCAAATTTGAACCTTAATATTTTTCTCTAAAATTTTGCTACAAAATTCGAAATCTAGACTTTCTTTTGGAAATTTTGTCTTTTGATCTCAAAATGTTGACCTTCATCTTAAGGTTTGAAGTTTTTCTCGAAATTTCGAATTTAAACTTAAAATTTTGACTTTTTTTCGAAATTTCGTGTTAGAACTAAATTCTTGTGACTGACTTTTGGTTTTTTTTTCAAAATTTGGATGTTTTCTCAAAATTCTGTGTTTCAATTTTGTAATTGAAAATTCGAGAATTTTTTTGTTTTAAGAGTTTTTTATCTTTTCAAAGTTTTGCATTACATTTTTCATTTAATGTTAAAAATTATTCTTTTTAAAATTTCACTTATACATTTCCAGTTTTTCTGTTTGAACTTTTTTTTTCAAAATTTCGTGTTTAATTTAAACTCTGACAATTGGATTCGTTTAAATAAATTTATTTCGAATAATTATATAATTTTTTTTTTAATTGGTCATTTGTCAAAACTAGATGAAAGTAAAGTCACGCTGAGGACGTTTGTATCTATGGATGTTGCGATGCAACCCGTGATACAAGCTTTGCCTCATCTACGTGAAGTTTGCAATTGCAGTCTAATTTTCATTAGATTCTAATGAAATTAGATTTCAATTGCATCGTAATAAACTTGTATATATTCGTATATACAAGGCTTATTATCTCAGCAGAGAGTAATGCTTCAATTGGCATGTAGCGAAAATGTTTGCGTAATAAACAGTTAAAAGTCAGTTACAAGTCACCCAATGGAGGTTTGCTCTCTTGGATACTTATACGACTGACTAACGGTTTTAAATTGCAAGTGTATACAACCACCGTACCATGCTGATGAGGCCAAGGAAGGCCGAAACTAGTCTATGGTTGCGGTTGTACATATTTTCAATTTTAAGCACGTTTAACTGTTTAATTACAGAACATTTAATTGGTCATTTGTCATATAATTTTTTAGTCTTTGTCTTAAATTTTTAACGTTGAAGATAATTTTTTTTTCCGATTTTAAAATTGAAATTTTGACTTTTTTTTAGAAATTTTGATTTTAGTTTTAAAACATGAATTTGCCAAATTAAATTGGATGCCTCTTTTCTTCATAGGCACTTCGGGTCACATCAAAAATTACTGCAAGCCATATGTGGCTCGCGAGCTACGGATCAGGCATCATTTGTTTAGAACGATTGGAACAATAGGAAAAAATTAAAATTGTAAACCCAGAATTTTGAGAAAAAAAGGTGAAATTGGAGAAAATATTCGAAATTTATTTTACAAAAATTCTGCATAATTTTGATTCAAATACTAGTAGTAAATGTCGAAATATTTAAAAATAAACGTCAATATTTTTAGAAAAATTCCAAATTTTAAATTTAAAGCTGACGTTTATGGGACAAAATAAAAATAAGTTTAAATTTAAAATTTTAATAAAAAAAGTCCAAGTTCCAAAAAGACTCGTGAACAATGCAATAATAATAATAATCGAGAGAAAATATTGGGCTGTAGTTCGAGAATTTCAATGTAAAGTTGAAATTGAAGTGGGGAGGTTTTGTTAACTGTGGACTTTTGAATCTGCACTGAACCGAAATAAACCGATATTTTCTATTCGGTTCAGTTCCGGTTTTCGTTCCCACAGAAATATCGATTTTTTTCGGTTTCAGGTTTTCGGTTAAGTTCCGGTTCGAAGCTCTGATTAGTTTGTTAGTGGCTAGTTTACTTATAATACTCTTTATTTCCATTTACCTTTCGTGAAAATATAAATAAAATGGAGAAGGATATACCTTTATTATTTACTTTTAACTATTGAAATTTCACTTTGAGAAAATTGACCTTATTCTTGGGATATTTTTACTTTGTAAACGTATTATTTATGAATTATATAAAAGCCTATTACGTGATTATGTTCTAGTATTGAAAAACAATATTCGTCTACTGAAAAAAACACCTCCAAGGTAAATGATACTTGGTGTTCGTTCTGAATTAAATCTATCTAGTTACAAAGCATAAACACTATTTGCATGAGGTCACGTTCTAATACACTTGCCTGATCATATGCTACTGCATAATATAATTATAAATTATCCAGAGTTGAAAGATTACAAAAAAATTGAATATTCTGTCCATAAAACATTGCTCTGTCGATCGGTGTCGTTGTTGATCTTCTTAATTATCTGGAATAATTTTGAGAACAATTAGTTTTCAACATTTTTCAATTTCTTAAAAACTAGATTTTTCAAGTTCTCGATTTTTTCTAATCGCGATTTTTTAAATTCTGGTTTTCTTAAATTCGTCTTTTTTTTGAAATTTCGATTTTGGTCAGAATATTGTACCTTTTTCCAATTTTGATTTCTTCCGGAAACTTTTTTTATTAAAGTGGCATTCTTTTCTCAAAATTTTTGCTTACCATCAAAATGTCAAATTTTTCGTTATCGGTTAAATCGGAATTTGGACTTGTAATTCAACATTCTCTTCAATTTCCAATTATTTCTTAAAATTTGTCTTTTTTGTTGGAGATTCTACTTTATTCCCACATACTGCTTTCTCTAGGAAATTGAGGAGTTTTTATCTAACTTTTAGCTTTATTTTCAAACTTAAAATTTCCATTAATTTAAGAATATGCCTTTCTATCAAAATTTCCCAATATTTCTCAAAAATTCTACTTTTTATAAAAATTCGATAAATAATTTGATCTTCTAGAAATTTTTACCCAAGATTATTCTTTTTCTCAAAATTCTTATCCCGAGATCATGTTTTCAAGCGAAAAACTATGAGGATTCTTTTTTTTTCGAAATTTCGAATTTTATGGTTTTATATTTTTCTCGAAATATCTACTTTTTTTTCGTAGATTTGGCTTTGTTCTCAAAATTTTGAGTTTCTTTGAGGAATTTCGACTCTTTCTTTGAAATATTTCCTCGAAATTTTTTAAAATTTGTGTGCACAAAATTTATTTTTACAAAATCAATATTTTCATAATTTTGACATCCTTAAAACATTCCACCAAAATTTTAGAAATCCTGAAAATTCGCCGCTATTTCGTAACTATTTTTTTTGAGGGATCCTTTTTCTCGAAAGTTCGAATTTTATGTTTTCATTTTTTTTTTTCGAAATTTGGACTTTTTTCCAAAATTAGACTTCTTTCTCAAAATTGGAATTTCTCTGAGGAATTTCGTCATTCCATATTTCCTAGTTTTAAGTTTTTACTTCTGTCTGCAGTCTTCAAGACTGCGTATTTATTTTTTTGTTGAAAGAGAGATTAATTGAAATTATTTAAAACGCATTAAATACGACCTCAAAACTCCACGTTTGGTTTTTAAACAAGAGCTGTTATTGCAGCCAATTTCCAGTTAATGAGCAAACAGACATTTTGGGACAAACTGTGGTTCCTAACCCTTCCCAGAATTTTCTGCGTAAACGTGTATCAAAATGGTAAAAGAGGACGCGATTTATTAATAACCTGTAATTACATTAATGATAAGACGTGTTCTAATATAAAAAAAATTGCTCTTGGAAGCCTTGCCATTTCGTAATCTGTGGAGGCTGTAATTGATATAATTTCGATTCTTTGTTCTCTCAGAATGCGTGCACTTCGCTGTTTAATTAGGTATTAAATTTGTACACATAACGTTTCTTTCGAGTAGGACAATTACATTCCAACTCGACTATTAAATGCAAAACCATGGGTCTTTTGAATAACACAATAATTAAGTACGCAACAGCGCAAGTAAATACCGTACTGTATTAATTTCACGAACGAAATGGGCATTCTATGATTTTATGCGTGTAAAGTGTGCCATAGCAGATAATTCAAGTGTGTACGGCATCAAATATGGGTTACCCAAAACCGTGTCAAATTCACATTAAATGCCGCATTATCGGAGCCGCTTGAATCTGAATTTTCATTCAGTTTCTTTTAATTTACAATATCAAGATTTGAACTTCTTTCGCTCTACTACTGCTAGAAACTATACTATTCGAAATTTAGATTTTTCCATGACACTATAACTAATATAGTAATAGTATTATGGATTTTTCAAAATATCTAATTGTTATTGCATAAGCGCAAGAGCTAACGGCAACGATGTATACGTTCAGACGTACGAAGGGTTGCATTTTCGCAGCCCCAAGTTCGTAATGATACTGCAGCTTGCGAAAAAATGAATTAACACCCAACGTAGACAACTCGCTTTACCTTTTAATGTGTTGAATCCTAACTTATAAATGTTAAAGTGTATTGGTCTATTTTTTGTGTGGGTGTGTGTTTGTCTTTTTTTTTTGGAGTGATTTTTGCTTATCTACAATAATTGATATACAAATCTTGTCCCCTGAAACCAAGAATAATTAAAAAACCAGAAAACTTACTTTGAGCGAGTGTGTTTTCTAATTTTTTAATTTAATTAGTCAGCTAAAGCGATAGGGCGCAACTTTTCTACTCAATGTATAGCTGGAGACTCGTTAGGTAGCTAAATGTACACTTGATCCTAGCAACGAATTTTAACAAAACATTCTGCAATCTGCACGAACACTAGGACATTGCCTAGCTAATTTTATTAAAGTATGTTTGATCTACATCCATCAACATCTTCCAGCAATTTACATATTTTGTTATTAATTAACATCAGAAATAAATGAATATATAAAACACAATTTTTCTTTACAGACTCCACGGTTCATACGAGGCTTTAAAATACGGCTCACTTCTGGACGGTTTGGCCGACCTCACCGGTGGCATAACCGAAAGTATCCCCATTAGGCAGGATGGGGCGACCTGTGCACGACTTCTACATAAATTTCTGGACATGACCTCGATAATTACCTGTTCGGTACAGCCACCGAATTGCCAGCTGAGATCGGCGGTCGAGAAAACGACGTTAGGAATTCATTTAGCCACGAGTTACAGATTATACGCAATGGATAAGGTAATACGAAGAAATTAGACAGATGTTTACATAAATTCGGTTTGAAGTAGCTTTCACCGTCTGTTTTCGGAATAATGGTCGGCAATTAAATTTTAGAAATTAGCTTTTGGGCGGCCGGTAATTATGGCATACGAATATTAGAGGAAAATTGTTTCAATGCTTGAAATTCGGTTTTAGACGAATATAATTTATTTTACAAGGCTTTGCATGTCCAATTCTTACACTCTTACATCTCATAAATAACTTATTAGCAGCTATAACTTCGTTTAAGACATTATTAATTGCCTCTTAACATTTAAATGTAAATAATTACATGCCAATTTAAATAATTTACAAGTTACTCTTTTTATTTGAGACTTCGGGAAATTTGTTAGTTGTTAGTGCCGCCGTAATATGTTTAACAATATTACATCCATCAACAAACAATCAGACAAATATCAAAGACGGTTGTAACATTTGTTCGTGTTCATGAAATAAAAAAATATGTCATGTTAAGTTTAATTTTTTAAATTCTTTATTTTTCACTCAATGAAAACAAATAGAATATGACCTAGACTACAATAATACAACCCTCTAAACGTCTGTAGTGGATAATAAGTAGCTAACTACCAACAGTTGACCTACTGACGTTTAGCAGAAACGGTCACTCTGGAAAAACCCAGAGACTTCATTCTAATGCTCAGACCAAGAGATTTAAATTTATCAGATTCAGAGTTTCGGAACCATCGTTCAATTTCAAACTAACGGGATCCAACTTCCAACAAGATCGAAATCGATCTTCGGTTCCCAGAGTCTGTCGTATACATCGTGAGTTTATAGCAGGGCTTCGAACCGCTATGTTTTTTGTTTCGGTTTTCGGTTTTCGTTCCGACAAAAACACTACATCGGTTCAGTTTCGGTTTTTGTTCCGACAAAAATAACGGTTTTTTCCGGTTTTCGGTTCAGTTTTCAGAATTTTCAGATTTTTAAAAGTCTTTAAAAATTGATTTTTGGACATAATTTGGAAAACGTAATGTCTTTTTTACTTTAATATTACAACCTTGCCTAAAATTGAAGAAAAAATTTTATTTTTTTCAAGTTTAAAATTTTCATGGTGAAACTGAGTTTTTAGTTCAATTTGAGTCCAAATTTTAACTAAAGTTTATAAAAACCTAAATCGGAATTTCGAGTTTAGTTATTACAAATTTGGACTCGGAATTTTCATAAAAATCCTAAATTATATACCCTAGAGTTGAAAACTTCTAGAATATACGAACTTTGGTTGGATTAAAATCAAAAATTTGAGGGACCCTTTTCTTTCATAATTTTGATTCTCTATAGAAGTTTGACTTTGATTCGCTTTTTCTTATAAAATTGATTTTTACTGTTTCGACTTTGTTTTCTAGAACTGTCGATTAAAAAGAACAAATTAAAAAAATAAACGAAAATAAAAAAGACCAGCCACAATTTCAAAAAAAAGAACTTCAAATTTATTTCAAAAAAGAGTTTTCAAATTTTCTACCCTAATTCAGTCTTCACTTTAAACCCAAATATTCGATTTTGTTCCTGGAAATGTTGATGAAAACTTCAAAATTTCTGGAAAAAGTAAAATATTTCGAAAGTTTTGTTTAATGTTTTTAGCTTTTTTCGATATTTTAACTCTTTCCCTTTGAAGTTTTAAATTTAAACTGGTAGGTACTTTTTATTATTAATTTTTTTAAAATTTCGACTTTAAACAAAATTTAGTATTTCTCTCTCTGTTTCTCTAGCAACCTCTTAACCTTTTTTATCGACATGTTGACTTTTTTTCTTTAATTATAGACATTTTTCTCGAAATTATAAGTTGAGACTTGAAAGAAATTGACAAATATAAAATTAAATTTTGGAATAGTTTTTTAATCTTTCTTGGTTTCGCGGAGAAGATTTGTATTTCAATTTTTGAAGATAACCAAGGACCAGTCCATTCCACCAAAAAAATTAAAAAAATAGATATTTTTAACGAAGGTCGATAATTTGAAAACGATTCTCAAAAAAGCCCAGCTTTTGAATGAAGTTGAAATTGTCATGAAAATCGAAATTTTCAAGAGATTTTAAAAAAATCCGGAAATTTTAAAAAAAGGTCCAACAAAGGTTCAGATTCTTCATGGTAGACCCTTATTGACCGGAAATATTATGTTTTTTTCAATTTATTTAACATTTCTTCGGCCCAGTTTGGAAATATTTAAATTTTTATGGTGTGTTGACAATTTTCTAAACAGTTTTTGAAATGCGACTACGTGATATTTAAATTTATTGTGAATTGTCATGAAGTGACGTTAAAAATTGATTTTTGGACATAATTTGGAAAACGTAATGTCTTTTTTACTTTGATATTACAACCTTGCCTAAAATTGAAGAAAAAATTTTATTTTTTTCAAGTTTAAAATTTTCATGGTGAAACTCTGAGTTTTTAGTTCAATTTGAGTCCAAATTTAAACTAAAGTTTATAAAAAACTAAATCGGAATTTCGAGTTTAGTTATTACAAATTTGAACTCGAAATTTTCATAAAAATCCTAAATTATATACCCTAGAGTTGAAAACTTCTAGAATACACGAACTTTAGTTGGATTAAAATCGAAAATTTGAGGGACCTTTTTCTTTCATAATTTTGGTTCTTTATAGAAGTTTGACTTTGATTCGCTTTTTCTTATAAAATTGATTTTTACTGTTTCGACTTTGTTTTCTAGAACTGTCGATTAAAAAGATCAAATTAAAAAAATAAACGAAAATAAAAAAGACCAGCCACAATTTCAAAAAAAAGAACTTCAAATTTATTTCAAAAAAGACTTTTCAAATTTTCTACCCTAATTCAGTCTTGACTTTAAACCCAAATATTCGATTTTGTTCCTGGAAATGTTGCTGAAAACTTCAAAATTAAAAAAATAGATATTTTTAACGAAGGTCGATAATTTGAAAACGATTCTCAAAAAAGCCCAGCTTTTGAATGAAGTTGAAATTATCATGAAAATCGAAATTTTCAAGAGATTTAAAAAAAAACTCCGAGACTTTAAAAAAAGTCCCAACAAAGGTTCAGATGTTCAAATAGAAAATTTTTTAAACCTGTATTTTCAAAAGACAAAATTTTCAACAAATCAAAATATAAAGAGAGAGTCGAAGTTTGAAAAAATATAAAACTTCGAAGTTGAAGTCAAATATTTTAAAATTAATTCGTAATGTTTCAATAAAGTCGAGATTTTTAGCGAAAATCGAAGCTTTCAAAAAATCAGAATTTTAAATAGATGGAATTTTTAAAATAGCCAACATTTTTGAAAGAAACTGAAATTGTCATAGAAATTAGGTTTTTTTTTAAAAACGACGATTTTTCCAAAAAATTCAAAATTTCCGAAAAAGAGCTGATTTATTTTGAAATAATCAAAAGGTGTTAATTTTTAGAAAATGGAGAAATTTTGAAAAAGTCAGAGATTTAAAAAAAAGATCCAAATTTTCAAATAAAGAATATTTTAAAACTAGTTTTGAAAAAGACAAAATGTTCACGAAGTTAAAATATCAAGAAAAAGTGAAATTTTCAAAAATATAGAAATGTTCAAATATTCATTCATATTTTAAGTTGTCGTTTTGAAACAAAAATCCATATTTTCAAAAAAATCGAAAATTTGAGTCAAAAATTTTAAAATGAATTCGTAATTTTTCAATAAAATCGAGATTCTTTACGAAAGTCTAAACTTTCAAAAAATCGGAATTTCAAAAAGATCACAATTTTGAATACAAGGAATTTTCAAAAAAGCTGAAATTTTGAAAGATGTTTAAATTGTCGTAAAAATCGAAATTTTTCAAAAAAGTGCCAAATTTTCTTAAAATTTCCAAATTTTCAAAAAGTCGAAGTTTTCAAAAAATTCGAAATTAAGGAAAAGTGGAATTTGAAAATAAATAGTTTGAAAAAGGTCGAATTCCTCAAAAAAAAATCAAAATCTTGAAAAAAGTCAAATTTTTAAAAAGGGGAAATTTTGAATGAAAGTTGAAATTTTTAAAAGCCGAAAAGTAAAAAACCAAATTTTCACAAAAGTCCAAATTTTTAATTTTTAAAATAGGTCCAGATTTGCAAAAAAAAATTAAACATATCAAAAAAAATTCCAAATTTAAAAGTCAAAGCTAGACATTTTTAAAGAGAGCCGAAATTTTTAAAAAGTTTTCAATTTTTAGATTCTAATAAGGTCAGAGCCAACATTTCGAAATTTAAAACTTAAACGATTAAAATTGTTAATGAAAGTCGAAATTATAAAAAGGTCGTAATTTTTAGAAAATGGAGAAATTTTGAAAAAAGTCGGGGATTTTAAAAAATGTATAGTTTTTCAATAAAGGTCCAAATTCTTATATAAAGCATTTCTTAAAGCTACATTTTCAAAATACTAAACGTTCAAAAGATCGAAATATCAAAAAAGAGTCAAATTTCCAAAAAATATAGAGATTTTCAAATATTCAACATTTCTAAAGTCGCCGTTTTGAAAAAAACCAATATTTTCAAAAAATCGAAAATTTGAAAGTCAAAAATGTTAAAATGAATTCGTAATTTTTCAATAAAATCGAGATTCTTTACGAAAGTCTAAACTTTCAAAAAATCAGAATTTCAAAAAGATCACAATTTTAAATACAAGGAATTTTCAAAAAAGCTGAAATGTTGAAAGATGTTGAAATTGTCGTAAAAATCGAAATTTTTCAAAAAAGTGCCAAATTTTCTAAAAATTTCCAAATTTTCAAAAAGTCGAAGTTTTCAAAAAATTCGAAATTAAGGAAAAGTGGAATTTGAAAATAAATAGTTTGAAAAAGGTCGAATTCCTCAAAAAAAAAATCAAAATCTTGAAAAAAAGTCAAATTTTTAAAAAAGGGGAAATTTTGAATGAAAGTTGAAATGTTCAAAAGTGGAAAGTTAAAAAACCAAATTTTCACAAAAGTACAAATTTTTAATTTCTAAAATAGGTTCAGATTTACAAAAAAAATTAAACATATCAAAAAAAAATCCAACTTTAAAAGTCAAAGCTAGACATTTTTAAAGAGAGCCGAAATTTTTAAAAAGTTTTCAATTTTTAGATTCTAATAAGGTCAGAGCCAACATTTCGAAATTTAAAACTTAAACGATTAAAATTGTTAATGAAAGTCGAAATTATGAAAAGGTCGTAATTTTTAGAAAATAGAGAAATTTTGAAAAAAGTCGGGGATTTTAAAAAATGTTTAGATTTTCAATAAAGGTACAAATTCTTGTATAAAGAATTTTTTAAAGCTACATTTTCAAAGAACTAAACGTTCAAAAGATCGAAATATCAAAGAAGAGTCAAATTTCCAAAAAAATAGAGATTTTCAAATATTCAAAATTTCTAAAGTCGCCGTTTTGAAAAAAAACACAATATTTTCAAAAAATCGAAATTTTGAAATAAGTCTTAAATTTTTAAAATAAATTCATAATTTTTCAACGAAGTCGAGATTTTTAACGAACGTCGAAATTCTCAAAAAAAACAAAACTTCAAGAAAATCGAAATTTTGAATAAATGGAAATTTCAAAATAGCCGAAATTTTGAAGGAAGCTAAAATTGTCATGGAAAACAAAATTTTCAACAAAATTAGCAATTTTCCAAAGAGGTCAAAATTTGCGAAGAAAAGCTGAATTTTTCAAAAAAACTTCCAAATTTTCTAAAAAATAAATCCAAATTTTCAAAAATTGGAAGTTTTCAAAAAATCCAAAATTGAAAAAGTCGAATTTTGAAAATAAGTAGTTTGAAAGAGTCAAATTCTTCAAAAAAAAAATGAAACCTTTAAAAAAAGCTACAATTTGAAAAAAAGTCAAATTTTAAAAAAGGGAAATTTTCAGGACTCGAAATTTTGGGATTAATTTTGAAAAATCCTTTGTCAAAATTGAGTTTGTTTTTCCTCAAAATTTAGACTTTTTTAAAAATGTTGTCTTTTTTCTTGAAATTTGAATACTCTTTCGAGATTCTAAATATAAATATTCAAAATAAAAATTAACATAAAATTTTTAAATTTAAGTTAGCACTTTTGCGTTTGAAATCTATCTTCTGCTAACATTTTAAGCAAAAATTTGAAATTTTTAATGGAAATGTAAATTTTAAGAATAAAAGTAAAAAATTCCATAAAAAGTGTAATTTGAATAATTTCTAAAGTTCAATTTTCTATGAAAAAATTAAAATTTTAAGATCAACAACAAATTTTCAATTTTAAAGACGAAATTTTGTGAAATTTGTGAAAAAATTTAACATTTTTAGAATAAATTTTTGACACAAAAGTTCAAGTATCAAAGGGTCGAACTTGCAAAGGACCAAATTTTCGAATTTATACCAGAGGTTTAGCGAAAGCAATTACATAATATGTAAGAGAACACACAATTTTGACTTCTAAATTCTAAACAAATCACAGTTTTGTGGCTTAAGGAAAAAATGATACTTTCAGAATGAAAATTACTATTTTAACGTAAGCAAAACTGTTGTACCACTACAAGTTTACTGTAAAAAAAAGTTCCATCCCAATGCCAAGATCTTGGCTTTAAATTGGAATATCATGTTGGATTTTTTATTAAAATTTTGTCTTGAAATTTAAAATTTTTTAAGTTAAATTTGAAACTGCGAGATTTCAGCGAACATTTTGAGAAAAAATCATATTTTGGAATTTTTGGAAGATTTAGGAAGTCGGCAGCAGGAATTTAAATTTGGGATTTCGAAAAAAAACTGACTTACTTAAATCAAAGTGGAATTTGAAGGAAAACATTTACGAAAAATCGAAAATATGATTAATAACTTCAAAAAATAGAGGTATCAAATTAAGAAAAGAAAATTGAAAGTCAAAGAAAGATTTTTAAAAAATAGATTCCAGAAAAATTTCTAGAAAAACTCGAATTTGCAAAAAAATTGTAAGGAAAACCGAGTTTCTCTAGCTTCAAAGAAAAATATGTAACTACTTTATTTTAAAGATATAACAGAGGAAACTGTTTTCGAAATTTTAGAAGAAGAAAAGAAATATTTCGAGTAATTTCCAGATAAAATTCCACATTTCAAGAAAAAGTTGAAAATCTTGATAAAAGATTCAAGTTAAAACTTAAATTTTTATTGTTTTGGATGGAATTGTGAACATTTTTTAAATAAAAATTGAAATTTAAAAAAAAATCCCAATCTTAGGTATAAAATAAAAAATATTTTAAGTATATAAATTTGACGAACCGCTTCGGCTTTGTTCCGGCGAAAATAACCGTTTTTTCGGTTTTCGGTTTCGATTCAGTTCCGGTTCGAAACCCTGGTTTGTAGCCTATAAATTTTTAGTTTTTTACTCAAAATTTCGATTTCGGATTTAAAATTTCGTTTCTGTTCCCTTTTGACTTCCCTTTGATTTCGAACTCAAAGTTTCGTTTTTCTCTAGAAATGTTGTTGGACTTGACATTTTTCTATTCCGAAGAGAACCCAATTTTTCTTAAAATTTCTCTTTTATTCTCTATTTTTTCAAAACTAGTCAAAGAGAAGTATAAAGTAGCTATTTCATGTAAAGAAATGTCACGTTCACAACCAAACCGACTCTTCGCATTTGGCGTTCGGATTGTCGCCCCTACAACGCGCCCTGATTGACATTTTTTGTTCCAGGCGGAAACCTACAGTGGCGAATCAATTCAACTGGTGAAACTCCGGAACCCGTTAGGACCGGCTTCTGAATACATCGGACCTTGGTGCTTGGACTCGAGCGATTGGGGAGAGGTATCACCCCAAGAACTCGAGCGCCTTCAAATTAAACTCACCGAGGGTGAATTTTGGATGCCCTTCGCGGATTTCATTAAAACTTTCACCCATTTAGAGGTGGTACATTTAGATAATGATACTAGCAGAGACGAACCGAGCTTGTATAATAAGGTCACTTGGCAAATGAGATTGTACCAAGGCACTTGGCAGAAAGGTGTAACGGCAGGCGGTTGTCGAAACAACCCGGAAACCTTCCACATTAATCCCCAGCTCCATCTGCTTTTGAGCGAGATGGAGGAAGTGATAGTTTCCTTGAATCAACATAGTGTGATGGAGCCGAAAGTTATCGGCTTCACAGCGTATTCTCTACCGAAAAGTAACACGGAAACCATTGGGAAAGCCTTCTTCAAGAAAAATAAGTCATTGTTCAATTCCCAGTATACAAACAGTCGTCAAGTTAGTCACAGGTGCCAGTTGGAGCAAGGAGGTTATTTAATTCTTCCAACTACGTTCGAGCCAGGTCAAGAGTCTGGATTTACTGTTAGAGTGTATTCGATTAAGACACTCAAATTGAAGCTAGTCGACACAGTTCCACTGTTGATCAAATCCGCTATAGTTAAAGCGCCCCCGTTGTTGGACGGCAAAAGTTTTAGTCAGTACGAGGCTGTTTTTCTACAGTTGGCCGATGAACACAGAACCGTGAACGCTTTCGATTTACAGGAATTATTAGACGCCTGTTTACCAAATGACTACATCAAGAGCTGCGCCTCCATTGAAGTCTGCAGGCAAGTTGTGCTGACATTCGACGTAAGTATTAGAGATTATTGGCTGCGTGCAAGCTGCGATTTAATTGGGTAATTTCAGACATCTGGAATAGGAAGACTAAAGTTTAACGATTTCAAAGACCTCATGTGCAGCCTCAAATTTTGGCAAACGGCCTTCAAGAACCACACGAAGGAAAAAACGGGGATTTTAAAAGCTGAAAGACTAAAGGACGCTCTAATGGAAGTTGGTTTTCAGTTGAATAGCGAGGTGTTGGCCACGCTGATTCTGAGGCATATGAGGAAAGATGGCACTCTTCGTTTTGGCGATTTTGTTTCGGCGATATTGCACCTAACTGTAGCATTTAGTAAGTTTCATTGATAAGTCTAATTAAAGTATTCTAAAAAGTGCTTTATAGGCGTCTTCGAATCAAAGGATCCACTACAGAATGGATCAATTAAATTGACTTTATCAGAGGTAAGTTTTGGCTATATTGTTTAAGAACTCAACTAAATATGGATGTTTCTTTGTTGCAGTGGCTGAAATCTTCTTTAACTTGCTGAAGTGATAATGAAGCTGTCTGTGTATATAGTGTTTATATTTAAAATGTATTTTTGTTAATGTGAAAATATATTTAATAAATTATTTATAGTAAAACCTTCATCTTTGTAAGTTTTTATTCCAGTCCAATTAGATTTCCTTTATGAAAAAAATCCCATCGGATTTTTTTCTAAAATGTCTGCAAACTAGCCAGGGTCACGAAAATCACTTTTTTGTAAATAATCTGCTCCTCTTCATCATACTTTCTTAACAGTTATCATCAAACAACCAAACTTGTAGAAGAAAAAATTATAATTAGTTACAACTTTTGTTTTATGCATTTTTTGTAAGATCAACCGTTTTTTGGATACAGTACGAAGAATGAGAAGTCCGTTTCTATTTATAGGATAACGCAGTGGTGTGTATTAAAAATGTTGCCAATAAATCAAAAAAAAAACATAAAAATGCACAGTATGCAGTAACAATTATGGTGCCTCTAGAAAGAAAAATTTTTAATCAAATCGATGCAACAAAACATCCAGCCACTGCAGAATCTGAACTTCTATTATCATTGGAAAACGAAGACGCAACAACTTTTTTTACAGAAAATTGGAAACGAAAATGTGGAGTTACAAAATTGTGCGATGAAATAAAGGAATAGCAGATAAGAAAATAAAATAAAAACATTCGATCATATTTCACTCGTTGTGGGTAAAATGAGATTTATTTGAAGATTTGTTAACAAAAAAAAATATTGAAATACAGAACTTGTCCCCTAAAACCAAGAAAGATTCTTGGTTTCAGGGGACAAGTTCTGTATTTCAATTTTTGAAGATAACCAAGGAGCAGTCCGTTTCTCCAAAAAAATATGAAAAATTGTTGAGATTGTAGTACAAAAAACTTCAAAATTTACAGAGTTTTTAGAAATTTAGAGCAAAAGACCACAAATTAAAACCAAAATTTCCAAGAAACTAAATTATGTATAAAAAAAATTTGGAATTCAATCAAAATTTTAATTTTTTTTTTAATGAAGCTTTAGGATGAAAGATGATTCAGAAAAAATGTCAACATTTCTTTAAAAAAATAAAGCAACCTTTAAAACCGAAACGTAAACTACAAATTTTGAGAAAAAAATTCGAAATTTTATTTAAAAAAAGCTTAAGAGTGTAAAAGTTTGAAAGTGGACTTTTCGTAAATTCGCACAAACTAAAAAAATTTAATTTTTGTAAACACAAGCAAGACGTCTTGCAGTGGGATTGAATTAAAAAAAATATTTTTCTATCCCTCCAAAAATGTGTCAATTAGTAAGAGAGTTATTATGGAAATAAATTTTATTTAAATAATTTACAAGCAAACTTTCCAACAATATAAAGAGTATGTACACAGAGTAAAAATTAATTCTACTTCCATATATAATTTTGGGCCTTTCCTCACCTGTCCCTGCCAAAATAAAAATAAACTATCAAAATGTAAATCTTGTGGAAAATAATAACAGAAATTAAATAAAATTGTTTATTTAAAACAGAATCTTTTACTAGTTACATATTTAATAAATACAGATCACAGCACAAAACCTGCATAAGAATTTGCAGAAAGTTAATATAACTGAACACGCTTTCCACAATTTCCTATTCAAATTATAACCCATTGGGCTTAAATAACAACAAACAAGCCGTGGGCTTCTGATTTTGTCATTCTAATAAATCCGGCCACAGCCGAATCTAAATATTTTCAGTTACAATGAGAACAACGAAAATATGAACCATTCTCTTTGGAATAATTAAAACTATAATCTGCACAAGGAAAAACTGTACAAAGCTGAATACATCCAGCTTCTTTTAGAAACATTATAACAAACTAGGAATTTGAAACCTTTATTGAATATAAAAAGTATTACTTAAATTTAAAATGTTTAATCTAAACGATTCTTACGCTGGATTTAACGGCCGTAAACTTGCTAACTTATCTCTCGAGTTCCAGAGGGCATATAAAACTGAAGCACCGAATCCTACAGCGCCACCAATCCCACATCTTCTTAAACCAGCTGAAATAAATAAGTACAATATTTAACCACCTTTCCAATCGTACACTCCTGAATTAAGTATTAAATTTGCAACTTTGTTTAAATTAAGTCACTGAACCAAATACTAGACATTAATATAAATTAAGTCACTGAACCAAATACTCAATATTGATATAAGAAAATAATATCCCCTATTTATACCTGTGGATTTATATAATAGTCCAGTTGCAGTGGCTGCCATAATTGTGTTGAGATCATCATCTGTGCCCCGAGTCCAGGAAAGGAACACGCCAAAGGCAGAATATATGACCGCTACTGATCCGAATGTGTTCGCTGTGGCACTTCCTTTCTTCATTATGTGATTTAGAAGTCTACAGTCAAATTGATTAACTTGGAATTAAAGGCACCAAAATCTGACTTACTGTGTTCGTCTTAGTTTGCCAGTTTGGCCTGCCAAAGATGTGGCCTTCAAGCCATTATATAAACCGGATGCTCCTCCTATAGCTGCACCGATCATGCAAGATCCCCCGATTTGACCGAAAGCCAATTCGAATCTTCCTCTTTGTTTACTGGCTCCATCCAAAAATATGAATTCGGGCTGACTCTGTGGTAAATATCCCGGATCGTAATTTAGATAAGGCGATGAGAATGCTTTATATGAACCTAAGGACGATTTATGTAACATTGGAAAATCGTAGGTTATAAAAATACATGTGAAGTGTCAAAGTAGGATTAACAAGAATTTTACCTGCTATTCCACTTATACTGCTATCATTTGGGGTGTATATGTCATTGCTATCGTTTAGTGAAGACATTGTGTTTTGTAATTGAACAGAAAACTAAATTTTTTGAAATGACACTATTTACTTGATGAATTCTCTCCGAAAAAGATCCTCCGAGATGATTACCAATAGTCACAAATGTCAGTTTTGCACATTCTCTTGCACCATAGAATATTCAGAAGTAGAGAATTAGAAATGACATGTCTATGGTACTATTCACAGATTATTTATATAATAGAAGAGTAGGGAGTCCTATAACAAGGAGATACCATATCTGTAATACTTCTATATGGCGTGTTTTGTACCTTCGATTGTGTTCAAAAAACGCGATGGCTATATATGTTTGTCTTTATGGAGGACAGAATTTATTAACCAATCCCGCTTCTCGTCAGTTATCTTTGTTGTCATTCTTTTATTAGTGTTCCCGCCCATCTTGTCACCTGTTCCCGCTATAATTGAATGAATGCTTGTACTCCAAAGAGACAGACGTATACTTTCATCTCATCATTTGAACAAAATCATTTGCACTGGCGATCATACACAACACGCCATATAGAAGTATTACATATATGGGAGATACATCGGTAACGTAATTTGTCTAATGAAAATGGGACTGATTTCCACCCACTAACATCAGCGGCCTCTGTTGTGTATTATCATTAAGTATTGTGCGAAAACTGTAAAATGAGAGCTTAAATTGTACCTACTGATGGTAGTGAATGGTGGTAGTCGTAGGTACAATGTATCCAATCGCTCACATCACTGTCATGTTAATCTTTTCTTGGGCTTTTCCCAGGAAAGCGTGTCTAGAACATCCTTTATTCACCTTTTAGTCAGGGAGGAGCAGTCACCGTTGAAGTTGAAACAACTTCAATCCATTAGGTTCACCTTTTAACTACTCATTTCGCAATGTTTGACCTACGATAAAATAGAATTCTGTAGTGCATGGTTTGCGGATTAATAGATGGTGCTGCGAACAGTGGAAGGTGGAAGGTTTTTAATCCCATTCTAAAAGTACGGTGTAACGCAACCTTACCTTCTAATTAACCATATAGAAGAGTAATTCACGTAGAACATTTTGATACGAATTGACAGTGATGAATTCCACGCCTTCCTCACTAAAGGTGAATTCACAATTTTACGCTTTGTACATCGCGAGTCATCGGCGGTGAATTTGAAAAATAAAAAGTGATGTTACATTTATCCATTACTTTCATTACATTACTCTTGAAGTCTTAACCGAAGTGTGTCAAATCGTATTAGCTTATCTTCTTTTTTTTAAAGTTTAAACTTCGAAATTAAAATCGAAATTTTGAGATTCAAGACAAAATTGAAATTTTTATCATAAGATTTTGATAAAAGTCATAATTTCTAGATTAAAGTTGAAATTTCGAATTTAACTTGAAATTTTGAGAAAAAAAGTCGAAATTTCGAGTTTAAGATGGACATTTTGATTATCAAGTCAAAAAGTCAATTTCAAATTCGAAATATCGAGGAAAAAGTCAAAATTGTAACATTGAAGTCGAAATTTTGAGAAACAAGTTAAATTTGTTTATTAATTTTATTTAGCATTTCTGCGACCCAGAAGAATAAACAAGTTGAAATTTTAATCCTAGGATTTCTGAAAAAATGTATTTTGTAAGGTATGTCCTTTCTTAGTCTTAGCAGCTTCTGTGTAGCGAAAAGATATTTTTAATCAATTTAATTTCGCCACGAAAATATCAATTATTTAAATGAAATAACAGAAATCTTGATTTAATTTTTGTTCTCAACATTTAAATTCAATTTTTACAGCTTTTTTTGGGGCATACGGTTTTATCTGTAAAAAGGTTGGCAACACTGGCCTAACCTAACTCTAAATTTGGAGAAAAAAATTAAAATTTCGACATTTAAGCTTGACATTTTGAAATCAAAGTTGGAATTTCGACTTGCTTTTAAAATCTACGTTAGGAGAAAAAAGTTGAAATTTCGTATCTGACCTCAAATTTTCCAAAAATATATTTTTTTATTAGACGTGCTATTTAAATCTTCGGATAAGAGACGGAGTTTTGAGAAGAAACAAAATTTCCAAAGTTTTTTTCCTAATCTTTCCCAATTTATAAAATATACAATACGCAACTGCAGCCCTGCGCTAAATTAAGAGTTGCTAATACAGTACATTCAGTAACTTCATTTTTAGTAATCAAAATGTGACTTTTTATTCTCAAAACATAGACAAAAATTTGAAATTTTGAAGACAAAAGTCAAAATTACGATTTGAAGCCCATAATCTCCAAACAATTAACCTGATTTCCATTTGATGCTTTCGTATTGATCACAAAGCCACTTACCTGTACTTTCTTCATATACTCAATATAATTTATATATTTTTTTTATGCCTGCCTGTTTCTGTGGTATAAACTCCCTAAAAACTATAAAAAGGTGACAACTTATTCGCAAAAAATATTTAATACATTCTTTATAAATACAAAGTTCAATTACTATAAAATAGGCTATATATTTAAAGATCTTCTTGTTTCCCGGGTTTGCGCCCTCAGGAAAGCATAAAGTGTGTCCGGATTGACTCCCATATTTAGAAATTCGATTAAGATTCTGAAAGTCTGAGCTATCACAAGGAAGAAAAACAATAATCAAGTTACCTTAGGAGGTTAGAATTCATATTTATATCAGCTAAACTACAAAGACTTATAAAATCATCCAATTGCTGCTTCTGGATTTCCAGTTGCCGAGGTCCATCAGATTTCGACGGCATTATTTGAAATATTACACATAAAATTTTCCGTTGCTAGTTTTGTTTATTATAAGATTACAAATTAGAATCGTTTCTTTTAGTCACAGAATACATATGTATATAGTAGATAACAAAGACAGTAGATAATACATTGATAGGTATTAGGATTGTAGCAGTGTTGCCAATACACACAGATAAAAGCTGTATATATGTCCGAAAAATATATAAAAAACATCTACAATGTTGACAACATAATCTGTAAATCCACATTTCCTGGTTATTTCATCCAAATAATTGTAATTTTCTAGGCGACATTAAATTGATTGTTAAACAAAAGCTGTTAACTACACGATTATGAACACATTATTGAGAATGTTTCATTTTTGTCTGACTGATGACTAAAATAAAGCTCCCCACGACAAAATAAGTGAACAAAGTAAGACGAAGGTAAAGCAAAGGCGAAACTGATATATTAAAACAGTAGATCGTGTAGATCTACACTTTTTGCATAGTCTCTGAGTTTTTGTTTTAAAATTTTAATCTTTGTACATAACTGTAGACTTACAGATATAAATGTAAGGTTGGCAACAGTGGATAGTAGATAAAAAGACGTTACGAGCGTTTTGATTGGTGTTTTGATTCATAACGTCAATGGAAATGTTTTATAGTGGAAACTGTCAAAGTCCGTAAACAACTTTTGGGTTATATTTATTTAAAAATTTTCAACTGCCGTTTCGTCGCTTTGTAATTCTCGTTGTTTTGAATATGTCCTCAGAAGAAGAATACGAATTGAAAGAGTTGTTAATGCAAACGCTGAACATGAATGGCTGCCTACCTAAAATTAGGGTAACGTCTGAATATTTAAACTTTTTGTCGTCTTTAATGTAATATTTTCAGGCTCAATTACGTGCTAGCGTTTTTATGGCTTTGGACGAAGATAATGAGGTAGTTTTTTTATTTTTTGTGTTTACTTGTAAGGTTTATTTTATTTTGTGGGTCTGAGTAGGTTTTATGTTTGTATTGAAGAACGCTTAGTAATAAAATTATCTCCAGAATTATTACATTAGTGGGGAACTTTTTCACTCATTTGTTACTAGTGTTGAAACGGCGAATTTACCTTAGTGACAACTACAAAGTGCAACCATATGATTCACTGGTGCACATTAATTCATGATAGAATTTTTCATTTGATCCATAATTGATTAGAGATATATCAAAATTCCAAATCTAAATTACAAATTGGCCTTTTCTACATAATTTGGTTCAGTAGAAATTGGACTTTAACCTTTCGAGTTTACATGCAAAATATTGGGAAATTTTTCTACATTTTATGTATAACATGTTGTCCGAATTCTGCGTTTATAATTTTTGTACTATAATTCTTTACTAAAGTTTCTTTCCTTACTGAATTGAATTATTCATCTTAGTTGTTAGATTTTTGATTTTTTTCTAGAATTTGAGGATCAAACTGGTGAACTGCCAAGAAAATTTTTTGTTTATTTAATATAAATTATGATCCTGTTTTTTAGACAAGTTGACTTTTTGTCAAATATAAGTTTTGGCCTTAATTTTGATTTTTTTCCAAAAATTTTGAATTTAAACTCGCATTGTTTTATAATTTGCGGTTTTCGAAATTTCAACTTTAAATTATTTACCTTTTTAGAATGTTGCTAACTCTAAAAATTAGTGAATTATGTTTAATCTTTTCGAAGGTGTAAAAAAATTAAAATATTTTTCAAAACAGGTTTCGAAAAGGTTAAATAAACATAATTCCCCAATTTTAAACTTAAAATTTTGACATTTTCTGGGTCTTTTTTCTGTTTTTTTCCTGATTTTGATCAACAATTAATAAATAACATCCTGACGTGTTTTCAGATTAGAAAAAGAGAGCCTCTGCTTAACAACAAGGTAAAATTATCATTAGTTACTGAGGAAGGAAAACTCCTCTTCTGTCTAGTCAAGGAATTTTTAGATTTTTTTGGTCTCAATTGTTGCAATTCTGTCTATGAAGCCGAAACGTATCTGGGGGTAAATTACAGTTATCCAGGGAGGGAAAAATTAATACACAAATTGGGCGCAAATAATGATGAATGTCAGGAAGCCCCTCTATTGCATCTGTTACTCAAACAATTCTTGACCCACACTTTTTCAAAAAACGAACGATTGGAGGATGACTATTTAGAAATAGGTCACAAGACCTCGACAATACAAACAGATTACTCCATAGATTCCCCAATAAGTAATGGTGTATCAGAGAGAAATTATATCTCAAATGGTGATATTGAGGATCTAATAGAAATCAAGAATAAAGTTAATAAATCTTTAGATGAAAATTTGAAACTTTCCCCTTCAGCAAGTACTATCTCTCATGGAATAGCATCAAATAACGAAAAAAGATCCCTAAATTTAAACTCCACATACAGCAAAGACACATTTGAAGATGATGATTCGTTCAAAGGAAATGTTTCATCCCTACTGTCTGATCCCCTTTCGAGTACTAGCTATTTAAAGCTACATGATCCACTGGAGGCAAGTACTTCAAAGCACAGAATACCTGGGGAAGCTTCGGAAACGCAACCGGTTTTAAAAGAGGCCAAACAAAAGTTCGACCTTTCCCTTGACAAGGTTAAAACTCAGAAGAGTGAAAAGAAAACTAAAAATAGCTTGAATTCTTTAGCTGACCTACCTCCTTTATCTGTGAATAAAACTAGGGATATTCTACCGTCTCTCTACAGCAGGGATTTTAAAGAGAAACCAAGCCATCGAGAACTTGAGAAAATGTTTGATATGGAAGCGGATTATCATGAAGATTTTATGCTTAGTAATGATTCGGATGTTCTGTTTAAATCTAAAGAGGAAGGAACGCAAAAAACTAGTCCTTTTGATAAGAGTTTTTTACATAAGGAAAGAAAACCTGCTAAAGCAGTCAAAAGTTTGTCGCACAACAATAAAAATATATTAAAAACAAATAATGGAGATATTTAGTCTTATTTTTAGTGTAATATAGAGGGTTTAATGTTGTATAAGTTTACTTGTTCAGTTTTAAGCTATAATAACACTGAAGCTCGATATATCTCTCTTTCAATATCTATAATATTGAATTTTGGCGGCTATATATTTGATTTTGTCCCGCCATTCTGGAGATAGCCTTGTTAATCTTAACTGGTGGCATATTTTGATACATTTTTATGACAATTCATTTCAGTATTTAATAATAATACAGTAATAATACAAAAAGGGAAGTGTGCTGCGAAAATAGAATGAGTTTAGGTGGAGACATCAGTTTAAAAGAGTTTTCACCTCAAATGACAATCTCTGAATTCATAACAGAAAATTGAGAATTACAGTTCCACTTTAACAGTATCCGTCCATGACACTAAATGTTACTTTTGTTATCTAGCGTTGTTAAATTGTTTTGTTTTAATGCATAAATATTGTATACAACAGTTAAACTGTTGTTTTGGTTCACTTAAAGCCCCAAAATAAATTTGCCATAATATCTTAAGAGCAGCTTATTGTAAGAAAACTTCAGTTTAGTTCCTATTTTTTTTCCTGCATATTGTTTTGACATAAAAAGTAGTATTCCTTTAACAGACTGTAAAAGCCCACAATTTTAGTTTTTTTATTATTTCTATGTTATTCATATTTATTGGCATTTGATATTTATTTAGACTTTATGCCATTTATGGTTTTGTGCCATTAAGGTGTTTTTATTGCCTTTTATTACTCTTATTTACTACAGACTGATAACTTCATGTACCATTGTATTTATCCATTTTTTTTTTTTTTTATCTGTACAAATATACCAGAATATTGTATCTTAACATTCCTCTAAGTGTACTTAATCATAGTTATGTTGTAACAAAAACGTGTGCCTTAATTTTTGTGATTTTTCAAATATACTAATTTTTCTACATCTGTGTTTTTATATGAACATAAAGGTAATTAACTTTGTTCGCAAACAATAGCTGAAATAAAGTTAATTTCCCCAAGCTGTGTGGAAATCAACGAAAACCAAAGAAATGCTGTTAACCAATGGCTATAAAAAGAAATGTTTTATGCCATCGGGGTCAATTAGGCATTAATACTTGGTAAAAAAGGCCCTATGAGCCCAATCCATTATTCAGTATAAAACTGGCATAATTTTTTCCGTTAGAAACGTGCTACTTGCTTGACTTTGAGTTCATTTTAGCTAAAAACATTGACTTTTTCAGCGCAATAATGTGATTAACAAGATCATCATTGAAGCCACATTTACATTTGAACTATTCCACACACTATTTTTATTCTCAATAGAAATATCCTCTTCAACTCCTTTAAATAATAAGTAGTGGATAGTTCCATAAAATAGACACCTATGAATTCTGTAGCGGTTTTATTTTTTAAAAATTTGTATTTTCAGCTGAATTGCAGTTTGAGAAACAAATAATGTGAAAAAGATTCAATATTAACCGACTCTGTGTTTAAATTTGATATTTTCTGGAAAATTCAAGTTTCTATTTAAACATTGTAAAATGTTTATATTTATTTCATAGCTTTATGATTAAATATAGTTTATGAGTCAAATTATACTCTAAGTTTAAGTAGAATTAACGGTGTCTCAAAACAAAAATTTAATAAGACTGATTTGTAATCCATTTAAATGAACACATCCAATTTTTGCAAATTTACATTCCAAAAGTAGATGTCTCTGCCAACATTGAACCAAATGCCACTGCTTATGCTTTCATTCCTTCTAATCTATTCTCTGTGGTCTAACTGCTTTGCCAACTTAAAGAATTGACAGATGCGGCAGCTCCACGTGACGTTTTCAATCTAACCTGGAAACTTTAAATTTTCAAAATTCTATTTATAACATAATTTTATAACAAAAATTAATAAAATGGATTCACTGCCTACGGGTTTATCGGGAGCGCAAAAAGATGAATTAATGGATCAGGTTAAACAGCAAATAGCCGTCGCTAATGCCCAAGAATTACTGACAGTAAGTGCGAGTTTTCCATGTTGTTTTTCCTTTACTTAAGCCGATTTTTTGCAGAAAATGACTGAGAAGTGTTTTAAAAAGTGCATTGCGAAACCGGGCACGTCTCTGGATAGCTCTGAGCAAGTAATATATGAAAAATATTATTTGGTTTGGTATTCAAGTTTCTGTTTTTAGAAATGCATAGCCATGTGTATGGATAGGTATATGGATTCTTGGAATCTTGTGTCAAAAACTTATGGAAATAGGATTCAAAGGGAGCGAAATCGCATGTAATAAATTATTAGTGAATCAAAGTGGATAAGATTATAAAAGAACCAGTTTGAAGCATTGCAAGCGAAATTTGTCGACTTTATGATTGTTATGTACATACATTACTAATGTCCTAGTTGTCTATGTCTCAATTTAGGGCAATTGGATAACTACTAGCCTTGAGACTGTAGAATAATAAATTGTTTTAGTTGTTTCTTTAGATTACTTTTACCTTCATAAGTTTTTTATAATAATAAATAATAGGGTAGAACTTCACTATAATGTGAATGTAAGGGACTCTAAAAATGCTTGTCTTAACCAACTTTTGTTTTGATTGTTTAAATATGAACAACAAAGCGATGAGCAATTTACTTGTTATCTCTGATTACTTCTTAGAATCGATCTTGTTATAGATGGATTGTGCTGTAATACAGTTAAAGTGCCTTATTTAGAGGGATTCAGTTCCATACCATTAATAATCAATATGGAATTGTAATTTACATGGGGTTATAATTACTACATTCTAAGTTCACAAAATTACAAATGTGTAGGTCATAAAAAATGCTTTTATTAAATTTCGGGCAACTCGAATATTTTTTCAAAATGCAAACTTTGGGTCTTTATCTTCTCAGGTCTTTCATCGCAAAATTTCTATTTAACTTTAACTTCCCTATTTTCTAGTTTAAATTTAAAATGTTGACTTTAAGGTTGTTTAAATTTTTTCTCAAATTATTTTTTTTAATCTCAAAATTACGACTTCCTTGAAATTTGAATTTACTCAAAATGCTTTAGTCTCGATTTGTAACTAAAATTGTTTTGCTCTTACTATGTGCGTCAAACCGTGGGGTTAAAATGTTGCATGTTGAAGAAAATTCTGAAAATCTGGCATCACTGGTTACAATATAAAACTATATTCTATAAAGGCGGCTACACACGCTCATGTATACTTGGTCGACGGCACGCGCTAAAGAAGGTGGACCGAGTAGCCTTCTTTAGAGCGACTGCTGTCGATCACGGACGCCTGCCATCGGAGGTGAATTGAGTAGCTTTCGATCGGCGGTCTCCGCAGCTCACAAAATTATCACCACAGTAATGTTCACTAAAAGACGGCGGTCAAAGGAACGAAAGTTTCGGAACCGCGTTAAACTACCAAAGAACCATGATGATCATGTATTCTTGCACGGTATACTTGTACAAGTTTACTGTTCAAATATACTTGAAAGCCATATAAACTTCACATGTACAAGTATAATTGGGAAGTTTTACTCAAGTGCATCATGTCATCCACGAATGAGTACGATGCTCTGGGTACCTAAACTGTTTACACTTGCACAAGTCCCACTGCTTCTCTTACACACGTTTAAGTATACTTGCGCAACTATAACTTGTGCACGTATCCACTATAGAAAGTTAAACCTTTTCATGTCACTTGTACAAGTCAATACTTGGGCAATATTAGCATACACACGCTCATGTATACTTGAACAGTAAACTTGTATAAGTATACCGTTCAAGTATACATGACCGTGTGTAGCCGCCTTAAGGCAAAAATGCAGCCAGCCATGAGCGACAGCTCAAGACTACATGAAAATCCACACCATTCGTCAGTGTTGCCACCCTAACATTTTGATTTCTTATTAGAATTCGTTGGGCAAATAAATGTTTGCACCTTAGATAATATAAATAAATGGATGGAGCATTCGGTCCAAAATAAGGGCCGCGAAAATAGAGGTAGACAATCGACGTGCCATCGGGATCGACCATTTGCGCATGCTTGAAAGTATGATATTGTCGACACTAACGCTAAATCTCTTAAAGTATGTTTCATATTAACGACAAAATGGAAGTAATCTTTATTAGAAAAATTGTCCGAAAAATATTTATACATCCATTATTTTCGGATCTAACATAAATGTATAGTCAAAGGTTTGCACCCATATCAACTGAAATGTTAATTCTTGCAACATTCTGTTTGAAAATCCGCCTTGTCAGACTACATGAAAAACCACACCAGTCGCCAGCGTTGCCATCCCTATTTTTTTGGTTTCTTACCAAAATTCGGTGCGAAAATTAACATTGGCATTCATCGCTGTCATCCGTAATGTCATGTAAAATTATGACACATTATGTTTGTGTTTGCAAGTGACACATTTTTTACTATAGCAGTTTTACGACAGTTTGACTTTTGGAAAACACATGCTCATAAAGTATAATATAAGTATGGATTTTCTTTATGCACATGTTAACAATGAAAGGAATTAAGAAGCAGATATTTGTCAACAGAGAAGGAAATGATACTAGTCGAGAAACGGCAGGTTGCAGTACTTGTGATCTTGTGAATTAAATTATGAAAGATGCAAGAAAAATTAAAATGCCACAACTTGAAACAATTGATTTGGTTATGGAATGAAATTGTAATTTGTAGGAAACATTATGTGGGATTGCGTTTTGAACTCTGTAAAATTGTCGATAATAACAAAAATAAAGGGGGCCCATGTAATAAGACCAACACTATACAATTGCAAGGTGACATTCAGTAATTGCATTTATGGTTGTATTTGTTTGGTTTAAGAATAAAACAAACTCGATATAATTTAAATTTTATTCTATAGGTTCAATTCCTGCCCATAAGAACCTGCAAGAAGCTTATGGGAGTTTTAAATGCATAAAAACAATAATAAAAAATACAATTTATGTTATAATATACAGATGGTATTTTTTTTACATTCTTTTTATTGATTCTTTCTTGCCCTGTTTCAATGTTGATGTTCTCTCTGAGCATATCAAAATGTCCATTTGTCTGGATTTAATTTTAAACTCGTATTAATCCTTATCTGAAAGAAATTTATAAATAGTCAATTTAAAACAAAACTTCCTTTATTAATGCATACCTAGTTCACCACGCCTTTTCTTTGGAAAATATTCCTGCTTTTCCATTTTTCTTTTAGAAGTTCCTGGTCCTTTGTCTTTACAAACAGCAATTTCTTCTTGACGATTAATTTTTATTTGGGAATGTTACCCTAAAGCTTCTGCAGTACTGTCTAAAACAGAGTTAGTGCCCTTTTCATTAGCTCCTCAGTTTAAACATATAGTAATAAGAAAATGTAGTATTAAAAAACGTGAAAGAAACAGGACATATTTTGATATGAAACTTTATCTAATGACTGAAAAACCAATGTGAAGTAAATAAAAATGAAGGTAAGTAAGTTTACCATCTCGTTTAAAAAAAAATGCAAATTTCTTGCCATTTGCATTCCATTCCTTTAACTTTTGAAGCTATTTCATCCTTATCTTGTTTCTTTTCAATATTATATTTTTTTTTTTATAAATACGCAACATCGTTTTTACTTGGCAAATTGATTCTTTCAATTTGTGGTGTTTCCATTTTTCCTGCATCTTCCAAAATTTGATTCACAGGTACACCAATCTGTAGTTTCTCGACCACCATATTTTTCTCCATCGTCAACAAAACTCCACAGAAATCCACTCTTATTTAAAATATAATATTAAATGACACTGTAAAGAGTCTAGTTGGTTTTACCGAATAGATTTACAGAACAAGTATCACTAAAAATATTACAAAATTTTGCGATGTTAAAAAAGCGGGAATTAACCTAAATCCACAAATTTAAACACACTGTTATTTAAAATATAACATATATGAGCCTGTGAAAAGTACCTTTCACCTGTGGTAGTTTTGTTCTAACGAACAGATTTATAGAAATTTTTAGTGAATATCACTAAACGTATTAAAATACTCTGCAATGTCAAAAATAGCGGGAGCCGGTTGCAGTTGCAATTCGTTTGAAATTTCAAACAGAATGTTGCAAGAATTAACATTTCGGTTGACATGGATGCCAACATTTATTTGCACAATGAATTTTGATAAGAAATCAAAATGTCAGGGTGGCAACGCTGACGACTAGTGTGTAGTCTGACAGCTCAACTCCTTAGAATTTAAACATTGGCAAAATTGATGTACGCCATTTCTATTTGCATTTATACAAATTTTGAGTTCAGTGATATTTATTTTAATAATTTATTTTTTAATAGCGCCCATATTAAAAAATTAGGTAAGTTGCAAGTACCAATATCATAGTACAAATTTCTTTGACGAGGGGTGCACGAAATATAAATTAAAAAAGACTGGAAAAATGTATAATTGTTATTTGTACCATTTTCGTTACAAACAATTTTTATGAAAAGTTTTGACACAGACCTGGTTTAGACATGGTGTTTTTTTTGTGTTATTTTATTCATTTATCCAAAACCGGCTACAGACGCATGTACAACTCTCAAACGATGTACATTCATCTGTAGCCGGCTTATGATTGTCCAGCAGTGTTGCCAGTGGTTCGATACCAAATGTCGCTACCGGACAAAAAGGACAAAACAAAAAGGGTAAAGAACTCTACAAAAAGCCTGACCTTGAAGGATAAATACCTTTTTTTTACCTTCAGATGATAATTAAAACCAAAGATATACAAAAACTTTCGTTTATCTTTAAAATAAAGATCTCTAACAAAAATTATTTAAATATTCTCATACTAGCTGAGAGCTATTTTGAATTATTAAATGGCTTTAAGTTCGTCGAATAACAAAGTATCTCAGAAGAAATACTTATTTTTCTGTAGGAAACATAAAAATTAACTTTTCTAAAGATTATTGCAATGATTGTGATTAACTTTCGACAAGTAAAATTGTTATTAACTACTTTAGTCAGATGGCGTAATTAAATAAATTTTTATGTAAGTTTTTCAACAACTAGTTTATTGCTGACTTGGTTTTTGAAAATAAAATGTAAAAATTTGGGCGCCCTCAAAGTTACGCTACTTTTTGTTTAATTTATCGCCGTCGCCGCTACGCCGCTGAATGCTTCAAATGTCGCTACTAATAGCGGAATTCCGCTACCACTGGCAACACTGGCTTCAGTGACAGCTGCGGGTGGAACATTTTAGGTATTTGCGTTTGCCGTGTGGCATCTTGCTATTACGCGACGCAAATAATGCACACTAATGTAGTAGAAATTAATTTATTCTAACTTACTACATTATAATTAACTAGAACTTTAAAAAATAAAAAATGTCTGATCGTAAATTTCAGTTCAACACGTGAAACTTGTTCGAGTCGTCATCATAGAGTCTTGCGTCGTTCCAAGTGTCAACCGTCATACTTGTCAAAGACAAGATCAAAAGATACTTGTCAGCTGTCAATTCACAGGTCTTGCAGTGTTGCCGCTCCTCCTGCGCTGGAGCTAACGGATCTGTGGCGGATGGTTCTATGAGTTCTGCCTATTCGCCACAGCCGTTTGGCTTCTTGATAATAAAATTAGACAAATAGACTCCATTTCAGATAAATATGCATAAGAATAGGTCACGGAGTATTAAATCAACCTTTAGATAAGTTACTAAAAAAGTCACTAGAACTAAAGCTGGCTTCACGAGTAGACATGTTGATGATTAATGCGTTGCCTATATTTCCGAGGTGTTTTGGCAGAAATAATAGAGCTAAATGTTTTCCACATTATTTTCATCACCATTATTAACAATTTATAAGATATAAAAAAATCGCTCCTAAAACACCCGACAACCAATCAAAATATTTAAGGATATTTAGGTTAGGATTTTAAGAACACAAAATATCATTAAAAAACGGCATAGCGCTGCCACACGCCCATGTCTAAATATTTCTAATTCTTATTGTTCCCAGTACAAAATTAGAAGTTCAATGCCTATTCCAATGCACATTTATTCACAGTCTACATTGTGATTTATCTGAAATGGACGGACTATACGAGGTTAATTAATACCCCAGCAAAAAGTCTCCATAAATAATTAATTTAGTTATTTAATTAATTAACATCGTTATTAAAATTTCTTCTTGAAACAACAAGGCATAGATATTTTATTTACTTTTCATATTAATTTTCTCGGCGGTTTATAACAGTGAGTCACCTAGAGTTCGCCAAGCAACACAGTTTGTAGAAATACTGCGTGATTATTTCAATTTCTTAGAATTCAGAAGTTGATTAACAATCTGCCTTTTTTTCTACTATCACCAATGAGATTTCGTTTATTTGGAAAAGCTACGATGTTGGTCAATTAACACAAAATTGCTCTTTTAGTGCTGTATATAAAAGTATTATTAATACTTTTTGGGTTATTTGAAAACAAAAACTGAAAAAATTGATTTTTTCTTGTAAGTTGTTCTCGAAAGCTATCAATAATTATTTTTATTGAGAATATCAGCGACAACAAAAGGTACTGGAATTATGACAATGAACTAAAGTTTAAATGTTTAAAATTTTAATTTATTTTCAGAATGGAAGAACTGTTTACATGTCAGAGGATAACGGAATTTTTGCAAAAACTTCGATTTATATTAAGTTCTACTAAAGAAGAAGAGAATGTTCATGATATAACATCGTTTTTGAAAATTACAACAACTGATGTGAATAAGTTTGATGCGAGGGCTCTCGAAGCATTAATTGTCAATGACGATGCGGCTTGCCAACGAATAATACTAAGTGCTAAAGCAGTCTTAGATTATTTACTTTTTCAATGTGAGAACAACGGCGATAGACAGATTCATGTCATAATAACGATGTTTGAAAGTCTCGTAGAATCATTGAATGTTTTTTGTAATATATCTGCTAGTATGGAAAGCAACACTAAGTTGCTAATGAAAAATTTTATAAGCACAGTCATTGAAGGAATGAGTCATTCCGATCGCACTTCTTATCGAATGAAGGTATAGCGTTTAAAATACTCAGATGGGAAGATTCTTATGGCTTCCAAGAACCAAGAAGAATAGCGTTATTGAGTGTTTCATATTTGTTTATTATGTAATAATTGGTTTTTTTTAATTTCAGATAAATGTTTATCGATTGTATTCAACAATTTTGTGCCAATGCAAAACGACTCAATTTGGAGATTTATGTTTTTTGGAAGTACATAAAGCAGCAAGAAGTCTAATGATTTCTTTGGCCGAAAAAGCATACGATGATTCCGAAAACATGGATGTGCTTTTAAACTATTTTCAGATTTTGGAACAACTTCTGCCTTATTGTTTGAGTTTAGGCAATATCATGAATCTGGATTTATTGATTGAGCAGTTATTTGAAGCATTATCGGCGTTTAATACATATCCAAAAATTGTAAGAGACATTCTAGAATGTCAGAAAGCATCATTCAGAAACATAATTTGCAATAAACAATAGTTTTTTTTTACATTTTTGTTAGATCAAATTATTGTGTGGAGTTAGATGCCACAAATTAACCTCTATAAATATAAACATGTATTTAAATTGCAAATATTTGCTCTAAATTGTTTTTTTTTTTTTCGGTTTATGTTTATAAATAACCATTACTAATTTGGTTATATTGTTACATTTGTGAAAATAAATAGTTAGTTATCCTAAAAAGGTATTAATTCTGAAATAACTTTGAACTCTGAAATAATTTTTAGCTTTTCTCTATTTGACTCTATTCCATATTTGTATGTGACGGATATGTTCTTCAGGTGTTTTGTTACTTCTGCATTTTCAGTATGCTTCTCGTTTTTCAAAACAGAACCAACGAAATAAAGAGACCAAGTAAACAAAGCTAACAGAATAGCTGGTGGTCTACGAGACATCGTATGGAACAACGAACATTTGAGCAAGAGATCCAAAACCAAGGTATACAAGACCTGCGTACAACCTGTGTTGACTTATGCCATAGAAACTCTAGCAGACAATCATATACTCAATAAGTATATGCAGACAACAAACGAGCAAAAACACTACGAACAACGGAAATGAAAATAGTCAGGAACATAGCAGGGTATTCGCTGAGAGACAGAAACAGTGACATAAGAAACGAATGTGAGATCGAGGACCTACTGAGGTGGGATGCAAGCGACGTAGAGCATGGAACGAGCACGTTGGTAGAATGAACAACGACAGAACAGCAAAAATAGCACGAGATGGAATTCCACAGACACGCCGACCCCCAAAAAGATTGAAAGACTCCTGGACATCTACATCACAAGAGAATTAAGTTGAAACTTACAAAGCCCAAATTAAGGGAAATCGGATCCTTATTGCGACCCAAACATAATTGATGAAATAAAGTACTCAGTGTTTATATTTAAACTAATCTATTAAAATAAAAATAATAAATAGGATCTTATCTAATAAATAACTATCAACAATTAGAATATTTGAGTTACTTGTCGAATCCAGTCGAGATAATGGGATACTTTGACGTAAACCCCTGGGACGCCATGTTGTCCGCATCCGATGCCCCAACTAACCACACCGACAAGTTGCATGGTGCCTCTTTTCTCGCAAACCAACGGCCCACCGCCATCGCCTTTGCAAGCGTCTTTTCCTTCTTCTCCGCCAGCGCAAATAAATCCTGGATGTAACTTGAATTCGTATCCCAATCTCGTCTGTTGCATCTGCCTTTGACACTTCTGATTGTCAATTATAGGAACATCCACTTCCTTAAGGATATTTTGGTATTTGCCGAAGTCGCCGAAAGCGTCTTTACCCCAACCGGTGGTCCAGCACCTTTCTCCCGTGTAAACGTCGTGCAAGTTGGGCAAACAAGCAGGACTTATGTGAGGATATTTGGCCCAATCGACTGGTTTGTCCATTTTCAAAATGGCGATATCGTTGTAGAGGGTGCCAGCGTAGAATTCGGGATGGATGTTGACGGAGATGACGTCGCGTTCGATGTAGGGGTAGAATTCGACGTCATGATTGACGTCCCATTCGCCCAAACGAATCCTCAAGTCCAAGCCGGTGTACCTATGTGTTTTACAAAGCATTTGGTAAAACTACAGATTAACGGGCTACGTATTAGGTTGAGCACGATGCAGGATACTTACGTTTTAACACAATGGGCCGCAGTGATGATGTGTAAAGAATCTATGAGGGTTCCGCCACAAACGTAAACGCTTTGTTTCGGGTCTTTCTTCAGGATGGCTGCCTGCCAAGGATATTCGCCAAATTCGCTGTCTCCGTCCACGTAAACTGGATTTTTAATGCGTCCGTTGATCCCTTGGCTGTGACGAGTGCCGCATTGAAGATAGTTGGAAGTATGCGATTGCTGTCTGCTAGGTCTTCTGCAACACACTTGACGGGGACCACATGTTTGATATCTGCCTCCGTAGAGTTGTCTCTGAAAAGACAGAAACATTTTTCAATAATCTATAGCAGAGTGAGAATTTTTCAGACCGTTTTGTTAATGGAAAACATCATCGTGCGACTAAAAGAAATATGGCTTGCTAGTATAAAATCATACAATGGCATCCAGACTAATACGAAATTTAAACTTCAGTCTTAAAAATTCAACGGTTAAATGCAAATTCCATAAAAAATACAAAATTTGTAGAAAGAAATGTTAGCTGAAAAATACAAATTACATTAAAGTCGGAATTTCGAAAAAAAATCTTCCAGATTAAAAAAAAATATTTCCCTAAATTGTGAAATTAATAAGCTGAAATTTTTTAAAATTTAAATTTGATCGTCGAAAAAAATCAATTAATTTTTAATTCAAAATTCTTCCAAAAATTCGAAATTTCAAAAATAAATAAAAATTTGATGAATAAATTCGTTGTTGCAGAAAACATTATTTTCTTTTGTAGAAAAAAGAGTGTATGAAAAGAAGTTTTCACTGTTCCAAGTTGTACTGTACAGAAATTTGTTGTTCCCGACTGTCTTATATCCCTCAAGAACGTTGCTCTTGGAGGAATCAAAGCCATCAATTATTGCGAACATCTTTCATGAAAATACTGTTACTGGCTTATCGGTTCGAATTGATTACACGTGATGGATTATACCCACTTTATTACTGAACTCAACTTGGATCACTCCAATTACAATTAACTCACTTATTATTGACTTTTACTAACTCACAAATTACAATGATCTAACTGACTTGCTTGAGGGAAAGCTGACCGCCTTTTATAGTTTTGGCTCCTGGCTTCTAGAACTTTTCGGCAGATAAGGCTTATCGTCAATCGAAATTTCTGGAACGCTTATCTGCCGTTTGTTTCGTTATCGCGGCCGCTTTCCCCTTATCAGATCCTTCTAGAAACTTTTTTTATTTACTAAATACTACAATTCTATTCCATCTATTTACATTGCGTTACAATGCTTATAGAAAAGAGACATCCACATGTGTACCTGTGTTCCGAGAGATTCGGTAAAAATTTTATCATCAAAAGATATATAAGATGTTCAAAGATAAAACAACAAAAGATTGTTTAGCTAGTTCTCAAATCACGAAAATGTTCATATCATCTAATGACTCTGACACTGAAGTTTTGTGTAATATAATTTTTACATCAACTTCACTAACACATATCAAGTCCGCTACTTAAGGCAGCTCCATGTCAGCTCCTAATGGTTATCCAATTTTGGAAATTCTTAAATCTGAAGAATAGACTCGATTGTGAAGGATAAAATTCAACGAGATAGCTGCTTTATCATTAAAAATCGCATTGAATTAATTCGAAATGTTCAAGTGAGGCACCATTTTACGTTTTAATAAGTGCTAACTGTAATTAGTGCAAGTTAATATTTTGTTAATCATTTCTGGTTAAAATTTTTGTTTACAATGCGAGAAACAAATTACCTTTCGTCTGACCTCAAGGGATTCATCTAAATTGAGACTTCGTCGTCTTCTATTTGATGGAAATTTTATAGGTTGGGCATCCCGAAGGGATTTGCCTTCACGGCTGAATTGCGAATTAGAATTATCGTTCTCATCAGAACTAAAATCTTCTCTGTCGCTATTTGGAGAGATTTCCCCAGCTACTAGAGTCGTTCAGCTGATTATTTCTTTCTAGAAATTCATCCGGATTATATCCGAATTCCGCTCCTGAACCATAATACGAATTGGGATCGTAATAGGGTTCCTCTGGATTATGATCTATATATGGTGACTCGTGAGATGGTATAAATTCGTGCCCACCATATGGAGGCTTCTGGGAACCCATTGATAATGAGGCGAATGGTAAATGGGTGGGTAATGAGGCTTTCCGTGATAATGTAAGTGTTTGTTGTAAATAAAAGCTTCTTTTTTCCCAACGAAATACTTCAATTTGTCAACAAGATAATCGTTAGGGGTCACGTGAAGATTCACAAATGGTTTTATTTCTTTAGCGCCATAATCGTCTTTCGTAACTTGAACGGAAATTAATGGATTAACCGAGACAAGCCCCAAGTTTATCCCCGGATTACCCACGCTTCCCCCGTATGGGTTAATCAATGGGTTCGGATTGTAAGGGTTCACAGGATAGGCGCCTTGGTGCGGCAGACCGAAAGAGACACCAAACGTTGGTTTAATTTTCTTAATGCCCATTTGCCCATACTGTCGCTGGAAAATAATAATTTATAAAGCCAATGACTTAGGGACTTCGAGCTGTCTTTCCAATTTTATCAGTTATTCCAATAGTTACCACCATGACTTTGTTGTTAGTAACTGAGTTGTTTAATATTCAGCTTGCACGTTAACTTTCAAAGTGTTAGCAAGGATCAAGTTAGGCAATATTGAATTATTTAATCATTTGCATAAATAATGGGATCATTACTCCTCTAGCAACACCGTATTCTCTTAGGAATGATGTAACGAAACGTGTTGTGCTAGAAATGATAAATTAGGTAAACATTTGTTTACAAAATAATTCTTAAACGTCATAATATCGATGTAAGCGATGTAGTCAATATTTAACAATTAGTTTTAGTCGATTTATAAAGCCGAAATGTACACGTTATAGTGTATCTGGCATTTATATTTTTGTTGCTTTTAGGCATAGTTAAATATCAGATTTCTTTCCCTCCCACCCCCATCTGATTTTTAATTTCGTTATGAGAATTATGAGCGATATTAGAAGTGCCTAATCCTGATGAAAAATCAGTTGTGTTGGATAAATCAGACCACACATTCAGACCTCAGTTACCAACTAAAATAATTTCCCAAATAACTTACCGCTTCTGCGACAGGCGCAGGTGTCGCCGTTTCATCTTTTTCAGTAGGTTATTTCTCTTTTAGACACTCGCTTAACTTCTTCGGCTTCTTTGTTCTCCGTTTCTCCAATTGAAGCATTTTTGGCCACTTTGACCGTCTCCATGGTCCCATTACCGTAAGTGATCACGCGCTCTTCATCGTCCACAGCCTCCACGTTACTCTTTAAATTTCTTGGATCTATATCGAGGTACAAGTCGTCTTTTCTGCCGATTATGTCCGGCGAGGGACACTGTTCGTAAGGAACGCAAATGCAGTCTGATCCGGCGCCATATTTTCCAGTTGGTTGGGCGAAATTGTTAAAAGGCGATGCCAGATTCAGCTCTTTTTTGTACAAGTTGGAGCTGGCGTATTGGTCTTGGATTCTGTTGCCGTTGAACACTTGGGGACCAGTAGACTTCTTTTACAGGTCCTGGGGGGAAACCGTTCGGGTTGATTGGTTCGAAATTTTCGCCATACGAAGCGAGCGTTTGGCCACCATACGAGCCGACCCCGAAGCTACCAGAGGATCCTAAGAGAAAATTTTATATACTTTCGTCGAAATTCACTGTTGCTTTATTATTACAATTTTAAAACTTTGTTTTGAATTTTCGAGGATTACAGTCTCTTCGATTTTGGAAATTTAAAAAGTAATTCCTGAAATTTTTAGTTTTTAAGTCAATATTTTGGGTTTAAATTTGAAATTGAAATTAATTCAATTTAAGTTTAAAAAACTCAAAATGAGGAGACTGAAGTCGAAAAAATTTGAAATTAAAAAAATGTTCTTGTAATTTTGGATTTAAAGTCGAAATTTCGAGATAAAATCGAGGCAAGTATGAATCAAAATTTCGAGTTTCAAACCAAATTCTGATTTTGAAGTCGAACTTTCCAGATAAAGAATTTTGACAACTTCGATAACTTATCCCGAAAAGTCATAATTCGAAATTTTGAGTTTAAGATTGTTTCTAAATAGTGAAGTGCCTGGAGCATTAAAAATCCAAAAACCTAGGATTACAGTTACAGTGAGTGAAATTAAATTAAAATATATGTAAATAAATATAAATAAATAAATATAAATATATGTAAAAAAGTTTACCTATTAAAATATTGATTTATTTAATTAATAATAATAATAATAAACTGGGTGTTTCAAAATAATGGTGCTCATACTTAAGGAGCATAATCCTCGAGCAATTTTAAGAAAAACATTTCCTATATTTCATATTTTTTTATTTAATTTCATCCACTGTACCTGTAATCCTATGTCAAAACCTCTAGACACTCCACTAAAAGAGAATGAGAATTTTCGACACTAACTTTCGACACGTTGAGATTGAAATTTCGAAAAAAAACTCTGTAAAATTGTCTAGAAAATAAAGAGCAATAACGTCCGGTTACCTAATCGCGGTTATGAATATTTTGTTACAAATTCTGATAAAAAATTGATATACAAATCTTGTCCCCTGAATCTAAGAAAAATTAAAAACCTACAACACTTGCTCTTGCGTTGTGTTTTTTTAAGTTTTCTTGGTTTTGAGGGACAAGATTTGTATATCAGTTTTGAAGATAACCAGGGACCAGACCCTTCCACAAAAATTTTGATAATTATAAGATAAATAAGTATATTACCAAAATTGGGTGGGTTTCCTACAACTCCTTGACTGATTGGTATAGGCTTTATGTTGACCGATGCATCAGCATTGGCATTATGATGGAAATGGATGATGAACGTGCTGTTGAACTTCCTCCTTATGTACTCCATTTTCCTTATGAATACCATGTACATTTGTATGCAACACATCGCCTTGATGAGACGAAGGAACTGGAGCAAATTCGTAAGGGGAGTCAACTTCGTATGGCTTCACGTAATCCACGTTTTCGATGAGACGATCGCTGTTGACAGGTCTTCCAGGATAGGGAGGTCTTGGATGAGAAGGAACTGGTCCATATCCACGACGTGGTGGTTTATTTATCGGCGGGAATTTACTGGATGGACCATATTTAGGTGGACCATTGAATGGGGGGAAAGGCATTGGTTTGGGAGGACCGTATGCACCTCCTTTGTGAATGTTTTTGAGGGGAATCGTTGGGATCGGTCTTCCTACTGGATTTATGGCCACTGGTTGGGCGTATTGCAAATCTTCTGGAGCTATAAACGGCCGTTTTTCTTGTATATCTTCGCCTTGGCACTGCTCGTGATAATAAAAATTATGAAATACTGTGGAAGTTTTAGAAGCAGTGATTACAGCGAACAAAGGAGAAAAAGTTGTAATTAGAACTTTGCTATTACTGATATTTATTTTAATAATAACAAAGACCTAATTGCAATTTTTTCTTAATATTTCACATTAGAATAGTATGAAGCTAGAGTTTATGGAAAAATGACTTTGGAATTTCAGAGCTCTTAAAAAGGAATGATTAAGCTAATATGTTCCTATATTTTCCACTTAATCTTGATATTGGCGTTCTTTATTTTTATGTTGAAATAAAGACTTTCTTTTTAAACTTTTTTTTTCGAAAGTCATATCAAAATTTTAACGTTGGCAAAATTTTGAACAATAAACAAAGCAGCTAAAATGTTTAAAATCTACGATTATTCTGCGACACTCCTGTTTGAACTAGTTCTACTGAGGAGAAAAACATATCCAATCTTATATGTGAGTAAGTAGAGAAAAAACGAGAAGAAAGCGTTTCTTGATAGGTTTTTCCTCAAAAAGTACCTACGATGTATGACAGAAGAAGAAGACTTTTCTTCTTTGTATAGCTTTTTCTTTGGGAAATAAAATATGCGTGTGGCTTTCTCTTTCTTTGACTTTGGTACTAACCTGCATTAATCCCAAATGACAAAGTCGCTCCTTGATGAGGTTCCTCGCGTCACTTTCGTCGCCACTCTGTAGAGCCTCTTTCACCTTTGGGTCGGTGTAAACCTCGTCGAAACCGTCCAAGTTCCTGCCGCCCCGATTTGAATGGATTATTTCGTCGACCACTTCGTCCACTTGAGTGTTATTAAATTGAAAAACAGAGGGAACTTGCTGAGATTCCTGAGTCAGGAGCGCATCTTCAGAATTCGAATCATCACTATTCCAATTCCAAGGACTTTTCTCACAACATGTGTAAGTGAAATTTATTACCAAAAGTAAACATACATTTCTAAGCAGTCCCATAACTAGAACAAAATATTTTAATGTCTAGGGGAAAATAATTAGTATGCACTAATTTAAAATAAAATTCTACGTGCAGAATTTTTTTCACCGTTTTGCGGTCTTATCCAATATACAAGTGAAAATCCCAAATTCGCACGATCGCGGACACAGTTCAAAGAAAGCGAGATTTGCACAATTTCTATGCACTTACTTTTCTTAACACAAGAACGTTCTTCTTAACAACTCTCACTGAAGAAATAAAGTGCTCGCGGAGAGAGTTTTATAGATGGTACTAAACTTCAGTGGGCTGATTCACTTTCTATTTACTTCACCGTGCAATTGTTTAATATCAAATGTGGCCAAGAAAAAGGATGCTCGGAATTTAAATAATGCTCAAAAGGGATGTTGAAAGTTCTCGGAAAACCCACTGAAATTTCAGTTTCATAATCGAGCGCGTCGAGACCTTGCCGGTGTCGCTCTTTATTGTACAGGGTCTCAAAAGTCCGCGCTTCGAAGAATGAATCAATTGAAAAACAGTAATTCGAAACAGTTACTCAACTTTGTGCTTGGATTTATCAGATTTGATTAAACAAATTAATTTTAGAGAACTAATTCATTCCAGAAGCGTGTTGTCATTAAAAATTGACATACTGTCGAATTTTTCCAATTTTTTTAATCAGCATATAAATTTTATTATGAACTTTATTCTTCGATACATTGTAGTATTGTCTATGGGTATCTCATGGTCTTGATTGGATTCATTTCAATGGAAATTTGGACCGTTTATCGCCTGCTTTAAATTTTTAGATTTTTCAAATTGCGTTTTACCTACAAAGTTGATAATAAAAGCAGAAGATTCGCGACCTATAAATCTATCCAATCTACAAATCACAAGAGAGCTTTAGCTGTCTCCTATTTATTTAGAAATTTCGATCTTGAGCGCAATTAAAAAAATATGTTTTAAATTTATAATTTCGAGAAAATCTGAATCGAAAGTTAAATTTCAAGTTTAAAATCGACATTTTTGGAAAAAAAAAACAATAATTATTACGGAAATAAAGTTGCGGAAGCAAGAATATGTAATTACATCAAAAAACATTGTTTTAACCAGTTAACATTCAAGATTTCTAGGAAAAAAACGATCCTAATATCATAAAAAGTTATGAATGTTCGAGTTTAAAGTCGATATTTTAGGAGAAAAGAAAAACACTATCTTTCTCTCTCTCTCTTCTCTCTCTCTCTCTCTCTCTCTCTCTCTCTCTCTCTCTCTCTCTCCCTTTCTCTCTCTCGAGTTTGCATCCAAATTCAAAAATTCAATATTTTGACGAAACATTTTTTATCGAAAACATTTTATCAGAAAAAATGGGATTTTAAATCGAAATTTCAAAAACCAAAATTTCTAAGAAAAAGTCACAATTTTTTGTTACAAGAAATAAAAAAAACTTAAACTCAGAATTCTGAGGCAAAAAAATTAAATATTCGATAAGAATTGTTGGGAAAAATGCGAAATTTCGACTTTGATGTCAAAATTTTAGACCAAAAAGATAAAATTCGGCACTTTGAGAAACAATGAAAACTTGGAAAAATTTTGAACTTTAAAAATCTTAAATTCAGAATTCTGGGGCAAAAAATCAAAACTTCAACCAAGAAATCTCTAAAATGCTGAGGAAAACACGAAATGTCAACTTTAAAGTCAAAATTTTAGATCAAAAAGATAAAATTGGACATTTTGCGAAACACTTAAGATCTGGAAAACTTTGGAACCTTTAAAATCTAAAACTCAGAATTCTCGGGCAAAAAATCATAACTTTGACCGAGAAATCTCTAAAATGTTAAGAAAAACGTAAACTGTTGACTTTGAAGTCAAAATTTTAGACAAAAAAGATAAAATTGAAAATTTTGAGAAACAATCAATACCTGGAAAAATCCGGAATTTTTGAAATCTGAAACTCAGAATTCTGAGGCAAAAAAATTAAAACTTCAACCAAGAAATCTCTAAAATGCCGAGGAAAATGCGAAATGTCAACTTTAAAGTCAAAATAATAGACCAAAGAAATAAAATTGGAAATTTTGCGAAACAATCAAGATCTGAAAAACTTTGGAACCTTTAAAATCTTAAACTCAGAATTCTCGGGCAAAAAATCATAACTTTGACCGAGAAATCTTTAAAATATTGGGAAAAATGTGAAATGTCGAATTTGAAGTCAAAATTTTAGACAAAAAAGATAAAATTGGAAATTTTGAGAAACAATCAAAACCTGGAAAAATTTGCAATTTTTAAAATCTGAAACTTAGAATTCTGGGGCAAAAAAATTAAGACTTCCACCAAGAAATCTCTAAAATACTGAGGAAAATGCGAAATGTCGACTTTGAAGTCGAAGTTTTAGAACAAAAAGATAAAATTGGAAACTTTGAGAAACAATCAAAACTTTGAAAACTTTGAAACCTTAAACTCAGAATTCTCGGCCCAAAAATCATAACTTTGACCAAGAAATCTCTAAAATGTTAAGAAAAATGTGAAATATTAACTTTGAAGTCAAAATTTTAAACAAAAAGATAAAATTGGAAATTTTGAGAAACAATCAATACCTGAAAAAATCCGGAATTTTTGAAATCTGAAAATCAGAATTCTGAGGCAAAAAAATCAAAACTTCGACCAAGAATTCTCTAAAATGCCGAGGAAAATGCGAATGTCGACTTTAAAGTCAAAATAATAGACCAAAGAAATAAAATTGGAGATTTTGCGAAACACTCAAGATCTGGAAAACCATGGAACCTTTAAAATCTTAAACTCAGAATTCTCGGGCAAAAAATCATAACTTTGACCGAGAAATCTTTAAAATGTTGGGAAAAATGTGAAATGTCGAATTTGAAGTCAAAATTTTAGACAAAAAGATACAATTGGAAATTTTGAGAAACAATCAAAACCTGGAAAAATCTGCAATTTTTGAAATCTGAAACTTAGAATTCTGGGGCAAAAAAATCAAGACTTCGACCAAGAAATCTCTAAAATGCTGAGGAAAATGCGAAATGTCGACTTTGAAGTCGAAGTTTTAGACCAAAAAGAGAAAATTGGAAATTTTGAGAAACAATAAATACCTAGAAAAATGCGGAATTTTTGAAATCTGAAACTCAGAATTCTGGGGCAACAAAATCAAAACTTCGACCAAGAAATCTCTAAAATGCTGAGGAAGATATGAAATGTCGACTTTGAAGTCAAAATAATCGACCAATAAAAAAAAGTTGCGGAAGCAAGAATATGTAATTACATCAAAAATTATGTTTCTTGTTCTAACCAGTTAAGATTCAACATTTCTAGGAAAAAAAAACGATCGTAATATCATAAAAAGTTATGAATGTTCGAGTGTAAGTCGATATTTTAGGAGAAAAGAAAAACACTCTTTTTCTCTCTCTCTCTCTCCCCCCCCTCTCTCTCTGTTTCTTTCTCTCTCTCTCGAATTTGCATCCAAATTCAATATTTTGACGAAACATGTTTTATCGAAAACATTTTATCAGAAAAAATGGGATTTTAAATCGAAATTTCAAAAACCAAAAATCTAAGAAAAAGTCACAATTTTTTGTTAAAAGAAATAAAAAAAACTTAAACTCAGAATTCTGAGGCAAAAAAATTAAATGTTCGGTAAGAATTGTTGGGAAAAATGCGAAATTTCGACTTTGAAGTCAAAATTTTAGACAAAAAGATAAAATTGGAAATTTTGAGAAACAATCAAAACCTGGAAAATCTGGAATTTTTGAAATCTGAATTCTGAGGCAAAAAAATCAAGACTTCGACAAAGAAACTTCCAAAATGTTAAGGAAAATGCGAAAAATTGGCTTTGAAGTAAACATTTTAGAAGAAAAAGATAAAATTGGGATTTTTAAGAAGCAAAACCTGGAAAAATTTGAAATGTTTTAAATCATTCTCGAGTTCAGAATCGAAATGGTCGAAAAAAGAGTATATAAGTTTCGAGTTGGGAGAAACAAATTAAAATTTCGAGAGAAAAATTGAAATTTATAATACACGTTTGCAACTTTAAAGAAATTTCGAATAAAATGGATAAAGTTTAAAATCAAAGCAGAAATGTTAACAAAAAACCTTGAGTTTGAGTTGAGAAATTTTGGGGTAAAATTGGAAGGCGGAATTTCGAAAATTTCTTAAGAAAAACTGAATTTTGCTTACGTTAGGTATTAAAAATATATATAAATTAAAAGTATAATATAGAAAAAGTCAAAATTAAATAAATTTAAAATCGACAACTCTAAAATATGTAGAAAAAGTCGTATTTCATGAAAAAAAAATGTATCAAACATTTTATCACGTAAACTCAAAATTTATTAAAAAATCCAAATTTCCAAAGCAAAAATTTTAAGTTTTAGCTAAAAATTAAAAAATATAAAGAAAATATTGAAATATCTCAACTGAAAAACCTAAGAAAATGGTCCAAATTTCGAAACTAACAGATGAAACGAGAGAGTGAAGGTCTTTACAAAAAGTTAAAATTTTGAATTCACCTCAACTTGAAATGTTCGAGAAAAATTGCGAGTTTAAACTTGATTGATTGAGATTACCATTTTCAGCCAACATCAGTATAATGCTGTTTTTTTTATTTTTCTAGATTTAATTTGCATTTTTAACATTAAATTCAGAATTAGGAGAAAAATGTTAAATTTATAGGGGAAATTTTTGAGTTTAAAATAGGAATTTTAAATAAAAAGTATCTTGATTATTCGAGATTTAAAACAAAGTCTGTCTAAAATAAAATTTCGAAAAAATTTTTAGAAATTAAATATTTTAAGAGGAAGACTTTACGCTTACATTTGAAAGTAATAGTAATTTAGAAAAAGAGATGAAAATTGCTAGGAAAGCTAGGATTTTGACAAAAAAAAGTTGAAATTTTCAGTCGTAGGTTGAAATTTTTAATTAAGAAAGATAAATGCAAGTAGAATGCAACCTAGACTACAGTATACAGCCCTTTAAGCGTCTATAGTGGATCATAGATAGCCAAACTATTAACAGTTGAACCACAAACACTTAGCAAAACGGTTGCTCTCTAGGAAGGTCCCAGAAGACTAGATTCTAAGGCACAGACCGATATGTTTGAACATTTATCAGATTCTGAGTTTGGAAACCAAAGACTGTCTTCGGTTTTGAAATTCCGATTACTCTGATGAATGTTAAAATCTATTGGTCTATGCATTAGAAGAAAGGTATAAAAAATACAAGAACAAAGTAGATTTCGTGCTAGAAAATTAAATACATTCAAATATTTAGTAAAATAAAAAGAACCGGTCCTAAATTAGAAGAGCCCCAGAAGTCAAATGACCTAACTTCGCCCATGGCAGTGCGCACATAACAAATCGTTTAGGATTGCGGGGTTAGCCACCTCTAGCTCTGGACTCCATTCTCAAGCTGAGAGGTGACCACGGAACATTGGAAAGTGAACTTTCTTTTGTAAATTTCTATTACCATTCGCGATGTGTAAGCAGGAATTTTTCTTTTTTAAAATCTTAAGTAATTTAAAATTGATGGAATAAAAACCATTCCGAGGTAAAATTCTTCAATACAGCGCTTATAATTTCGAGTTTGTACACTTCCAAAAAATCTTGGCGTTTAAGGTAAACCAAAATTTGGAAAAAATGGTTTTGTTATAATTATTTAAAAGCTGCTAAAACTGAAAAAATTTGAACCCAAATTCTGAAAACTAGAAACCTGGAACTTTAAGATGCTTTTTTTTAATTTTCTTTACAGCTATTTTTCTTCAAATTATATCGTTTTGAAAATCATTTAAAATTCGAGATTTTTTAAATCCTTTAATTTCTGTTCCTAGTTCATATTGGTCGCAAAAGTTGACTTTTTTTAGGATATTTACCGCTAGTTTAAAATTATATTAACATTTATTTTCCACAAAATTTAACTGCATACAGACAATATTATTTGTTTCATATGAAAAAATATCCACATTTGGTCCTTGGTTATCCTCAAAAATTGATATACAAATCTTGTCCCCTGAAACTAAGAAAGATTAAAAAACACAACACTTTCTTCAGCGCGTTTCGATACTCAAACTATCATCTTCAGAGAGATACTGCTGATAAATTATCATCAAATAAATTGTGGATATATTATTAGTTGTATCACACATTATCTGTATTTTCTTTGTGAATTTATGCTAATTTCATTCATTCATCTTTCTGAAGATCTCTCTGAAGATCATAGCTTGGCTATCGAAACGCGTTAGAGTAATCTTCTTGCGTTTTTAATCTTTCTTGTTTTCAGGAGACAAGATTCGGTATTTCAATTTTTAAGATTAACCAAGGACCATGGTTCCACCAAAATTCATTCATTTTTAACAAAACAGTTACTGAAAATTTGTAGCTATAACTGGCGAAGAAAAAGCCAAACAAAATGAATGAAATCGTCTTCGACTTCGGCAAGAGCATAAGTCACAGATGCGTGTCAAGCCGGAGGTGAAGGCGTCCAAACAACAGACCATTTAAACTCGAATTCTGGTCATTACCACTTTCTACTGTTGTTACTGATGTAATATATGAAGCGTTGGTAATTTTGCTTTCAAGAGCCCAATCTAACGTAACGACTTAGTCATGTCTGCTCGGTTTGTCTATACGGCCGTGTAACTTTCTCCCGGATCCGGATTTGTGGGGGCAAGAAGCGAATACATCGGCGAGAGAAGAATTTCGTTTCGTTATGACAAGTTCACTTGTCATAACGAAACGAAATTGTTTTGCTTTGGTTTCAACCAAACATTTTTACGAGTTACGAGTTAAGATCGGAGGCAGAATCCAATCATTTCGTTCCTCTTCTGGATACAGGAACACTTTAAATATCTATTCCAGTAACAAAATTGATATTGTAAGAATAATTACTTTCATTGGCGTATATAGAGGGGGGCCAGGTGGACCGTGCTCGCTCCAGAATTGTCTTCTGTCCTCCCCAGAAAATTAGGTTACCAACCCAAAAATAAAACCCCTATATTTTGATATCATAATACAAATTATTTTAAAATTTCTCAAGTCTGAAACATGAAACAATTTGTGGTACAGTTATCCTTCGCACTACGGGATTCCAGGGATAAAAACGTATGCTTTGTGACAAAGTAACTCGACGCAATATCATAAAGTACCTCTCTGGCCATTAATACTGTCAGATTGGACCCACTAACTCTAACTTCGATAATTCCAGAATCAATTTAAAATTTTTGGTAAAAAAAAACAGAACATTTTTACAAAAGGTTCACATTATAGAAAGAGAGAAAAAAAAATGAATTTTAAGTCGACATTTTGGGGGAAAAAATCAAATCTTTGTGTTAGACCAAAATTTTGAGAGAAAAGTTAAATTTTCAAGAATATCAAAATTGGCAAAGAAAAAAAATACTGATAAAAATATCGAATGTCAAAGTTTAAACTTTGAAAAATTTTCTGAATAAATTAAATTTGAAAAAAAAACTGGAATAACAACAATATTTTCCTCAGAATTTTACTTTATTTAAATTTTAATATAATCGCAAAGCTTTTTTTCTGAAATATTCCAAACATATTATTCAAGAAATTATAACGTTTTTTTAATATTTTGTTCCGATTTTGAAAAAATTAATCGAATTTTAAGAAAAAGTCGAAATTTGGGGGAGGTAGAAATTTCCAGAAACAAAACTTTAAATTTTGGGGTATATCCTGTTCCGAGAATAAAACGAATTTAGAGAAACAAGTGGAAATCTTTTTTTTGGTGGAACAGACATGTCCTAGGTTATGTTCCAAAGCTAATATACAAATCTTGTCCCTGAAATCAAAAAATATTAAAAAAATACAACAGAAATTGCTCTTACCCCTTTCAATAGCCAAGCTATCATCTTCAGAAAGATACTAATATGAGATACTGTATCTCTCCGAAAATGATAGCTTGGCTATCGGAACGCGTTACAGCAACTTTTGTTGTATTTTTTATCTTTCTTGGTTTCAAAGGACAAGATCTGTATGACAAGAGGAAGTCCACAAAGTCAAATTAAAAAAAAAAACAGAAAAACCTGCGCATTAATAAAAACGAACTTCGAAAAATATTGTCAAAATCTCGAGAAAATGATCGACATTTCTAGAAAATATTCAAATTTCTAAGAAAAGGAAAGAAAGAGCAGAAAAAGTAGAATTCAGAAAAGTTATAATTTCAAGAAAAGGTCAAAATTTTCAGAAAATCAAATTTCCTTCTGGAAAAATTTGAAAACTCTTGAAAAATCGAAAAAAGACAAAATTTTCAAAGGTAAAATTTAGTAAAAAAAAAGTCGAATTTAAAAAAAAATCGCAATTTTGCAAAAATATTCTTTTCGAAATATTTACTTTTTTTTATTTAAATGTTAACATAATATTTAAATTTCGGTAAAGAGATTCAATTTTTCACTAAATACAAAAATATTTTCTCAACATGGTTGCTTTTTTATTAACATTCCATATTCCATTCCGATCAAAGTTAGAGAATTTCGGGAAAAAAAGTCTACAATTCCAGAAACATAAAATATTTCGAGATAGAAGTCGAAATGTCAAAAATAAGGAAAATTTTGATATAGGTGCAATTTGAAATTTCCGGAAAGTGCAATTTGAAAAAGTCGAAATATATAAAAAAAGAATATAAAGAAAAATAGCAGAATTTCGAAACAACATGAATACGTATTGAGAAAAATGGCGAAATTTCGAAAAAAAAAAACGATTTTTAAAGTTTCGATAAGGAAACTTTTAAGAAAAAGGCAGATTTGAGGAGAAAAGTCAAGATTTCGATTAAAAGACGAACTTCAAGCAGAGAGTCGAAACTTTCAGAAATATTTACTATCAAATTTTGAGATATAAAATCAAGATTTCGAAAAAAAGCAAACTCTTCTATAAGGTTGAAATTTTCATAAAAATCCAAATATTAAGGAAAATAAAGAAATTTGTAGAAATAGGCGAAATTTTGAGAAATCGGCTTGAAATATTCAAGTGAAACTTCAAAATTGAGAGGAAATTCGAAATTTTTCATAGAATATCGAAAAAATTGAAAATTTCGCTAGAGAAAGTTCATTTGATGAAAGTTAAATTTTGATGAAAAAGGTTCAATTTTGAAAATTTTTGTTTTTGAAAAGACAAATTTTGAAGAAAAAACCAAAATTTTCAGATAAAAACAAACTTGGACAAAAATATTGAGATTTTTGGGAACATAAAGAATTGTATTTGAAATAAAATCAAAATTTCTAAAAAAGAACCAATTTTTAGAAAACTATGGACATTTCGAAAAAAATCACAAAAGCAAAAACAGATTTTGAAAAAAATTTGAAATTTCGAGGAAAAGATCGACATTAAAAAAAATTTCTAAAAAAATTCCAAATTTTATAAAAATTCGAAATTCGAAAGCCAACATGTGACATAAATTAAAGAAAATTTTTTTTGAAAAATCAGCGAAAAGTGATAATATTTGAAATTAGCGACAAATGTCGATATTTCAAGTAAAGTACGAGTTCTGAAGAAAAAATGGAAATTTCAATTGAATATAAATTTTCGGCGACTTTAAGAGCCAGAGGGGCAAGCGCCCTGCCCTATTCTAAATAAGCCTATGAATATACATAGTTTTAGCTACACAACTTGTATCATCTATGTTAAATATGACAATAGATCGTTTGAATATTTTTTAATAATTCATGGTGATTGAAGACGATCTGTAAACTTAAATTGCAAGTTTAATCGTTCGTCGTCTGTTAAATACAGTTCGCGTATAACTCATCGGCTGTACTTAACAAATTTGGATATTATAAAATCAAAATTTTAAAAAATAAAAAAGCAAAAACGTAATTTTTACTTTAAAGTAAAAAATTAACAAAAGTAAAAGGTGAAGCTGTAAAAAATTTAAAATTTAAAAAACCGAACTAAATTCTTAAAATATTGAGAATCAGTTGAAATTTTCAGGTTAAATTCAAAATATTTGAGGGAAATGAATCTAGAAATATTTAGAAAAAGTCAATTTTTTAAAAAATTGGAAACTTTTTTAATAATTTTCTCGAAATTTCGATTCTTAAGTGGAAGTGGTAGAGAAAAATATCCTTTGCAGAAAAATCTGATGTTACAGAAAATATTTAAATAATTAAGTTAAATATGAAGAGGGAATCTAAATTTAGCGTTTGTATTGAAAAATGTAGTTTTACATGAAGGTGTAAAATAGAATACTATTAAAAAAAGTCATTATTTAGAAAATAAAATGAAAATCGTTCGAAAATGACATTTTGATCACGAAGTCAAAATTTTGGGGGAAAAAGTCAAAACTGCATTTCTTATCGCAATTTAGAAAAATATCACAGTTTTGATTAAAAAATGGGGCTTTAGCAAATTTTCAGGTTAAAAATTGAAACTTCGAAAAAAAAACTAGAGGCGTCGAAAAAACCCAAAATCTCTTGAAAAAGTCGAAACTTTTACTGACGTGAAAAATATCAGAAGAAATTGAAAGTGTAAAATTTATGAAATTAGGAAATCAAAATTTCTAGATTCACATTTTGAAAAAAATGGATACATAAGAAAATTCCTATTTTACAAATAATTTTTTGATTTAAATAATTTAAATTTAATTTTAAATAGAAAATCGAAATACGTCGAAGAAAACGTTACGCCCGAAAAAGTGTTAAACGCTTTTGTAGACAAAAATGGAAAATTAAAGTTATTTACTAATTAGTTAATTAATGCAGCAATCAAAATGAACACTTCTCGTTTAAATTTTTTTGGGGTAATTTTATTTAAAGCAACTTTCCACAAATGGATTATCGAAATTATCGTTTCAAGTTTAAATTATCTTATTTCGTACATTTATTCGTCATCATTTTTCAGGGGCCAAGAACATTTTGAAAAAAATGGACACAGTAGAAAATTCGTAATTTACAAATAATTTTTTGATTTAAATAATTTAAATTTAGTTTTAAATAGAAAATCAAAACACATCAAAGAAAACGTTACGCCCGAGTGTTAAACGCTTTTGTAGAGAAAAATGGAAAATTAAAGTTATTTAATAATCAGTTAATTAATGCAGCAATCAAAATGAACACTTCTCGCAGAAATCTTTTTGGGTAATTTTATTTAAAAATTGAAACACAGAACTTGTCCCCTGAAACCAAGAAAAATTAAAAAACACAACAAAGGTTGCTCTAACGCGTTTCGACAGCCAAGCTGTCATCTTCAGAGAGAAACAATTGAATAAAGGGCTTAATTACGCCCTGCCATCCTCCCGCACTGGTTTGGAAGATGTTGTTGTGTCCATTGAGAGCTCCTTGAGTTCCATGGCGGACGACACTAAAAACTATGTGAGGGAGGCTTGCAGACAAAAGCTCTCTAGAAATTTAAAAAACGTAAAACCATCACACGTAACGGACAGACATATTGTCAAAAGACTACGAGAGAAAGATTGTTTTTATGTAAAGGCAGATAAAGGTAATAAGGTTGTGATTCTAGATAAAAAGGACTATTACGAACGAGTTGACACACTCATTAGTAATGGCCCATATCAAAAATTACAGAAGAACCCTTTGAGTAAAATGTTAAGCGGGCTGAAAAAAGTGCTCGACAAAAGTAACAACCTTATTACTCCAATTTTAAAAAGATCCCTTCATGTATCTAACCCCACCGTACCTAAATTATATTGTCAGTTTCTCTCTGAAGATGACAGCTTGGCTGTCGAAACGCGTTAGAGCAACCTTTGTTGTGTTTTTTAATTTTTCTTGGTTTCAGGGGACAAGTTCTGTGTTTCAATTTTTGAAGATAACCAAGGACCAGTCCGTTGCATCAAAAAAATTATATTTAAAGCAACATTTCACAAATGGATTATCGAAATCATCATTTCAAGTTTAAATTATCTTTATTTCGTACATTTATCCGTCATCATTTTTCAGGGGCTAGAAAAAAATTGTAGATACACCAATGATTACTTTTAAATACCACGGTCTCCATTATCTGATATTTTTGCGTGTTTCTAGAAAAATTTTGACATGCTTATAAACCAGTAGTCTAAAATGTTAATCTTGTTGCTAATAATTGTAATTCTAGGAAATTTGGCACCTAGAATCCGATGTTATGTAAGAATTGTCAACATGAACAAATCTGTTGGTAAACTAAAAGTCGTGAAATATGTATTTCTGAGAAGTTTCATTGCCATATCAAAGCTGATGGTTTAAAATACAAAAAAAAATCATAAGAATTTCGAGGTTCGTATAAAAAACATTTTGCACTTGGGCAGCATTGAAACACTTCGTACCTTCTGATAATATACCGGGTGTTTTTTTTAGTTGGGAGGTTACCTTTATATGGAGTATTACTTATTATAAAGGTAAACTGATTTTGTCGATGGGGCTTATCGAAGCTAAACTACATTCTAAAAATATTTTCAACTTCCGCCCACTCCCGGTTATACCGGAAGAAGACATTAACTTTCTTATTTTAAATAGCAACCCTCAAATTTTACACTTTATTTGAATTACTAGTAAAAAAATAAAGTGAATTTATGTATACATGTTTACTGCTACCTTTGATAGTTTTAAAGATAATTGAATTTTTCGAAAAAAATTGACAGAAAAGAGGATTATTTTGACTCTTTGTATCTTTTTTATTATTTGCAGTAAGAACATGAAATTTGGGTTGAAGTCGCGGAATATTATAAAGACTATAATAACGTAATCAGATTTTAGATTTATTATACAGGGTGATGGAAATTCTATAATCTTTACTGTTTTCGTTTTATTGAAAAAAAAAACTCTGTTTTTTTAAATGGCAACTATGTGTTTTTTAATCATTTTTGGATTCTCCGCGTAAAAAGGAAAAAAAAGGTATTTAACTAATTTTTTTAAATTCTGCACCGTTACAGAGATATAATTCAAAATAAAAAAGAAAAATATATCTTTTTTTTTTCTAGTAGCGACTTGGTAGTAGACAACAACATTTTCAAAAAAAAAAACAACCACGGGGCCTAAAAATTTTAGGTTAAATAACATTTAAAAGATAACCGTACAAGACAAATAAATTTTTGGCTAATTGTTAGAATACTTATTGAAAAATGTTTAGGGAGTTTGGTTTGTCATTTTTGGAGTAATGAAAATCAACAACAAATGTTCAAGAAAAGTCGTCCTTTAACTGAGTGTTATGCTGTTAGATTAGAACTTAGGATTTGTAAGCGTTTAATTTTATAATTAAAATCCAAATAGAAATTATTTATTGATTTTTTTACGACTGCTGCAGGACAAGCATATTGTTAGGAACAATCGGATGTGCTTAAAAAGGTTACTTAATTCGAAATCTTAAAATATGCCTTTAAATGTATTGAAACAGAAGACCGTCCTTGTTCTTGATGTAAATTTTTTGTCAATTATTTTCTTTTCCTGTTACTTATTATAGTTAATTCTTTAAGCTTTTATTGCCTACAGTTAATTTCCTACTTGAAAAAAAAGAGATGTTTAATTCTTTTTATTTTGAAATTTATGTAAAATACCTTTGTAATGGCACAAAATTTTAAAAAATAAGTAATATAACTTTTTTCTTCTTTTTATGTAAAGAATCCAAAAATGATTAAAAAACATATAGTTCCTATTTAAAAAAAAACAGAGTTTTTTTGAATAAAAGAATAACAGTAAAAATTATAAAATTTCCACTACCCTGTATAATAAATGTAAAATCTGATTACGCTATTATAGTCTTTATAATATTCCTCGACTTCAGCCCAAATTTCATGTTTTTACTGCAAATAATAAAAAAGATACAAAGAGTCAAAATATCCCACTTTTCTGTCATTTTTTTTCGAACAATTGAAATATCTTTAAAACTATCAAATCCAATCAATCCAAATAAAATATAAAATTTGGGGGTTGCTATTTAAAATGAGAAAGTTGAGGTCTACTTCCGGTATAGCCGGTAGTGGGGGGAAGTTAAAAATATTTTTAGAAGATAGTTTAGCCCCGATTAGCCCCATCGACAAAATCAGTTTGTCTTTATAATAAGTAGTACTCCATATAAAGGTAACCTCCCAACTAAAAAAAACACCCGGTATAATATTTATTTAATTGAATACTTGGTTCCACAATGAAAGTGAAACGAAACAGGTTTGTGGGAATTCCAGCTAAAGTATCAGCTTCAAGTGTACATATTTATTTATGGCGACTCACTTTCAGTTTCTATCAGAATTATACAATTCAGTCAGTTATGACACCACAAATAACTTTTTGATTAGAAATGAATAATCCTGGGCTATCTATATCCAACCAGTCAAAACACAATAATTGCAAGCATTTCCAATTAATATTTTCGACAGTTTATTTGTTCGAAGCCGAATTTACCACTGACGAACTTATTATTAAAACTATGAATAAGTTGGTGTTTGTTTACGAAATTTTTATGAGCGGTCCAGATAAACCTAAAATCCGTTTTTACGGCATTCGATGGAAATAAAATGTACCTGTTTTATGTCTAGCAGTTTTTCATTAGCTCGATGGATCAAATTAAAATCATCTGCCAAAGGTAACATTCGATGTTGACGCATATTCCGAAAAGTTTGGCAATTCATTTTCCATGATATGCAAGAGTATATAAAACGTGTTTTGGAATCATGGTTTCGATCAAGGAAAGTGATGGAGTATCCATTTCTTTAAGTGACATTGTCGATGAGGAAAAATTAAGAGTAAGTTGCGCTTTATGCTAATCAGTGTTTCAGTGGGATTATTTTTTCATTAAACATTTTTGTTATTATTCATTTTGTAATGAAGATTGCATTTTGACTGATGAAATTTGTTATTAACTCATTCCTATTTATACTTTAATTATTTTAAAAAATAAACTACATCCTAATTACATTTTTAAACTAATGTCCTTTCTTAAATCAACTATTTTCGAAGTCGCCTGTCAATTTCAGTTTTATATACACTTCATCTGACAACAAACTTTTTTTCATTTTATTAGCCCATTTCGTAAAGTTTAGCTCATTGCTAGTGTCAACGTTAAACTAAACTTGTATTTTTAATGACGTATTGTATTTTTACCAAGGAAAGCGATTTTAAAAAGTACTCATCAATTGATAAATAACACAATGCGGATCTCCATTAATTTAGTCCAACTTAGTGTTTCCCGATCTTTTTTTGGAAGCGACACACTTTTGGTATTGTTTAAAAAAGGATAACACACATTAATCGTCTAAGAATTTTTTGACAATAAAAAAAATCACCCAAATTTACTCTTGAGATACGTTTTTTTTGACAACTAAAAAGAAACGTCCTTATAACCGCCTGCCAATTTTGATGACTAAAAAATATGTTTGCCAACTTCTAGCACGACACACCCGTTGGGAAACATTGCTATAATTCCATATCAGTAAAGTTGGCAGAGGCTTTCGCCATCACTTGTGGACTATCACAATTAGTTGAGGAACCCACAAGAATTCCTGATGTAGATACCCCTCAACCAAATCTACTCCACCTTTTCCTAACAAATTCACCAAATTCGTATAAAATCTCTGTGACATCACCGCTTGGAAATTCGGATCACAAGCTGGTAGCAGCCTCTCGCTTGCTTCGTATACCACCTCCTTCCCAGACGCAGTCCCTTAGGGTTTAGCACTTTAAACCTGCAAACTGGGAAGAATCAAGAGACTTCTTTGCATCTTTTCCATGGCAGGAAGTCTGCTTTAACTCAAACAACCCTTCCTTAGTCGCCGAATCCATTACGGAAACTATCCTGATTGGTATGGAATGCTCAATTCCCCACTCCCAAAAGAAGTCTGCCTCCAGTAAATCTTGGTTGGGTAAAAAATGTGCTCGGGCTATCTCCTGCATATCGTCGTTGGCGAAATAATCCCTCAGTCGACACTCGGACCATATTTGTAGATGCACGAAATTCTTGTAAACAGGCTATTGACGAGGCAAAAGGTGATTTCGATCGTAAAATGCGCCAGAGGCTTATCAACTGTCCGAACGGTTCCAGGTCCTTTTGGGGATTTGCTAAGTCGATTGGAAAAAATTTCACATCTTCAAATTTTCCACCTTTACTCGATGAAAATAGCAATATTGCTACTACCTCCAAAGAAAAGACTGACAATGCTTAATGTTTGCAGAAAATTCAAATCTTGATTCTCGAAACGCAGAACCTCCTATTTTTCCTAGGGATGTCACTTCGATGCCTGAAGTTGTTTTCAGACAACGCACAATCAGGAAGATTCTCTTTGAGCTGGCAACACCTCGAAAGCTTCTAGCCTTGATGGTATTCCCGCTATTGTTCTTAAGAAGTGCGCCCCAGAGCTGACTCCTGTCCTAAGCAAATTGTTCACACTCTCTTACAACAAAGGTGTATTTCCTAAAATTTAGAAATCTGCTAGAGTGCATCCTGTCCCTAAAAAGTGAAAAAGGAATCTGCCTAACAACTATCGCCCTATATCTTTCTTACCCGTTATATTTAAAGTGATGGAAAAGGTTATCAACAATGAGATTCTCAAATATCTGGAGGAAAATAGAATCACCTCCGACAGGCAATATGGTTTTAGACAACAACGTTCCACTGGCGATCTACTGGCATATGTTACTCATAGCTGTAACTCAGGTATGGAAAAACATGGTGAAGCTAGGATTGTGGCATTGGATATCTCAAAGGCTTTTGACAGAGTCTGACACCGATCTCTTCTCGCCAAATTAACATCTTATGGTCTTCCTCCTGGACTCTGTCATTTGATATCCAATTTTCTCGCTGACAGATCTCTTCAAGTCGTCGTCGATGGAATCTCATCCGAGACATTTGCGATTAATGCAGGGGTGCCTCAGGGGTTTGTTCTGTCTCCTACTCTATTTATGTTACACATAAACGATCTCTTAGCTTCAACTTCCAATACTATATACAGCTACGCAGATGATAGTAACCTTGTGTCATCTTTTTTCTGCGACAAACCATCATCTATCGCTGCTTCAGATCGACTAAGACAACAGCAGATACAGATGATTAATCGGGATCTCAAGATTATTCTGGAATGGGGTACGAACAATTTAGTCGACTTCAACGCTTCAAAAACTCAGGCCGTGGTTTTCTCTAAGAAAACATCAAGGGATAATGCAACAAACATACTAATGGACGGTAAAGTCCTTCCGATGGGATCTAATCTATCTATCCTAGGAGTGAATGCGAGCACTAACTTCTCTTGGGACAATCATGTGCGTGCCATTGCCAAATCCGCTTCTCAGAAGCTAGGCTTTCTTTTTAGAGCTAAAAAGTACTTCACATCTCATCAGCAATTAACACTATACAAAGCTCAAGTTAGGCCAACACTAGAATACTGTTCTCATGTTTGGAGTTCAGCCCCAAAACACATTTTAACTTTCTTGGATTCAATTCAAAGAAGAGCCATTCCCGTAATTGATGACGAGAGTTTGACCGATTCACTCGAAACACTAGAGCACTGGCGTATGATTGTTGACTTGTCTCTTTTCTACAAGTACTATCATGGAAGATGCTCGCAGGAACTAATAGAATTGATCCCTCCAAAGGCAAGATTCTTGAGGCGTACTAGACAGTCGGAGACAGCAAATTCCTGTGCGGTCCAGCTGGACACAGTGAGGACTTCTGTCTACGGAGACCCTTTTTTCTATAGAACTTCCAAGTTATGGAACTTGTTACCGAAAGGAATTTTCCCCAAAAATTACAACCTATCCTTGTTTAAGAAGGCGGTTCTTCGCCATCTATCCTTGTTTCCGCATCCTACTCACAGTGCTTTGAAAGCATAAAGGGGTTACCCTTTGCGAGTGAATTAAATTAAAAAATATATATATCAAGAAGACTTCTTGCTTTATATAAATTAGTCTCTGATAAAAATCATACCAGTCTTTTTGGTTTTCAGGAGGAGAGACAACGTACGGGAAGGTATGTGGCAACAGGTACAGCTATTTTTTTGTCACTTCTGGGGTTATATCAGGCTTTCGCCAGACGAAATCCTGAATATTCCGCACTGTTTTTACCGGCTCTTTTGATGTTCTTGTACGTTATGTGGAAAATCAGATCGTCAGTGGTGGAGAAAAAGGTAGAATAAAATAATGCTTAAACATTATAAGATTTAACCATCTATAGCAGAGGAGGCGAAACTTTTTGGGATATTGGGTCGAATTTTAGCATTTGGATTTTCATTACTTGCTCGTGGTTTACTAAGTCAATTAGTGGGCAAGTCAAAATGTTGAATATATGTTTTTTTACGTCTACTTTTCGAAATTAAGACTTTCTTTTTAACACCTTACAATTTTTATAGCTCTGCCAAAAATGTTGAATTCAAAATTTCAAGTAAAAATTTTAGGATGAAAGTCGAGAGAAAATAGTCAAATAATATTGAAAAATAACTAATCATGGAATTTGAAGTCAAAATTTTAGCGAAAATGTAGATACTTATTGCAAATTTAATGTTAGTATCTTTAAGGAAAAAACTTTTTATAGAAATTGTAATTTTTTCCCTCAAAAGGTCGACATTAAACTGGAAGTTTTGACTCTTATTCCTAAATTTCGAGTTTAAAAAAGGTGTTTTTCTCTAAAGTGTCCCTAAAATCTTAATTTATTTAATAAATGTTGTATATTTCTCAAATCTTTAATAGACCAGTTTAAAAATTCTGAGTTTCAAGGTTTTCCAACTTTAAAATTCTATTTCTTTTTTTAGAAATTTTAGTAACTTTCGAAATTTTACCTTTCCATCAATGTGTTTCAGGCCTGTAACCAGGATTTTTTTTCGGGGGGGGGGCTGCGAACCTTCTGCTAAAACTACCTAGTCTTTGTTTGCGTCTAGGTTAGAGCTAAGAAGCCACGGTCCAATACTACTTTACTATTAATATTATTATTGTATACAAGTATACTAAAATATAAAAAATACACTAAAACCATTTCTAGAGTCCAACTCTTCTAACATTCTGACAAAGTAATTTAACAACAACGTTGCCTATTTATCTTAATTTAATTTCTAAATAAAAACAGATGTGTGGGTAAGATGAAAAAATTACTCGAAAGATATTCCTTAAAATTTATCTTTGAACTGTTTTCTATAACCTACACTTGTGTATGAAAAATGCCTATAGAAAGTGCTCAATTTAAAGACATAATTTGAAGTCAGCTGGGGAAAAATCTTCTTTTTTTTAAATTTTTTTCAAATTTCTATTAAATTCATAATTTTAACTTTTATCTCAAATTTAAAGTTTGCACCCGAACATTTAGAATTTGGAAATTCTTTCTAAATTATGGAAGATTAGATGTTTTTAAGTTCAAGTTTCCTCTTACCGTCCAATACTTTTTCTAACTGGCAACAACTTCAATTCCTACGTTTTTTATTTTGGGCAATTTTGGGAATTATTGTTGCTATCTGAATTTGCAATGTCGAAGTACATTTAATTCTTCCAAATTTCAAAAAAAAGTTTTTGCTATAAAGTTATTTATCGTTTTTTTTTTGTAAGTTTTACCTTTAATCTCAAAATTTCGACCTTTTTTCGAAATTTTCAATTTGAATTAGATTTTTTGCTAAATGCGAAGTATGTTAATACTTTTTTTTTTCTCAAAATTCAAAGTTTAAAATCTTGGTATTTACTTCAAACCCACAAATATTTTTTTAAACATCAATTCTTTCTAGAAACCTGAAAATTTCGCCAAAATTTTGGTGAAAAATCTCTGATATCGAAATTCTGAACTTAATCTTGAGTTTTTTGAATTTGGAATTTTAATTTGAAATATCTAGAAAAGTCTACATTTAGAGTGGACAAACTCATTCTAGAAAAAGTTTAATTATTACCGTGGTTATACTTAAAAATAACCAGAATTCATTATTAAACATTTTCGAAAATTATATTTTTAAAATTTTTGAATTTCCGAACAAAATTACGATATGTTAATTCTCAATGTGACCTGTTCGAACTCGAAATTTTTAGATTTTTAAATTCGAAATTTTAGAAATAAGTTGACATTTAGAATTACTCTCTAAATCTGAAGAAAAAAGAAGCGATAATTTTTGAAAAAAAAGGTTTGAAGTCAAAATTTTCTAAAAAAAAATCTCTCATTTCCAAAAGATAAAATCTATTAACAAAAACTAATAACACTCAACATTTTGTCTTGAAACAAAATTTAAAAAATAAACTTTAATATTTCCTGAAACTTTTATTTTTTCTCAAAATGGCCAGAAGATTTTCTATAAATTCAATGTCTAGAAAGAAAGTCAAAATATATTGAAGAAGTCTGAATTTTGAATTAGTGCTAATGTAAAAATGTTGAAAAATAAACTAAAGTCATTAAGCTCATTTTTTTTTTCAAAATTTCGACTTTAATCTTGACATTTTTAAACTCGTGGTAAAAAGTTGTAAACATTTTTTAAATCAAGTTTTTCTAAAAATATGAATTTAAAAGTGATTAAAAGTACAATAAATTCTTAATTAAAGTTGAAATTTGATAACTAAGATAGAAATGTGATTAAAAGTACAATAAATTCTTAATTAAAGTTGAAATTTGATAACTAAGATAGAAATTTCAATATTTTTTTGGAAGTTTTCACTTGGAATTCGAATTTTGGAGAAAAAAGTCGAATTTGCGTCGAAATCGTAATCGAAATATCAACAAATCAATTTCATAACAAAAAATTTCGATTTATTATGAAGTTAAAACTTTTTGAAAAAATTAAAAATTTCGAATTAAGCTGATGGGTTAAAGTTATTAAAAAATTCCTAAATATTTCAACTTAAAAATGCTCAAGTTTTCTGTAAAACTCGAAATTTATAAAAGAATCGACATTTTAGACATTTTTTAAAGCTCAATCGCCATGTTAGAAAAATTATAGAAGAAATTCATAAAAATAACTTATTAAAAAATGTCTTCTCAAAATAATGGCTTATAAGATATTTTGATATTTTAGTAAAGGGCCTAACATTCAAAATTTTATTCAAAAACCGAATTTAAAATTTAAATTTTTAAATTCCAAAACTGTAAAACTATTATTACAAAATCCAAGTTTTTCTCAAAATTTGGTGATAAATCTCGAAAAATCGCTTATATAAATTTCTAGTTCTTCCCAAAATTTGAATTTTTTTTCTAAATAGGGAGTTTAAACTTGAAAAACTTGCAAATTCAACATTATTTTAATAAAATTCAAAACGTAATTTTTTAAATTCTAAAATTGTAAAACTATTATTACAAAATCCAAGCTTTTCTCAAAATTTGGTGATAAATCTCGAAAAATCGCTTGTATAAATTTCTAGTCCTTCCCAAAATTTGAATTTTTTTTCAAAATAGGGAATTTAAACTTGAAAAACTTGCAAATTTAACATTATTTTAATAAAATTCAAAACGTAAGACTGAAATTTCAAATAAAAAAAAGAAATTTCAAGAAAAGTTTAAATTTTCCTATAAACGAAATCTCAGATTTAAATGTCAAAATATTGGAAAAAAATCGAATGAGTTTAAGGTAAAAATTTCAAGATTTAGGGCGAAAATTCGAGAATGAACTCGAAATTTTAAGAACTTCCTCATTTGAAAATATTATACTCCTTCTGAATATCCTGAGTGTAACCTAAAATCTATTATTTTTTTTTAATTTCGGCTGAGATATCAAAATGTTTTTTTTGTTAATTGTGCGTTTTGGCCTGTTAATGCCTTTTTATCTATTTTACCTTTTTGGTGTCTTCTTTAGCTTTTCGTTTCTGCCTAATTTAACATTTTGCTCACCTTTTTACCTTACTTGATTAAGCTTAAAATCCGGTCTCTAATAATAAGAAATGGCGCCAAATTTGAAAAATAAAACATCCTTGCATTTCAGTACGAAAACAAAATGATCCATTAAAAATGGTTTTTAAAAAGGTCGCACATCTGGAAAGTTCAGTTCTATCTACAGTGAAGCCAAAAAATGTTGGGGGGGCTGAAGCCCCCTAGCCCCCCCTGGTTAGGGGCTTGATGTGTTTAGTTAATATTTACAAAAATTCGTATATCGCACACAAATTACAAAAAGTTTATCTTTTGTTGTAAAATATTTCAAAAACAAGTCAGAATTTTGGAATCAAATTTAAGAGCAAATAGGCAAATAATATAAAAAAGCGAAAATGTATACCTTGCAAATTTAAGGCTAGAAAATTTCAAAAACTGACTTTAATTTCGAAATTACCCCTTCTGGAATCTTCTTGCAATATTTATATTCTGAAGATCGCAATCAAGAGAAAAAAACTCGCGTCGACCTTCGTCGATCAAAATTTCGAAAAAAACTCACATTTAAAGAATTTGTTTTTCATAATAAATTTGAAGTCGTTTTACAAATGTTTATTTTTTCACCAAATTCCATATCTAAACTTCCTCAATTTTTCCGTGTATCCTATTTTAAGCTCGAAGATTTTTCTAGACATATTTTAAATTTTTAGTGCCAAAAGTTGGATTTTTTTCGGCCTTTCTTGGCCTCGTCAGTACAACACGGTCGTTGTGATCACTTCTAGCTTAAAGCCGCTAGTCAGTCGAACAAGTATTCAACAGATTTGACTCCTATTGAATCACTTGTAACGACAATGTCTCGAAATATTTATCTAACATTTTCAAGTCATATACCGGAAACACATCATCACACGTCCTAAATTCTAAACACTTTGTCGAATCGTTGTCCGAATTAACCCTAGACCCCAACGACATACTGGTAATTTTTGTCGTCACTTCACTATTCACTAAAGTTCCAGTTTGCGAGTCCATGACGATAATTCGTCAATTACTTTCAGGCAATGAGAATGCAGATTCTCTAGTTGATTTAACTGAAATGTGCCTCACATCGACTTATTTTCCTTTCAATGGCAGCTTCTATAAATAAGTCTCCGGCACCCCAATGGGTTCCCCCTTATCCCCAATCGTGGCAAATATTTTCATGGAATTTTTTGAAAACACTGCATTGGAAACTGCGGATTTAAAACCTAACGTTTGGCTTCGTTATGTAGATGAAACATTTATTGTATGGCCACATGGCCAGGATTTACTAAATTTATTTTTGGAACACCTAAACAGTTTATATTCTTTCATTAGCTTCACTATGGAAATCGAAAACAACGGTTCTCTTCATTTTCTTGACCTACTGGTCACCCGTTTACCAAACGCTCGCGTTTCTTATTCCGTTTATTGAAAACCCACCCATACTAATCGTTATTTGCACACAGAGTCCCATCATCACCCTTCATAAAAACGTTCTGTCATAAATTGAGTGGTTTCACGAGCTGTAGCAATCTCACAACCGATAAATCTTTCAGGGGAGTTGAACAAATTTCGTTTCAACCTCCGCAACAATGGTTACAAATCGCACGACATTGAAACTGTCATTAAACGACATCTTCACCCTACCCCGCGTCCTTCACAAAATTCAATAATTTCTTCTAAAGCCTTTCTTCCTTATGTTCACGGAGTAATAGATCAAATTGGAAAATTGTTGAGAAAACAACATTAAACCCACTTTTCATCATCCTCAAAGATTCAACAGCTCCTCCCATCTCCCAAAGATAAACTTTCATCCTTTTGTTCTAATGGTGTGTACAGGGTTCCTTGTTCTTGTGGTTTAGTGTACATCGTAGAAATGGGGCGGTCATTTAAGACGCGAATATCCGAGCACCAAAGATGTCTTAGGTCTGGTTTATTTTCGCAGTCATCCATTGCGGAACATCAACATGAGACCGGATATAAGATTCTCTTTGATAATATTTCAATTATATCCAATATTCCCAATTACTAAAGGAAGATACCCGAGGCCATTGAAATCCAAAAATTTCCCAAAAACATCAACAGAGACGACGGTTGCATGCTTTCCTCCATCTGGAAACCAACCATTGGAAATCTTCAGGAGTGATCGAGCAGACGAATGGTATATAAAGTCTCCCTTTCTTTCTTTCCTCTCAGAAGAATTTCGCCCCTGCTATGGTGGACATACTGAGTTACCATGCTCTTCTGTCTAAACTTTCTTATCCTTTGTACCAATTTTGAATTCAGAAGAGTTTCACCTCTGGTATGGTGGATATACTGAGTTACCGTGCTCTGATGTTTTAAAATTGACCTCTTCATTCTTTCATTTTTGCATATTCCCTTATATTTCCCTTTTTATTTATTGTTTCCTTTCTTTTCTTTGCTCCTGAAGAAGCACCCTAAGATGGTGGGCGAAACGTCGAACACTTTCAGTAGTTCTTTAACACGGTCCAATTCCGGAAGAAGTATATCCTATACTGACTCTGGCCGTGGAAGCCTTCGTTATCACACTTGTAACTGACTTTAAACTCTTTATTACGCAAGCATTTTTGCTACATGCTAATGAAAGCATTGTTTCTGCTAAGATATTCAAGTTAATTACAATGTAAGTAGAATCTAATGCAAAGGTCACGTAAACGAGGCAACCGCTTGTATCACGGGTTGCATCGCAACATCCATTGATTACAGCATGATTTATAAGATGAACGTGACTGAAAGAATCGCCATTAGTAAATAAATATCGGGAAAAATAATTTCAAATCATTGCTAAGCAAATTATTATATTGTTTCAAAAGTTATGCACTGCCAAAGCGTTAATCAAATATTTTTTTAATCTCCCTATAAAATTTGACCATATTGTGATCTTAAAATCCATTTTTATTTTAGATTGAGCCAAACAATTTAAGTCAGGAAAACAATCAAAATAAAAACCTCCAAAACGAGAATACTATTCTTCAGAGAAAATCTAACAAGGAATATAAATGTGAATATGTTTTGAGTAGATCATATTCAGTTTCTTGATACATAAGACATTCCGAACATCGGCCTGACAATCATTCACATTTAGCTGTGTTAAAAAATGTTTTTGAAATACTTGCCTATTAAAGATATTTATTTGTTTGGTTTTTTATTTTCTTGTGTTTTATTTTCCAACGATTTTGTTATTTTTTGGTAGTTGGCTTGGTATTTTTGCTAATATTCTGGCTGTAAAGGATAACATAGTGAAACGAAATGTAAATTATAGAATTTAGTACGTAAGAAAATTTTCTAGAAAGATCTGATAAGGGAAAGCGACCGCGATAATGAAGCAAACGGCACCTTAGTTGCGTCCGAAGATAAGGAAATGTCCGAGTGCGCCCATTACCTGACCGTCCATGTCCTAGTTGCGTCCCGTCTACCCGCTTTAATCGGGCGCACCCTAGTTGCGTCCGGAGATAAGGAAATGTCCGAGTTGCGTCCCATTTAATCTGCCTAAAAATTTTCCGAAACATTTTCCTTCACACTTTACCCAGGCTTAGGACTGGCAGTTAACTGGCGTGTTTAAAAATATAGTCATAAAAATGACTGTTTGTTGTGGAGTAAGTGTAAGCCTTTAGCGAATTTGGAAAAAATTAAATTTTAACCGGCAAAAATTTATATGATACTTGCTTAACAAATTCAAACCTTGAAATAAGTTTCCAGTCTAATTCTCTTATCTCAATTCCGAAATAAATCGCTGTTTCTCTAACGCTTTACTATTTTTTCCCCCGATGCTTCGCAGTTTGATTTCTACCATGATTTGGATTTCTTTCAAAGCTTCTAAAAAACAATAGATATTTGGAGTCGCGGCGTTTGTTTTTGTAGAAAATGCAACTATTTTGTTAATATGGTCGTTCACTAACAAAAAATCTTCCGCTTTGTTTGTTAAAATTTTGATTTTGTCTAAACTTTCTTGAAAATCGCTTACCGTTTTTGGAAGTTTTGGGAATTTAGCGCGACTAATGCTTTTACTAATCAAACGAACGTCATTAATGTTGAGGGTGTTTATGTTTGAATCGCAAACTTCTTTATAAATTAATTTTTGCGGACGTATGCTTATTTCGTCTACAGCTTTTCTTTTCGCGGAGTTACTTACTAGTTGCCGATTTAAAATATTTTGATTTAATGGTAGGTGGTCATTGCGACAAAGATTTTTTTCAAAAATATTATTATGTGAGTCTCAAGTGAGTGACATTTTTATTCCGTACATGTAAACCTTTCAACTCTATTAGCTAATGCTTTATGAAATCGGAATTTAAATCTATCTATTACTGCCAAAGGCTTACCTTTCTCGCTCCACATCCACGTAATTGCTCCAATCTCCGTTGTCATCGTCAAAATCGCAGTGAAAATAACAGAATAACAACACAATTCAAAGCAGTAACAATAGTAAGAAAAACCAACTACTATTTATATGCAGTTTTCCTCCCCTCAGTTAATACCGTTAACAACACCAATCAAGTTTTCCCTAGAATCTATAATAAGCTATTAGGACTTTTTGCTGATGAAATATTAATTAGCCGGGACGCAACTCGGACACTAATGGCTGCTATTAAGAGGACGGGACGCAACCAGGTTATACTGATTTCGGCAAACGATAAGTCTTATCTGCTGGATGTTTCTAGAACCCGTAAGGCGGTCGCCTTTCCCTCAAAGGAGTTAGTTAGTCAGTTTATTTAGTTAGTGAGTTGGTTGTTAGAACTCAGTGAATAAGTTGGTGAATTGCAATTGTAGTGTTCGGAGTTCAGTTTAAAAATAAAGTGTTTTACAATCCATGTGGTAATCATTCGAACCGATAGCGCGCAACAATATATATACCATGGGAATCCTTTATGTAGAGTCAGGAATGAATAGAGGTGGCGATGAAAGGTAAAATCCCGCTTGGTATCGAATTCAAAACTTTGGACAAACGAGTGTCAATGGATGAAAGTCATTTTGCTAACTTGGGCTGCTCCAGAATTGTCTTAATCTGTCTCATATGCCCATAAAGGTGCTTAATACAAAATATTTAATCTATAACTCTAAAATAAGTCGTGTTAGTTACAGAATTTATAACTCCAAAACGGCTGAACGGATTTTTATGATCTTTGCTCTGTTGGAGTTATCTCGGCCTCGAATAATAGTATAAAGACTAAAATATTGAAAAAATTCAAGAAAAAATGTTTTATAAGGAATTCGTATACAGTGCCATCTCTGATTTATAACAGGAACAAGCTGCGCTAACCGTAAATGTGTTGTAACCAGTTTCCAATAGATGGCGCTGTATCTCTTTTGATTATGGCCCGTTTTTAGCGGTTTTTCGCATAAGATTCACTAGGAAACGGAAGAACGTGTTATAGCTATTAATGTGAACTTTAATTCAACTAATAAGTTAACATAATATTAATTAATTCTGAGATGGTACGAAGTTCGCCTGGGCCAGCTAGTATAATGTAGATGCAATTATTTTCATTCGCATTTCCCATTAATTATTTTCTTGCTATGTGCCCCGGAGAAGATGTTGCAATATTTTTGAGTAGTGGGGTGGTCAAGATGTGATAGGTGCCTTTATTAAACTAAGAAAACGTCAAACAATATGCATTATAATCGTAGAATTTTAAATCTATTATTAGATTTACAAATTTTGAAATGTATTATCAGTTTTATGGTTCTATGTGTTAAGCATCTGACTTTGCGGATGTAGTAATAATTATTTACAGAACGGCTATGTAAAGTTTCCAGTATTGTATATTATTATGGCAGATACAAATACAATTGCTACTATTACTTTAATGTTACTCATATCTGTACCTCAGCTATGGAAAAACATGGTGAGGCTAGGATTGTGGCATTGGATATCTCAAAGGCTTTCGACAGAGTATGGCACCGACCTCTTCTCGCCAAATTAACATCTTATGGTCTTGCTCCTGAACTCTGTCATTTGATATCCAATTTTCTCGCTGATAGATCTCTTCAGGTCGTCGTCGATGGCATCTCATCCGAGACATTTGCGATTAAAGCAGGGGTGCCTTAGGGATCTGTTCTGTCTCCTACTCTATTTCTGTTACACATAAACGATCTCTTAGCTTCAACTTCCAATCCTATATAGAACTACGCTAGATGATACTAACCTTGTGTCATATTTTTTCTCCGACAGACCATTATCTATCGCTGCTTCAGATCAGACCAAAGAACAACAGATACAGACGATTAATCGGGATCTCGAGATTATTCTGGAATGGGGTAAGAACAATTTGGTCGACTTCAACGTTTCAAAAACTCAGACCGCGGTTTTCTCTAAGAAAACATCAAGGGATAATGCAACAAACATACTAATGGATCGTAAAATCCTTCCGATGGGATCTATTCTATCTATTCTAGGAGTGAATTCGAGCACTAACTTCTCTTGGGACGATCAGTGCGCGCCACTGCCAAATCCGCCTTTCAGAAGCTAGGCTTTCTTTTTAGAGCTAAAAAGTACTTCACATCTCATCAGCTATTAACACTACAAAGCTCAAGTTAGGCCAACACTAGCCAATAGTGTTCTCATGTTTGGAGTTCAGCTCCCAAAATTAGCTCTCTTGTATTCAATTCAAAGAAGAGCGATTCGCCTAATTGATGAGAGTCTGACCGATTATCTCGAAACACTAGAGCACAGGCGTATGGTTGGTGACTTGTCTCTTTTCTACAATTACTATCATGGAAGATGCTCGCAGAAACTATTAGGATTGATCCCTCCAAAGGCAAGATTCTTGAGGCGTACTAGACAGTCGGAAACTGCAAAAACCTGTGCGATCCAGCTTGACACAGTGAGGACTTCGGTCTACGGAGACTCTTTTTTTCTATAGAACTTCCAAGTTATGGAACTTGTTACTGAAAGGAATTTTCCCCAAAAATTACAACCTATCCTTGTTTAAGAAGGCGGTTCATCGCCATCTTTGTTTCCGCATCCTACTCGCAGTGCTTTGAAAGCATAATGGGGTTACCCTTTGCGAGTGGATTAACTAAAAAAAAAATTCTTTTGGTTTTGGGATACCGTACAAAATTCTGACTATTGATTGTATAACATTTCAAGATAAAATATAAATTATATTTTATCTTGAAATGTTATACAATCAATAGTTCAGATCTTCTATAGAAACTATTACTCATTACTACTAAGTAAAAACATTACTCAATCAGATCATATTTATTGATGCTTTATACATTATAAAATATATACATAAATTAACAGAATTTACAGAATATTTACAAGTCAAAAGACAACAAGTACTACTTACACACATATAATACACAGTTTGTTTTTACAATCACAATCAAATTAGAGGGAGCATTTCTCCCTTAGGTTCATTACAATGGAGTAACGGAATGCCAAAAGTCGAGCTTTAGTAAGCGTTGAGTATTTCTATCTTTGAAAATGGAACTTTTATTGACAGTGACGTTTTACGACTGACTTGGGAAAAACTTTCAAATAACCCTAGTTCAATATGACCAAACAGAAACTTTGCTTGCTTAACAAAGAAACTTTGCTTGCTTAAAACGCAGCTTTGTAAAATTTCGGTTGAAGTGTTCCCCAAGCTTCAGATGTCAGACATAAGGTTGAAAAAATGTCTAAAATAATATTGTCATCTATGTTGATACACTAGATTAAATAAAACAATGTTAGACATAAGGTTGAAAAAATGTCTAAAATAATATTGTCATATATGTTGATACACTAGGTTACATAAAACAATCAGCAAGCATGTCATAAATGAAAATTGATGCAGTAATGTTCAAAAAATAATTGAGAATAATACATTTCGTAGAACACACTTATCAGTGTTGAACTAAACAATTTAGGTTTTGTCACGTTAACTAGCCTAGTCATGTTATCAACTTTTCATTAAGTGGACGCAGAGATCAATAGGTTTTGAACATTTGTCAAATTCAGCGTTTGGGAACCAAAGATCGGTTTCGATTTTATTATATCTCGTTAGTTTGGCATACCCAACTCGAATGCCGACAAATGCTTTGGCAAGTATACAGGGTATTACAAAAGTCCGGGCCGCTACTTCAGGAGCATATTCTACACATTAAAATATGAAAAATGTTGAAATACATTTCTTTCTTTAAATTGCCTCCTAACGGAGATATGACCATTTAAAGATGGCGCCCCTAAAGTGGTTTTTTTACTACAAAAAGTTAACGGTTAGTAGCAAAGTCATGAAATTGGGCAAGCAGTTAAAGAATTGGATTAGGCATATTCTCATGTAACATATTTTTTAAATAAGCAGTAGCATGGTGTGTAGGGGGTTGCCCGCGATTATTTTTTGCCGTAACTTTTTTGTATTGCAATATTTCGAGGCAAAAGTGCCATAATCGTAAAAAGCAACATTTTTTATATAAAAAAGGTACTCTTTCTCAAAGTCGCTAAAAGTAACCGTTTCCGAGAAAAAGGCGTTTAAATAATCCTATCCCGTCTTCGAAATTCTAACTAATTTGTATAAGAAAAAATAAGTTGGTCATGCAAACCGTTGATTGAATATTCAATCAACGTGCAAACTGATCGTAAAGAAAACAATTGTACTTGACAATATCTGCCAGAGATTGACGTTGTGTCACTGATAAAATTTGGTCGTAAGCTGTAAACTTTAACAGTTTTTGTTGTCAATAGTAAGTGTAGTAGTTTTTTAACTTTTCATTATTTTGATAAAATGGACTATTCAAATCAAGAAATGGCCGATATGCATTTAATGTACGGGCTTGCAAATTGTAATCGTGCTGAAGCAAGACGGCTTTATGCTGAACGTTTTCCTAATAGACACCTACCAGGAGAAAAATTGTTCCAGAAAATTCATGCTCGTTTATGTGAAACAGGAAATTTTGTTTTCAAAGGCGAACGTGTTGGAAGGCCAAACGCAGAAGTTGCTAATTTAGAGGAGCGTGTGCTTCAGCGAGTTGAAGAAGATCCATGTGTCAGCACTAGACAACTTGCTTTAGCCGAAGGAGTAAATCACGTAACTATCTGGCGAATTTTGAAATTTTACCAATTTTACCCCTATCATTTTCAAAGAGTGCAAGGGTTACTTGCTGCTGATTATCCTCCAAGAATAGAATTTTGCAACTGGCTATTGCATAAGATCGCTGAAAATGAGAACTTTCCATCGCTCATATTATTTACGGACGAAGCGGGTTTTACCAGAAACGGGATACTTAACTTTCACAACATGCATCAGTGGCAAGTTGAAAATCCCAATGCAGTTATTCAGTCGAGACATCGGCAACATTTTTCACTTAACATTTGGGGAGGAATAATAGGGGACTCTATAATTGGACCGTTTTTTTCACCTCATAGGTTAACAGGAGCATCATATAGACATTTTTTGCAAACAGAGTTACCCGTGTTACTTGAAAATGTTCCACTCATAACAAGACAGCGAATGTGGATAATGCACGATGGGGCACCTGCCCATTTTAGTGCAGTTGCTAGGGAATTTTTCAATAACAACTATCATCAACGATGGATAGGTCGAGGAGGTCCGATACCATGGCCAGCTAGGTCTCCTGACCTCAACCCACTCGATTTCTACTTATGGGGACATCTAAAGCAGATCGTCTACTCCACACCAGTTGACAATATCAATGATCTTCGTGAACGAATTGAAAATGGGTTCAACCAGATTCACAATACACCAGGCATTTGCGAAAGAGTAAGGAGTTCCCTTAGAAGACGAGCCGAGCAATGTATTGCTGCAGGGGGCAATAATTTCGAACACTTGCTTTGATTTTTTTTTTCTTAATTTTGTACTATTTTTATATCAATGCAGTTAGTAGTGGATAAATTAGAAATTTGCAAAACGAATTCTAATAAATGCAACAATTTTGTTTAAACGCTTTTTTCTCGGAAACGGTTACTTTTAGCGACTTTGAGAAAGAGTACCTTTTTTGTATAAAAGATGTTGCTTTTTACGATTATGGCACTTTTGTGTCGAAATATTGCAATACAAAAAAGTTACGGCAAAAAATAATCGCGGGCAACCCCCTACACACCATGCTACTGCTTATTTAAAAAATATGTTACATGAGAATATGCCTAATCCAATTCTTTAACTGCTTGCCCAATTTCATGACTTTGCTACTAACCGTTAACTTTTTGTAGTAAAAAAACCACTTTAGGGGCGCCATCTTTAAATGGTCATATCTCCGTTAGGAGGCAATTTAAAGAAAAAAATGTATTTCAACATTTTTCATATTTTAATATGTAGAATATGCTCCTGAACTAGCGGCCCGGACTTTTGTAACACCCTGTATAATATATACTTAAAAATCAATGGATTTCGTCCACGCGTGATTCCTACAGCGCCACCTATCGTTAAAACGATTTATCAAACATTGATACTTGTAAAATATGTCCACGTGACTGCTAATTTGAGATAAATAAAAAATCTGCTTGTAGTTTTAGAATTTGACTTTTTCAAGAGGTACACTCATTCTCTGAGTGGCGATTAGTGTTATCCAATTTCAGGATTGACATTCTGCTCTGTATAGTTACATAATATTTCCACATAGAGTCACTGTGTATTCTATCATGAAATTTCAGTTGTAAATAATAAAAATAAGTCTGGTTTAATGAGTATTGTCCAATTATCTTGGGTAAAAACGTAATTGGTCAGCTTAATATTGAAATATTTAGATAGATCAATGGCTGTTAAAAAGGATGACATCAAAAGCATGACTTGCAATGTTCAATATGGAAATATTACATACATTTTTGTCATAACATCTTTAATTGTACAGCTCTGAAGGAGTTCAGGTGTAAGTACATTGTCAGTACCAATAGAACATTAGCATTCTCCTTTGGGAAATGCAATCTATACAGGTATTACAAAATTTAAATGAACAAAGTAAACGCTCTATTTCTAAGAAAAATGACGTCAAATGTTACTAGCGATTTATTTATTAAGTAATAAAACTGGATTCATATTCCTCATGTCCCAAATGCTCTTGAAAGTTGTCAGTATGATCTAAGTCACTATTCATTGATTTTAGAAAGCGTCGATGTTGAAAAATTATATCAATGCTGACCTATTTTAATATCGTATAATCGATGTCTCAACATCGATTTTCGATGTTCGTTAAAAGAACCCACCTTTGATCTAAGATTTTGAATAGAGTTTTTCATTAAATATTCAGATTCCAAAGCTTAATGGAAGAAAAAATTAGAAATTTCATGAAATAAAGTGAAAATTTCAAGAAAACTCTTAAAGAAATTCATCATCAAGCTTGAGCTATCGATGTCTTGTTAATATCGTTCATCCCTAGTACGATTCGTTCATTTTAACGAATTAATTCCGTCCTGGTAACTGCTTTAATGCACTTCATTTCAATGTGCAACGAAGGACAATCGCCGTCTATTGTAGGAGCTGACCAATAAAATAAAAAAAAATCAATTTGTGAGATCATATACATTCCAGAATTATTTTTCTGAATAAATTTTGTAAGAGTTCTTTGTAAGACTTAATTATTATATAATTTACTACTTCTGAAGTATGATTTATCAGAAAGCTAGATTAAAAATTTCCCTCATTTTTTAACTACCAATTCTCAAACAATTTTTCTAATTGTTAATCAAACATCGAACTCTTGTGATGCTTTTGCTTTTAATGAAGTTAACTTTTATCGTTACTACGACTTAATACTTTTATTAGGAATACATCAAAATACGAAATGTTTCATGGTTCACACGTGACGTCACTTTATCTTATGAATTAACAAACTTTAGATTGTCACAAGCTTAACAACATCATCGAATTCCAAGTCTAAGATTACTTGCAATAGATTTTGTGTTTTATCAAACCGCTGCTTCGCATAGGCGAGGAAATGTTGGCCTCGTGGCTGAAATAATCAAAATTACAAACCAAACGATACAACAAACAACAATACCTTTTTCTTCTGGACACGCTCTGTCCCGGTAAACCAAAATACCCCCTCGGTATCACCATTCTTGCGTTCCCTTGGGCCGGCCTCAAAGCCCCATGCGAAGTCAACATCGCCAGATGGGCGGCATAACCGTCGTTTAAAATAGTCGCCTGCTGTTGTTGCTTTTTTGATGTCTTCCCCACAATGTATATTTGTTTGGGTTTCAAACCAATGGAAGTGTACACGCTGATGTCTTTGCCGCTTCCGTAAGCCGTATAGATAATCACCCCATGGTTCTAAAATATGATATACATAAAAAAAACTAAAAGCTTTGTGAAACACACCTGTACGAGATTATTTAAATAAGCGGTTTTATGGCCGAGCGGATCCGTGCATATCCCATCAGCGAACGATATCAAACCATGAGGAAAATTGTGTTGAGACAACCAAGAGACCACTCTGCGATGTTGCATATCCGGCCTACCGGTTATATAGATGATGAAGTAACCTAATTCCTGCCAGTGTCTGAAATTTACGGAATAGGGATCGCCGCCAAAATTGGAATTTTCGTAAAATACCTGACCACATCCACTGCTCCAGCTCGAACTTTCGGGTCTCGACCAGTTACGGACATACTGGCGGCAAACGAGCCGTCTATACTGAACACGACGCACTCCGTTTTCGGGGGCACGACGGCCAGATAAAAATCTACTGACGTGTGGTCCCCTCTCACCACCATCTTAAAAAAAATGCATATGATAATGATAGATAATGATAATGATAAAATAGAAGGTTTTTTTCTTTACCGTATCAGCAATTAATGATAATTAAACTATGCGAATTTCGCTGGCAACACCGGCATTATTAATTGATTAGCAAAAAAGACATCTTCGTTAATATTTGAATAATTTCAAAAACTAGCTCGTTGCTTTTTCTCCTGTTCAGTATCAATTAAATTAGTAGGTTTGATAACACTCTTGCTTATCGGACATTGATAATTATCATTAAAATTGGGACTTTTTCTGAACAATTTTTACTTTTAATTTGGACTAAAAAATTTGTAGTTGGTCTTTATTGAAAATTTGCACTTTTTTGAAAATTTTGAATTTTTTGAAAATGTTGACATAATTTCGCCAATTTTTAAAATTGCCCCTTTCTCAAAATTAGACTAAATTTAAAAATTTTGCCTTTTTTATAAATTCGGTTATCTTGATTTTTTTTAATTATTCACCATTGTTTTAAATGGCTACTTTCCTTGAAAATTGCTACTTTTAAGTTTTTTTAAAATCATTGTTTTTTTCAAAAATTCGGACTTTCCTCGAAAACAGGGTTTCGAATCGCTATTTTTTTCGTTCCCGTTTTCGGTTTTTGTTCCAGCAAACAAATTATCTCGGTTCGGTTGCGGTGAAATTTCTAGGGCACGAAAATATTTGGCTGTGTGATCGCAGAAATGTTGAAATTCGACCTTTAATCTGATCAGTTAGTTCATACCTTCACAGGATACAACCCATATCCAAGGGATTTATCCCGGGGTATCGTATAGGTGATTTTTCCCGATTTGTCAGTAATTTCCGTGGCGATATTAATCCATTCTCCCGATGCAATATCCTTCATTATGTGGATATCCACTTTTTCCCCAGTGAGGGTGATCATATCCAGAGGTCCGTACATAAACCTCGCTGACAAAGTTTGGGCATTTCCCTCGCAAACTATCACGTCGTTGGCTCTGTGATTTGCCGCAACATTCTAAAAATATCATAAATATGCAATAACTGTGTAACCAACTAAAATAGCTTTCGAAAATTATAGCTTTTGAATCTAGTATTCAAATTTGAAAGACGACTGAAAGAAGCTTTGACATTTTATCTGTCATTACTGATTTCTAAAAATAAGACTGATAACTATCTAATACAGAATAAAGAAAGAAAGGAAAGAAAGAAAGAAAGAAAGAAAGAAACAAGGAAAGAAAGAAAGAAAGAAAGAAAAAACGCCGTAATATGAATCTAATAATGAATAGGATAAGTTACGACAGAAATCAAATTCAAAAATTTTTATGTGACCATCAGCACTTCTGGTCAAGATTCAATCTAAGAAAAGTTTACATTCATCTTGTACCAACTAGGTCTTAATTTGTCCATTTAAAGTTTAAATATTCTATCTCTAACATCGTTAAATGGAGTAATTTACTTTTAGTTTCACCGAAGTTCTTTTCTTGATCCATTTTTCTCTAGGTTGGCCGGGTCGGAAGTATAGCTCTTTGTCATCAATGGCTGAAACTGACGTAATTTCCACTCCCCCTATTTGTCTAATTATAAATGCGATAACATCACAGCTTTCCCAGTAACTTGCATGTAATAAATGAGGCAAGGCGTTGGTAGGAAAATTCGACAGTCCTTCTGGACAGTAGAGAGCGTAATCCAGTCTCTTGACGCCCCACCATTTTTGTTGCACTAAAAAATACGTGCTGTAGCAGCTATTTATTAAAATAATTTCATTGGATCTGCAGCTTTTTTTGTTTTCAAACTTCAAAACGTATGATCGCTGATAAAAACCAGTGGAAAGTGGCTAAAAAAATGTTTTATAATGTAAACTTACAGGCGTTGATGGCTTGAATAGAAATGCTGTCATTTATGCCAGAAATTCCACTCTGTATAGAGACTTCAGACAAACGCCTAGTTGCTCCAGAGTCATTAAACATTTGTGGATTAGCCTGAAGAATTTCCACTAGAAAATAATAATGCACTGAATACTTTAATAAAGGGAATCAGAAATGGAGTCACATAAGCCTCGACCCCACCATGGAGCTCTACTTGCAGCTACAAATGTTACACAACTTACACAAGTGATAAGGTTGTCCAGTTCCTAATGGATACTTGGCGTATCTTGGAACATTAACCGGTGGTATCATTGAAAACCTCGCTGATATTAGGGGCTCTAATCGGGAAGCAACCGGATCAGTTGGATGAAATAGATTGTAAACTTGCAAACAATTGGGTCTATCGATTGGACCTTAAAAAATCACTACTTACAAATTGCTTCAAAATCAATTAAGTCGCAAAAACTCTGACAAAATTTACCTGCTTTTTGTTCTGGCGACGATAGTTTCCTAAAAGCTAAAACTAGCGCCAACGGACTACCAAACATAAACACGTCAGTAATGTCAAATTCGAATTTAGTAACAGCACCATATCGTTCATTAATCGAAGATAAACGCCTCAAAGGCGTACATTGCTTTTGAGTTTCAGGAAAACGAATTTCGTCTGCAAAAAAATCTTTATTATCTTATTGCTCCAAGATTTCCATTCAATAGAACCTTTGGGGCACTCTGAGTCCATTACATTATCACCTATCACCTTTGGATTGACCGGAGCATATAGAATCGTACAAGAGTATTGAACCTACGGAATCTGCTACGCAACAAATTTGACCATTAAATCCTCTTCCTTCCTCGGATTGAAGAAAATCTGCAAAATAATCACGTTTCAGTTCGAATATTTGCTTACTTGAAAGATTCAAATAAATTTAAGACAGTTTTAGGTCAAATTTACCTTTATAGGCAGCATTAGCTGCATTGATTGTCTTGTGTACTGCATCACTGTATTCGCAATTGGCGGTGGATAAAATTGGAATGGCTCCTATAGGAATGGAATCATGGGTAACTTGTGGCACATCGGTACAAGACGGAGAAACATCGAAGCTGTAGGGGCTCAAACTAAAAACAAATTAAAAATAATCCTAACCAACAATTCTGTTAACTAAAATTTTAATATGATTACGTCTCAGAATTAGCTAGAAATTTTTCCAACAAACGCATCAGCTTTTGATATTATTGCGAATAAAATTAGGTAGGGGAGACTGGGGTATTCTGGACCACAGGGAATTGGATATCCAGCTTCATATTTTTTTCTCTTATAGTGGTTGATAGCTACAAATAATCTGTCGTGGGCTCGCTTTATGTTAAGCTCATTTTCCCTTCAGTACTCGACTTGTGCACACGAACCGTTACCTCGCTTCGATACCAAATAGAAATGGGATACTTCGAAATTGTTTTTTACTTCAAAGTTTCCTCTAATTTGACCAGACTTTTCTTGAACCAACTCAAGTAAATATCTTTATAATATTCGCGGAACCTCGAGTCTTCGAGAGGAACTTGAAGTATTGCATGAAGTTTGCCATATTGTAAAAAATGACCTTCGGGGAATTACGGACCACTTTTGTCGTGGAATTGTGGATCACTCAATTCTTTACATTTCACAAGCTAATTTCATATGTTTGATGCATATAAGTGATTATTCGAGCAAATTTTCAGCACAGCATTATTTTTCGGCAATTTTTAATAGTTTTTTGGTGAAAATGATAATTTCGTTTCGAACTGACTTTCATTGCCATTTGCCACTGCACTTCACTTTGTTTCTCTTTCATAATAAATCTTCGGCATCTGCATTATGAATCAAAAACAAGAAAATTTTTCTAGTACATTTTTCTATTTTTAATCGATTTACAAAGTGGTCCGTAATTCCCCGACATTTGTCACAATCGCAAAAATGCAATTTTTGCACCAACTGCTATAAATTGGATAATTTAATACAATTTGACCAAACTGCTGCGACTCAAAGAGAGATTATTAGTTGTACTACAAATTCAAGCTCTGAAATTTTCAGAAATAAATATTTTTCTGCATATTTTTAGCCAACATAAAAAGGCGGTCCACAGTCTTCCCTATATTTTATGTAATATACCTTGACAGGATCCCTAAGCTTTCCATACATATAGAAGGACATGAAACTAATCTGACTGCTACATGGCCTAACAAAGTGGGATAGTGTTGTCTAGTTACTGATTCAAAAGCTCCACGAAAAGTTGTGACGTCCGATTTCTTCGCTGTGATATCTATGCTTGCATCTGGAAACCAACAAACATTATTCTATTTTGAAACGCCTCACTGAAAATAATATGAAGAGCTTTTGTGACAATAAAACGACGAAACGAAATATAAAATAAAAAAATAGGAATTGTTCACGAAGAATCAATCAAATCAAATCTTCATTGAACCTTAAAATTGGGATTTCTCTTAATTTTTGGATTCAAATTCGAAATCTCGATTTTCCATATTTTGAGTTAAAATGGTATTTCTTCTAAGTATCAAATTCGAAATGCGACATTTTTTTTAAATTATTTTAAATTTTTTTAAAGTAGTTTTGTTTTTAATGAAATTTCAAAAATTCAAAATGTCGAGAAGCTTTAATTTAATTTGCAACTTCCTTTCAAAATTTTGAACTTTCTTCATTGGATTTCCACTTTGATGTTGACATATTTTTACCTTTCTGCATATCATTAGTTTTTTTATACAAAATAAATGAAAACCATATACTTATTAAGATGATGATGAAACCATAAACTCACCTAGAATGCTGCCTGCGTGGAATACGAGTAATAATACTGTTATGTTACAAGGATTTTGGACACCAGAACCTCCGGTGTCAGAATATGCATCTAAAGAATTCACTTTTGACAATTTCATCGTATTTCTATTTCCTCTTTCACTGGCTACACGTTCGAGGAAAGTTGTAGAAAAGATGCTATCATCTATAAGAAAAACTTTAATGTATAAAGAAACTGATATTTCATTCACTTTTACAAAAATGTCATGTTATATTATATATAATTGTGAAATATATATGGTTGAGACATGTAGACAGTGAATGTCGTTTAATTTTTTTTCTAAGAAGACAAAAACGAATTTAACGGTCCATTCAAAAAGTCCATAGAATGACACATAGATGGCGTTACTAGATTTTTTTCTACATGATTTTTATTTAGTACTAACCTTCAAACGATACGTGTATAAATTTGATAACAATCTGACTATTAATTCGTGAGTTATAGCATTTTGTGTGAAGCAACTTTTGCTATTGAAAAAAAAATGGAAAAAAGTGAATTTCGAGTTTTGATAAAGCATTGCTTTTTGATGAAAAAAAATACAGTGGCACAATGGCTTGATAAACATTATCCGAACTCTGCTCCACCGAGACAAATGGTAGAGAAGTGGATTGCTGAATTTAAACGTGGTCGTACCAGCACAAATGATGCAGAGCGCAGTGGACGCCCAAATGAGGCTGTTATTCCAGAAAACATAAAAAAATCCACAAATCGGTTATGAACGATCTCAAATTGAAGGTGCACGAGCTAGCTGACATTGTAAAGATATCAGATGGTAATGTTTTTACCATTTTACACGAACATTTGGGTATGCGAAAGCTCTGTGCAAAATGGGTGCCGCGTGAGCTCTGTCGACCAAAAATAACAACGAATCGATGCTCCAGAGGAGTGTTTGGCGCTGTTAAACCGCAATAAAATGGAATTCTATCGTCGATGTGACAACGGATGAGACATGGTTTCACTATTACACACCAGAATCCAAAAGACAGTCAGCTGAGTGGACAGCAGTCGACGAACCGTATCCAAAGCGAACAAAGACGCAACAGTCGGCCGGTAAGGTGATGGCTTCTGTATTTTGGGATGCGAATGGAATAATATTTATCAACAATCTCCAAAAAGGAACCACCATCAACAGCGACTATTACTGTGCACTTTTGGATCAATTGAAGGCTGAAATCGCAAAGAAACGGCCACATTTGCAAAAGAAAAAAGTGTTGTTTCACCAAGACAATGCACCGCGTCACAAATCGATGAAAACGATGGCAAAATTGAATGAATTGGGCTTCGAATTGCTTACCCACCCACCGTATTCTCCAGATTTAGGCCCGAGCGACCATTTCCTGTTTTCACATCTCAAGCGAAGGCTTGTTGGAAAGAAATTTAAGTCCAATGATGAAGTCCAAAGAAGGTTTCACCCTTTTACTACATCGGCAATTAAATAAATAATTACGCGATACGTATTTCGCCAGCAGAACTGGCATTTTCAAGCGTACTAATCTAAAAAGATTAGCAAAAGATGCATCGACGTCGTCTGTATTGAGATTCAAATCGATACTGGCGGTCTTTTGCTTTCTTTCCTATTTCTAATTGTTTAACACATCTGGTGCATGCAATTTTGACCTGCCACAAACTGCTTCAATAAACTGGAGGCCGCCAATGGTCCTTTATCTCCTGGCGAAATACGTACCGCGTAATTATTTATTTAATTGCCGATGTGGTAAAGGGGTGAAACCTTCTTTGGACTTAATCACAAGCCACAGTGTTTAGTTCAGTGCTTTAGTCCAATGATGAAGTAATCGCTGAAACTGAGGCCTATTTTAACGAGAAAGTGAAATCGTACTATAAAAGTGGTATCGAAAAGTTGGGAAATCGCTATACTCGTTGTATCGCCCTCGAAGGCAGCTATGTTGAATAATAAAATCGAGTTTTGTCAAAATTTTGTTTTTTTCTTACTTATCCTACGGACTTATTGAACAACCTGTTAATGTATTGTGTTAACAAAAGTAAGTGAAGTGTAAGTTTTGGGTTAAATTACTGTTAGAAGAAATTACTCACCAAAGTCTTCTTTGGAAGCTCTTGAGGTATTTGTGTCAACGTCTTCATTTAATATTTCTAAGGAACTCCATTTGGCAAGAGTAGAATAGTCTAAAATACAATAAGAAAAATGAAAATATCTCCAGTTAAAGTCATAAAGAGAATCATTTTTTCCTTCCTGTTGATGGTTATACAAAAAAAAATGTCGAAAATGTCGAAGAAAGTTAGTTAGGAGCAAATTAAGAATCACTTAACTAAAATGAAAAATCACAACAAATGTTGCGGAATATTTTCTCTCAGAAAGCGCGCTACAAGATATTAAAAATTTATTAAAATATCACTAAAATAGAGTAGAATTTTCAATCAATGCACAAATAAATCTTAAGCTATTTGCTTTCAGAGGGGATGAAATAATGTTTTTATCTGAAAGTATGGAAATTCTTAAAAGAAAAACAATCGTCGAAAAAGTAAAAAACATTTTACAGATCTAGATGAAATTTAAAAGAAATAATACACATGATTGCTTCGAGCAAAATGTTTAAAATACTTACGAGATCTTCTAGATATGGTTCCCATGAAGTCCGAAGATTTCATTTAATTTAATTTCTATTAGTTGAGCTGCCCTTGCAGAATATCGTCGTTGCTGTGTGCTGAAATGTAAATTTTACAGGAGAGCAGAAAGACCTATTTATTTGAAAGGGAAGAGATATTTAATTCCCATCAGATTACGATAAGAACCTATTTTTATAAAAAGGTGCACATAAAAAAATGTCCACTGCAGCGACGATATGTTTTTTGCTCTCCTTTAAAAATTTACATTTCAGCACATAGAAGATTTTTCCACGGCAACGACGATTTGAAAAGTACATCTAAAGTATATATTGTTAGATTCTTTTAAAATATTTAAGCTTGGCGGCTGATCTATTAATAGAACAGACTTACGCATGAACAGTTTGAATAGTTTTACATCTAGCTCGTCGTACACGCAGTCGATGCGGAAGAACCACGCATCAATGACTGGTTGTTCGATGCTCCTATTTGCTTTAATGCGCCAAATTCAAAAGATATATAAAGTTTCTAACAATATATTCTCCACATTTCGAGATTAAAACCAAATATTCCAAAAAAGTGTCCAGAAAATGTTGAAATCTTAAGTCTAAAGTCGGAATTTCGAACAATATACTTGAGTGTTTTCTTCTTTTTAGACCCTTGTTGACTCGTTGGCTTGTTTTATTTAAGCCTTTCGAAAAAAATGTAAGATTTTCCAAACGGGACTTCCCAAAATTTGAGTTTAAATCCGGAATTAAAAAAAAAAAGGTAGCAGCATCGATCGTGTGAAAAAGCTCTAATTGTACAAGACACAGAACCAAATTTTCAGTTCACAAGCATATTGATTGATGTTTTGTGGTACTAACCTTCACAGTCAAAATACTCCTCATCGCTTTCACCATCAGATTCCCTTCTGAGGCTCTCTATTCTCCAATTAGCCACTTGCAAATCGAAACTTCTCGCGGAACCAGATCCCGGAGAATGCAAATCCCTATGTTGCGATGAACTACTAAAAGCAAGTTTTAAACTCAAAATAGTTCACGATATCAATCAGCTAACCTTTTTTGGAAATAATTCTCGGTGGTGATAGGGCAGAGATCGCGATTTTTTTGGCTTTTCGGCGACATCCGCAGATCTTGGGACGACAAGCTGTGTTCCTCTTTGACTTCGATGCTTCCCAGCGTGGCCACCAAGCATTTACCGTCTTCCTCCCGAAAGCCGCTTTTGTTAAAATTATCTTCGCCTGAAATTATCACCAAAAAATTGGAATAATTGACGCGCGACGGGATGGAAGTTTTAATATTACCAAATGGGCACCAAAATGCATGTAAAATTCTGCTCTTGGGGAAATGATTGGGGCGGGTTACCAAAACCTTTAAAAGGTTCCATAAAGGATTTAAAGCAGGTGAATCGGATGTGGAAGTAAGGACAACCTCTTAGTGGGATTCTATGTACGTGGACTTTCTTGAGAATTAACAAGTGGAATTTGTATTGATGAATAAAATTTTTGCTCTTTTTGTTTGGTTTTATAGCAAAGAATGACAACAATAGGATAAATATTTACCCGCGTCTTCATCTTCAATTCTGCCGCCCATTTTCCTTTTTAACGCTAATTGAGTTTGCCTTTCAATCTCCCTGATATCGTTCATTGTTAATCCATGCCATTCATCCTGCCAACACCAAGCTTGTCGGTGGGCCCTCACCATCGTTTTACGAAGAGCTAAAATGAATGATTTTAAAACCCTTAGCAGATATTTTCGTTCTAAAACATCCTTTTGTAGAGAGAGTGTGGTTTTTTTCGGTTATTACGTATGTAGAGATAGAAAAATATCTCACCAACATCGTGAATGAATTTTTCAATTTTTGTTTGCATTCCCCAGTAGCGGAATTCCACTCTACACAATTTATAGGCACACATCATCGCTTTACCGTTGGGACAAAGGCTGGGGCTTCCCTTGCACCTATAACAAATTGAGTTAATCAAGGTGTAATTAGGTGCAAGAGTCCAAATACTTCTTGCCAATATTCCGAGAGCCAGTTTTCTGGCAAGGGTCCCCTTCCGGATTTTTCCGATTTAAAATACGCCGGATCTTCCTCCTTGATGTAGTCAGCGCCATAAAGTTGATCTTTTACCACATCGATCACATCTGAAGTATTATTTCGTTCATATTTACGTTATTACCATTTAGTTACATATCTTTGGTGAATTCAAAATGAATTTATCAAAGTGGATGAATTCATCCACTTGGATTTAACATTAATGATGTGGATGAATTTATTCATCCACATCATTCAATAGATCAATTTAAGAAGTAATTTCTTACCTACGATTCTATGACGCAAATCGGAACCGTTTAAATGGAACACATTCTCTTGATGGCCGTTGTCCGGATAGTAATAAGTTTCAATTTCCAAGTAAAATTTTTCAATAAATGGGCAAGTGTACCGAGTTTTTGTGTAAGGGTACGCATTCCAGGCTTCTTCTTCCACCATCAAGGCGGTTTTTGGTAAAATGCCTTTGAGCCAACCTAAAATTCATTTTATTTACATGTTTGATTCCCTCATGACACTAAAATTCCCCAAAAAGCTCATATTTTACAATATTCAGATGTTTCCAAACTGAAATATTGAATTCAATTCCGCAAACATTAGCACATTTAAAAATAATTTGAAAACTTTACTTGCCACAGTAGTTTCCAAAATTCTTGATAGAAGAGTTTCTCTGTACAAATTACCAAATTGGGGGCTATATAAGTAAAATTGCTTAAAAATGGGGTCTTCTTAAGTTTTTGCCTTCTGTTTATAAATTTTAAAATGATCTACAATTCTTACATCTTGTGTTCTACTGAGTGAAGTTTTTTTTTAAGTTTAATGCACTCGCAAAGGGTAACCCCATTATGCTTTCAAAGCACTGCGAGTAGGATGCGAAAACAAGGATAGATGGCGATGAATCGCCTTCTTAAACAAGGATAGGTTGTAATTTTTGGGAAAAAGTACAACTGAACCATTCTACCCTTTTAATCTAACCATTAATCCTTAACTATTCTTAAATACCTATACCTATATCTTAAACTACCCTAATACAAGATAATGTATCTCCTTTACTACTGGTAAAATTCGTCTAATAAAATAAAACAGATTTATACAGTCTAAACGAAATAAAGTAACAGAAAAGTTAAGTGAAAACATACACCTATATTTTAAAAAAAAAATGCTACGAGATAAAATTCGCTGTAGACAGAAAGAGTTCATTTGATTTCTCTAGCTGCGTTATTAGCTTACCTGGCAAATGACTTCCCACATGATATATTTTTCGGGTATATTGACCCTGTCCCCCAGGACCTTCCTCGTAAGGTTCATTGATTAAAATTTCAACACCACTACCGGCTCCACTGCTTTCTTCTCTACTTTTTTTCTAAAATAATGTACAAACTTAGCTTTTGCTGCCTTCTGTTACGGCAAGAAGTTCTTAGAATCAATAAGTAATTTTAAGATCCAGCATCCAGAACAGGTACATATTAGGTCACAATTACGGCATTAAAAGAGAACAGGTTTGAACGGGTTTATAATAATTAAATTAATATAAACCCAGAGCTTGTAAAGCCTGAGTACTTGGAATATTTTTGTAAAGCATTTTTCGTTCCAGAAGTTTCAATAACGAAAGACGTTCAATTTTTAAAGATAGATAGGTGCTATGAGGCTATGAGCTGTATCAAGGAACTCTAGCTTTAAAAAAAAATCTACATTTTGATAGGCGACACAAACAAAAATCATTTCAATTTAATAATTCCTTACAGAGCTAAAAATGAGAAATTTGTATCTTATTTAAGCAAGCAATTCTTGTATATTATTTATAACTTCAACGATTTCGATGAAATTTCATTTTTGGTTAAATTTTTGATTTTGAAGTTTATAAAAGTTCTTGCCTTTTCCAGAAAAATCCGATTTTTCACAAAAAAAAAACATTTTCTTTATAGCCATCTAGTAAATCCTAGCGGTACTTGCATTGGATGTTGGGACACTAATACAGAGATGGCGCTGACGTCGAATATAAAAAACTATGAAGTTGAAGAAAAAATAATTCCTTTTTTAATGTTGCCGCCCTACCATCTTTTGAGTACTTTTCCGATTTCCGGCAAGGATGGCTCAAGATTTAAATTTTGATAAATTTTTTCATTGCATTGTTGAAATGAAATTCAGATTATAGGTTTCTAGAATTACAGGTAACTAGTTTATTTGCTCGTTCCGGATCTGTCAAATTATAAAAAAATTATTCTTTCTTATTGTTTAGTCAAAACTATAATATTCATAGTAGAATAATGTAAAAAATAAATGATGCACTTTAGAAATAAACAAGGAGTTCTGTTTTAAAAACAAAAATTCGGGGAATACTTACGGCTATCATATAAAGTTGAGCTATCCTATATTCCTCCACCGTAAGAGGCAATGGAATACGGTACTCCTTAATTAGCATAACGATCTCATTTAAGCCTTCGTCTTCATTTTTAAATTTGAATAATTCATCTAAAAATGCGTCACTGTCAGTCAACTGTCGAAATATTTTTTTTAGGAATATTTAGATAAGTTACTAGAAAAATCACCAGAACTAAAGCTGGTTTCACGTGCGAATATTTAGGTGATTAATGTGTTGCCTATATTTAGGGGTTGTTTGGCTATAATAATCGGACTAAACGTTTTCCACATTAGTTTCATTGCCGTTATTAACAATTTAATAATTTTCAGTAGAAGTTGACATAAAATATAAAGTCATCATTCTTAAAACGGGCGATAATAAATCAAAATATTTAATTATATTTACTTAGAATATTAAGAACACAGAATGCTATTAAGAGATGTCACAGTGATGCCACACGGCTATGTCTAAATATTACTAAAACTAATTCCTGCTGTTGCCACTACACAATTAGTACTCTGATCAGAGACTATACAGTTTCTCTATAGCTCTGATGTAGATTTATCTGAACTATAGTCACAGAATATTACAGAATACCTTAATATAGTTCGTAGATGACGTTTGCAAATCAAATAATACTTCTATCTTCTATCACCGTTTTGAGTGAACTGCTTTCAATATGTGAACGGCGGATTTTTGTCTCTTACTAGTGCAGTTGTTAAATCTTATTTATATATCTAATAAGAGAATTACATTTCGTCTGCCCAGCATTTTTTCAACAACATATTTGGGCCTGTCGAGTGTGAACAAGTGAAATTATTAATTAGTTATATCAGCCAATCGCAAGAAGCAGTGAGCCAAAATTATTTTTTGATCGAAAAGAAATTGTAGAGGCATAGAATTTTAAATTTATTAGATTTGAAATTCTATGTTTAGTGAAGATTTTGTGATGACATTTTTTAGATTTTACCCAAATTCCATTAGAATCTTGCGCTTTGCTGCTAAATTATTTCAGGATAATTTCAAAAACTCGTTTAATTATGCTATATGTTCTCGATTTTAAAATATACCCGTATCAAATTAGCTTTTTTACATAATATTCTACAACGCTGTCGCAGGTAAATTAACTTTTTTCTGTTTTGTTGTCAAAGTTATCTTGTCGTCAATAAGATAATGCTTCCGTGTTCACATAATGAAAAATCGCATTACTTACACTCAACAACTCAGAGGGTCGCAGCTGAAGCACTGAGGACGTCACTAATGTTTTAAAATAAGAATACGAGCGACGATTATTAAAATTAAATTGTCATTAAACAAATCCATGTAATTCAAAGCTGTTAATTTAATTACTAAATTAAATTGTAATCGTAATCCTATAACATATCTAATCCTCTAATATACCGCGCGTGTTAAGGTAAAAGTGCGCTTTTATCTCGAGATAATTTTGTTTGTAATCAGCTGTTTGACCACAAGCAAATGGGCGTTTACCGCATTTCGTTTCTATTTTAAACCAGTGAATGATAAGACTCACCCGCCGATGATAGACGCCGATGATGGTGTTTAGCATATTATTTTACCCAGCGTAAAAAAATTATGCTATTCATGTTTATGAATCCGTCGGAGGGACCGTGAAAACCAGCTGATTGTTACGACACTGTAAATAACTTGGCCGATATGTAATCCCACATTTTAGTTTAAAGCTGTTTCCCGTCGCCTCCGTCTATTTATAACGCATAATATAAACACATTTTATCAATTTCGCGACTTCAGTTTCGGGAAATTCCTGATGGCGCATGTTCATATTCTGCGCGACGACTGGGTTATTGATCGCATGAAAACTTTACCTTCCTGCTCCAATAACATAAATACTGATATTACTGATTAGCAAGTTTATAATAATTATAATGTACAGCGTGTTTAAAAATAAAAATCTGACAAAGATCGAGGTTTTTTAAATCTGAATTCATATATGTAGATATGTATGTAATGAGATTTTTGTGGCCAATTTCGAATCAAATCGCAAGAAATACATTTCCGCCCACGCTGAGTATGCAAGCTATGGAACGTTTACATTAGCACGGCACTTGCGTCATCAAATATGAATGACGTCACAATGGTGCGACGTTGCCAAAATCACTCGCAGTTATAAAAGTGTCAAGATTTTTCAAACAAATGTAGACAATAAACAAAGAAAAGTGAAAAAATAGTTTTTTAAGTATTGCGCCGAGAAAAATTTCTGGCCTGGAGACACAAACTTTAGTAATTATTAAATTTATTGTATTAATTAGTGTCATCTAATGATTTTCAAGCTTCAATTATTATCAATCTTAACTGCTATTTTTAACAACAACAAAAAATAAATAAACAAAATTGATTTAAAGTGTACAGTTTGGAAAAAACAATATCTACATCATTTTTAGAAGGTATTTTTTAGAAGAAAATCCAAGTCAGAAGACGTAAAAGCTTCCTGATTCGGGAAATTAAAACGATCGAGGTTAAACAAAATTTTTTATATGTTAAATGAAACAAAAGGATATCAAACGAATAAAATGACGGTTCTTTCTTTTTAATTTCTGCAGCGCCTAACTAACGGGGTGGCTGGAACTACGCATAACTTTGACGTTTTTTCAATATGTAATTCTCGATATTTCACATTGTTACAAATTCTTTGATTGTTATCATAGACACATACTTTAAAAATCACAGACAAAGCAGACAGAATTTGTTTATTTCACTCAGAGCTTTTGACACTTCTGATTATTAATTTTACAACATTTGTCCAAATTTGCTTGATTTTGGTCTTGAATTTTATCGATTGCCACTGTTTGGCAGTTTACATTTGTTACCTACTTGCGAAGTGCACGATTTGGCAGAGGCTCCCCCCGTCTGAGGATAAATATAATCCGTAGGGGCTTAAGCCGTAAAATGTCTTTCCAATTCGGTGAGTTGAAAAGTAAAAGTATCTTGAGCGGTTTTCTCATGACCATATGCATTAGGTGTTAGTGATCATCCTCTCGAATTTAATACCAGTAAAAATAAAAGTGCATTAAGGATGGAAGATAAAGATGATAGGAGCCAGAGTCCAACGGATAAAAGGGACAGGCGGCGTACGGATAGAAGGGACAGGGATCGTAGAGATACAGACAGGTCAAGGGATGATTCCGATTCCAACATGTCAAATTCCCAAGACGTTTTACAAATACCTAATACTCCAGGCATTGGGCCTAATATTTGGGGAGGAATGATGGGTGAGTGTGCTTACTTCTTATTATAACCCGCTTTCGACTAGTTTAACCCTTTCATTACAAGGAATTAAAAGTAGCTTAAGTTTACTTTCACTTGAGGTTGTCATCTAATATGTATTATTTTAGTAGCTTATTTAGTAATATTTTAAAGCAAAGTCCAAACTGTCAGGTTTGAATTTTGCTTACAGATTTTTTAGATACTGTAAGTCAGGGGGATCCTAACTGTTGTTATATGGTTATATGATTACTCGAAAAATCTTTCCATAGTTATTATGAAGGTAGACGAAGACGCTGGTAACATTAAATTTGATGCCATCAAATTGCCTTCCTACATTGTTATTGATAGAGTCAAAAATATCACATCACAATAATTAGGTATAAATAGGAAGTTGCTGGCAATAATTAGATATAAATAGAAAATTGTTGATTCCCAACAAATTTTATTTTATAGATATGTTTATATTTCAAATGTTTTTGGACTCTGGACTAATTTTTTTCTAGGTATGAACTTCCCAATGGTGGGCATGAATATGCTTGTAGATCCTAACATGATATCGATGGGTAGTTACGGGATGATGCCCCCAATGATGGGCCCCGATCCCAATATGATACCATCGGAGCCCAGTATGATAATGAACCCTGTAAAAGAAATCATACATTGCAAGTCCTGTACGCTGTTTCCCCCAAATCCGAACGCCCCTCAGCCCAGTACGCGGGAACGACCTCCAGGTTGCCGTACTGTTTTCGTTGGGGGTTTACCCGAGAACATGACTGAAGAAATCATATCGGAAGTGTTTGAGCGGTGCGGGGAAATCACAACTTTGAGACTGAGTAAAAAGAATTTTTGCCACATTAGGTTCGTTTACGAGACTTCAGTGGATGCAGCGATATTTTTATCTGGGTATAGGATTAGGATCGGCTCAAATTCAGATCTTCCTAATACAGGGAGGTTGCATGTGGATTATGCACAGGTACATGAGTTTCGACTTCAAGTCCCTTGCTGATGAAATTTGGCATTGTATTTTCGTTTGATTAAGTCATTTTATTCTCATGTTAACAATGCGAAAATCATGTTCTCTTTTCTCATGGTCTCAACTTATTTTATTATATTCTTAATCACCAGCACTTAACTGTGGTGCAATTTTTAACTTGATTTTTTAAATTTTACTCAAATGTAAATTTCGAGCATTAAATGAAATTATTAAAATTAAAATGTAAATTCAAGTGATAATAAAAACTTCGTCTTTAATGCTGAAATTCAGAAAGTAAATCAAAATGTTCACTTGAAATTAACATTTCTGTGAATGTTTTGTTATAAAATTTTGACATAAAAATCGAAGTGTCACGATTTAAAGTTGAACATTGGCAAAAATAAATATTTCGAAAACTCAAGGTTAGGAAATTTTTAAACTTTTTTCGTTTTTTTTTTTTAAATAATGACATTAATATTGAAACTGCGAAAAATTTAATTTTATCCTTGAGGTTTTAAAGTTATAAATGATATTCTAACAAAAAATTATTAAAAAAAAAGATAAACCTTAGATTAATACGACATATAAAAAAGGATTAACTTACAAGGGGATCGAACATATGACCTTTGTTTGGCAGATGTTCTTGTCGAATTCTCCAGAACTGAGAAATCTCTCTACCTGCCTTTCCCTCTCCCATCAGAGGGTGCCTGCCTGCATAGTTAACCCTCGACATTATACTATTACATACATTCAAAAAGAGACCGTGAATAAAACCACATTTAAAAGCAAGAAACAATCTTATTATTTCTTTTGGTCCTTCGAGTAGAATCAAGTCAAATAATTCGAACAACCTTTGTGTTGTCAGCATGAGAGCCCAGCTAATGTGACATATTTGCCATCATCTGAGTGATCCAAAACAAGTGCCTGAAGTGAGCCTTATTTTGGAAATCTTCACTTCAGTTGCGCGTTTTCAAGTTTCAGTACATATTAAGCAATTTAAATAATTTAGAAGTACATGTTTAAATATTTAAGGCTCGTGATGACCAGTATGAGTGGGAATGCAAGCAGAGGCAACTTCAGAGAGAGCAACGACATAGGGAACGAATGGAAGAGGAAAGACTGCGTCCACCATCTCCGCCGCCTGTAGTGCATTATACTGATCATGAGGCGACTTCAGTGGCTGAAAAAATTAAACAAGACGATACATTTACCAAAGCGGTGCAAGTAATAGGTGAAGAAGCAACAATTGACTATACATTAATCGTTTATAGATTGTAGTGACTTGGTTAGAAAGGGGGGATTGTAACAAGAGGAACGCCAACAATTTTTATTCTATGATTCAGTCGACCAATTCTCACGTTAGGCGATTATTGAGTGAGAAAACGCAATATGAGGACGAGCTGAAGAAGGCAAAGGAAATCATGAAAGGGAGGATGCAAGGAATCTTATTACAATGTAAGTAATTTGTTAGATCTTTGTTTAGAATCAACATGAATTTTAGTAAGTATGCAAAAAGGACAAAATTGTATCCAAGGCACAACACATTACGTAATTTGTATTTATAATGAATAAGGGACACAGACTTTGAGTATAATACTTATTTTTGAGGTAACGGTTATCCTTGAGCAAATTGGAATTAAAAATTCTATTTCTGTTAGAGTGAAGTTACTGCTAAATTATTAGACATTTAGGTTGAAGGTTTTCCTAGGTTTTGGGATTTCTTCAAGACTTTGTTGTTGATTTTTATTAAATAAAAGAGAATCTTTTTAAAATCTGAGGATCTATTAACAAAACAAGGATTATTTGTTGTAATATTGTTGAATTAAACACTTTTCTTTTAATTTTTAATGGATGGTGAGTTTGCATTAAAAAAGGCAATCTATCTTGCGCCTCAAGTTTTTTTTGTGCAGAACAATTTGAATTTTTACTTTTTGGTTTTCATTGTGCTTGAAGCAATAAAGCTCTTATAATTAGTTTTTCAGTAAATGCAATATCCTTATAGGCTTTTATTATTATTATGATGTTTGTTAGTTACAAAATATTCAGTTCTAAAAATTATTCTCATTTATATTTAGGCGACTTTTCCAAAAGTAAGGACTGTTCATTTTTAAAATCATTTCTTTATTTAGTTTACCCTTTTATTCAATATAAAGATCGATGGAAAAGTTCTTGCTGATTTTTAAAATAAAAATATATTTTCATATTTCATACAAGGACAGTTAACGGCTAAATTTATAATATTTTCTCTGCTTATAATTTTTTTTTAGTGAATTTATAAGAATTAAATTTGGCGGTTACAAGTTTTTGAAATTTTTTTTAATAATTGATGGTTTGTAAGAGTAACATTGATTTCAATTCATGTTCCAAGAATAGCCAATAAATATTTATTCTTAGAAAAAAAAAGTTTGAATGCCTAAAGTAAGCAAAAGAAAAGGACAATGATAATCAGCGAGCATATTTTACTTAATTTAATTCAATGGAAGGGTCCGCAAATTTCTTATATCACCAAATAGCGCACATAGGAATTTGGTCATTACACTTTGTATTGGTCTTAAAGTATTAGGAAGCGCGGTAAAAAGAATAAATAAGCTTATGATGTTATGTATTTTTTGTAAAATGTGAAAAATCATCTTCATAGTTTAATTGTATATTTGCGTGTGCCTGATAGTCAGTCAAATTGAACGATTGTTCGTGGCGGCCTGTCACAAGAAGGTTTGGGACCATTTCACCAAGGCTCAGAGAAAGAATATAGAGGCTTGGAAAAAACAGTCAATGGTACGTACCACTCTGGACTATCGAACTAAAACTACAAACTATATTTTAACTTGCTTTTTAAGAATTTTTGTTATGGTAACTGGGAACCATTTCTAAAACAACCCAAGTTTATGATTTGTTTTAAACTTGAAGTTTCTAAATAAAAAAATCGAAATTTTGAAATGAAAGCAAAAAAATGGTAACCTTGAGAAAAAATTGATATTACAAGATTACAAAATCACAAGAAGTGGGAAGTTTCAAAAACAAAGGTCGACTAAGTAGAAATTTTAAGGAAAAAAGTAAATTATAAGGGAAGTCGAAATTAAAAAAAAACATAATTTCTATGGAAAAAATATCAAAAATTTGAGTTGCAAAATTTGCAACAAAAGAATCCAATTTTCTGAAGCAACTTTTGTAAATTGTGAAAACAATTGACATTTTGGGATTAAAAAGTAAGAATGAAGCATAAACTAGAAATTTTGAAGTAAAAATCGAAATATCTGAAGAAAAAAAAACTGTAATTTTTTTGGAGAAAATCGATTTTTTTTGTTTTAAACAAGTTTTAGAAAAATTCGAGATATCTAATTTAATCTCCGAATTTCTAAAAATTTCTAAACCACTGATTGCGGTTCAAGTCGAAACTAAAAGAAAGACAAATTTAAAAAAAAAGTTGACAATTACTCCAAGGCGAACTTTGCGATTGAAATGTATTTAAAAAAGTCAACTTTACACAGTAAGAATTTAAACAAAAATTGGTTTAATAGACGACATTTTAAGAAAAAACGAGAGCATTGAAAGTCTAAACTCAGAAATTTGTAAAGGTCGAAATATTGAAAAAGCTATAATTTATAATGGAGACTTAATCTGACTGTAGTCAAAAGTGTCAAACATTTAGGCTACAGGTTCATTTTATATTGCAGAAATTTTGCGAAGTTTTAGTTTTTTAGTCCGGAAGTTCTGCATGTCTAGTTTAAGGCATTAATCATCTTTAAATCTTATATTTTATAGTATAATAATCGACAGCACAATTGGTTTGTACTTTTAATTAAAAAATAAGTATGAAAACCCACAAGGTAAGTTTGAAAGTCAGTCGGATCATCAAAATTGGACAGGATTCGCTCTTTTTTTTTTTACTGTTGCGACGAAATATTTTATGAGAATCGATGTCATATTTGGTGCTAACGATAACAATAAAATTAGTTATCTTGAGTCATCATTTATATTTTACACAATTATTTCAGGTAGGTATACATTTTACAATTAAAGACAGCATTTGGTACTAGGATCAGGTGGAAATATTAAAACTATTTGGTAGGTAAAAAAACGGTAGATACCAGATATTGGCACTTTGTAAGAACCTGAGGTTTAATTTTTGGGTCATGTCGCAGTATTAATTCACAGGAATGTTTATTTCACTTAAAAATGGCTCAAAACACGAGAACCCACACACTTTGACGTCCCATGTAGTAAACAAAAAACTGTGGTTGGGTTTTTTCTCTTAAGCATTCAGTTGTGTTCAATGTATAAAACAGTAACGAGAAACGTGGGTAAATGTGCGAACAAGAAAATCCCAAGAAGGCCACCTGTGGTATCTACCAGTGGTAAAGCGAGCGGTTCGCAATCCTTCTCAAATTAGATCGCTATCGCCTCCGAAGGAACTATATAGGAAGGTCGCTGGTATTCTCGTGCTTAAATCAAAACTGCCAGATGACTACAAAAATGAGAAAAACTTCTTTGTAACTTGCCAGGGGTGATCAAACCTTATTCGCAAGCAAAGAGCGAATTGAATCAAAGAGTTCAACCAAAACTTCCTTTTAACCATCAATCTTTATTTCCTCATTCAGAGCAAAATAAGATTACATTTTGCTACTAAAAAAATAGTGTTGAAATCTCCTTTTCTCTTTATTAAAGTATTCGCGAAATACTTATTTAAAAGAAAATTAATCCACACCATATTAATTTGTATCCTGCACAATTCTTACAATCAGGTCAAAAAAAGCCTTAAACTTTTACCATTACGTTTCCATTGGGTAAGATCTAGGAAATAGACCGCACCATCCGCCTTGGAAGATTTTAAACTTATTAGGTTTGTATGTTCATTGTACGGGGCGAAATAACGTTAGCACCAAATATAACATCACTTGTCATAAAATTTCCAACTTACGTAACAATTCCGTAAAGTCTTTAACACTTTGTTTTGTGAACGTAGTTTGCAGCGCACGCGAAATAGTTAGCGCTTCACTAACTAACGTGATTGGATTTTCAGGAGATAAAAAATATTCAATTGGACGAAAGCGCAGCAGAAAAAGCCGATGACGAAATGGACGTATCCGATGAAGATGAACCCTCGAGGAAAAAGCACAAAATAGACAACGTAAACGAAGACAGAAACTTGCTGAAAGACGAAAACGACAGCTTAAGATGCCAAGTAGAAGCATATAAAAATGAGGTAAGAGCTGCCCAAAAAATTTTCTACATTACGCTTTAAAGCGCTGCGATTATTATTATTAAAACTATTTCTACCATAGGTGGAGGTTCTCAAGGCGGATTACAAAAAAGAAGTTGACGAGAAAGAGAAACAATTTAAAATGCTGCAACAAACGCTCCAGGGTATGCAACAGCAACTGATCGAAGCCAAAAGGCGACAGTCCGAAGAAGAAAATAAAATAAGAGAATTGCAAGCGAAATTGAGAGCAGATTCAAAAAAGTCGAGAGGTAGCATGGAGAAAGATGTGATAAGTCTCGATGATGGGGATTCTGATAGCGAAATACTTAATTCAGAAATAACTTCCGATTCCGCCTGTACCTCTGTACAGAAACCGGACGAATGCGATGCTAAATTAATTGGCATCATATCCACGTTTTTGAACGTACATCCTTTTGGCGCAGGTTTGGATTATATTTGGTCCTATGTTAGCAAGCTGGAAGCTAATATAAGGCCCGCGGATATCGAAATTTTGATGACGAGGTTCCCCAAAGTTTTTAAACAAGAACTAGTGGGAATTGGGGCAAATTTAGAAAGGAGGTGGCTATTTAATGCCTTTTCTGCACAGACTGTTTAGTTTTTTTTTAATGTGATTATTCTGAATAGTTTCGTCAATGTAATATAAATATGTTGAACATAGAAAAATGTGATAGATTGAACTGTTAGTTATTACGAATCATTTTAATGCTTAGAAGTGTCATATCAGGAGCTAAGGAATCTTCATTATATCAATATGTACTAGAAACGAGTTGTTTTATTTTTGCATGGCCCTAGAATAAGATGACCAACTAGATTGCCAGATCTCCCGTATTCTACTGGCTACCTTGTATTTTAATCAGAAGAAAATACTGTTTCCCTTAAACCCGTACTGGTCTGACTTAATTGTCAAGAAGCCAAATGGCAAAGCTGTGCACATTTCAGATCAGAGTAGGCACTGAACTTCTAATCTTGTAGTGGTAACAACAAGAACTAGTAATATTTACATATGGTCGTGTGGTAGCATTGTGACATTTCTTAATGGTGTTCTGTGTTGTTAAAACCCTAACAAATACATATATGCGTAAATATCATTAAATCCTTTGCTTTGTTATCGATTGTTTTAAGAGTGATGTTGTTTTATATTTTATGTCAACTTCTGCTGAAAATTATTAAATTGTTAATAACGCTGATTAAAATATGGAAAATATCTATTCCCATTATTTTCGCTAAAAAAAACCTAAAATATAGGCAACACATTAATCATCAAAATGTTTACACGTAAAGGCAGCTTTATTTCTGGTAATTTTTTTAGTAATTAATACTTCGCGGCCACCGCCCAAGATTGACACACCTTTATATCTTACTACTTATATACGTTTTGTGCCTTTGTGGTACCGTAGGCGACAAGAAGCGGCGCAAATCTGTCCTTGAATTTCGCTGCATTTTCCTTCCCACAAGTATACGTTACGGCATTAAATATATAATGTTAATCTGCTTCGCGGCATTTCCCTACCCGTACGGAGCAACATATGTGCGTCAATCTTTATTTATATTTATTTACAATGAATTATAAAATCTGCCACCTGTAACTGTCGCTAAAGAAAAGACCTCCTTAATTTATACTGTTTATTCTATGTTCATATTGTATAAATAAATTTATGCTTAATAACAATTGAATACAACAAAATCAGTTTATTTTAAACATTTTTATTTCAGTTTACCGAGCCCAAAAAAATCAGTTTGATCTATAAATGCGTAATGTAGAAATTTCAGTTAAATACTTCTAAAAGAGTCGATCATAGATAACTAAAAACGTAATAAAAAAGTTGGTCGCCCTGCCCAATAAGGAGGTCACAGCTGTCAAAATCATCTGGGTGTGTGACATTTCATTGACAGAATGAGTTGTTGATTGTTAAGATTTCGAGAAAAATGTCAGCAACGAAGAAAATTGAAGAAGGTTTGGAACACATAAAAGTCGCGGAAAAAAGGTAATTCATTTAACATTGCCTTAAAGTCGCTTAACGTATCACTTTCCAGTTTAAAAACATCATTTCTCAAGTGGCGCCCTGATTATGAAAACGCTGCAGATGAATACAACAAAGCTGGTAATTTAACAATTTCCCTGTTTAAATTAACCTAAGGCGATTTAATTTCTAGCTACCTGCTTCCGAAATGCTAAATCCTTTGAACAATGCAAGGATTGTCTACTGAAAGCAGCAGAGTGTCATAAACAAAACAGAGGGTAAGGTAATTTAAGGTTCGAGTTGCCATACTAAGTTGGAACGTTTTCTAGAATATTTTATGCAGCGAAGGCACTCGATCAGGCTATTTTAGTTTGTAAGGAGTTGGGTGACCTGAGAGATGTAGCGTCATTAGCAGAGAGAGCGGCCAACATGTTCCAATCGCATGGGAATGCCGAAACCGCTGCTGCTTCTTTGGACAAGGCAGCCAAAATTTTGGAATCCCAATATCCCGAACAAGCACTAAAATTGTTCCAACATGCTGCTGACATCTCTATGGTGCGTAATTAATTGATGGTCATCACGCTGTGGTGTGTAATTAATTGTAATCAATCACCTAATGAGGTGAACAAATCCTAACTTAGAATTTAACTCTATACCCTCTGTTGTTGCAGCTAAAGTTGACCGCATACGTATGGAATATTGTTTTCGAATCTGGTTCAAGTAGTAGAATAAATACATTCCAGTGAAACGTAAAATTTAATAAGGAATTTATGCGTATATGACCACCGATTGAATTCTTGATTCAGAAACTTAATCAGGATTCTGTGCGTGTGCAGTCGGCCCTAAAATATGAACTTTAAATGACCGTAGTGCAAAGAGTTGAGACAAAATATCTAAAATCTGATCATAAAATTACACTGATAGTCAAAACTCCAAATAATTGAAAACTAGGAAAAATTTGGAGTTTTTAGAAAATGTATCAAAAATTGAAAACTTATCTTTTGTGACAAAAATATAATTGATATAGAATCATTTGAAATTTAATATATCAGAAGTAAAAGTGTTGTATTTTGAGAAAAAAAACTAAGAAAAGGAATGGCAGTCTATGTGAGAAAAATTCTTGTAATTTCGAGGTAAACTGATATTTCTAGATGAAATCATAAATTATCTAAAAAAAATCAAATTTAGATTAAAAACCCACTATGTGTGTAAAAAAATTTAAAAAACAATGAGTCCATAATACAAAGAGTTTTGCAAAAGGACCATTTTTGCTTAAAATTTTGTCTTTTCAATGATTGAGTAACCAACAATCATTGATATAACTAGAGAAATCAAACAGCTAATTGCTTGTGAGTCATGGATGCAGAAACGCCGATTTTCTATTTAACTTTCTACAGTAGACTCCCGCTAAAGTTGCGCTTGCGATCGTTAAAGTTGCTACTCCCCGTTATCCCTACCATTATTCTTCATGGTAGACCCTTATTGACCGGAAATATTATGTTTTTTTCAATTTATTTAACATTTCTTCGGCCCAGTTTGGAAATATTTAAATTTTTTCTGGTTTGTTGACAATTTTCTAAACAGTTTTTGAAATGTGACTACTTGATATTTAAAATTATTGAAAACGTCACTTCATGACAGTTCACAAATTAAGAGGTTAGTTTATTTTACATAGAATAGGAATAATGAAAAATAGGAGACCAAAAAATTAGATATGGAAAAAATGAAAATGTTGTTTTTTTGATAAATTAGGAAAATATAAAAAAATACATAAAAAGGTTGTAGCACTGGACATCGATGTTTCGCTCTCATTTGAGCTCGTCAGCAGTGCATAACATGGAAAGGGAACAATGAGGAAGAAATACTTAAAAATAAAATTTTTTTTTTTTTTTAAAATATAAAAAAGAAAAATAAAGAAATTTTAACATGAATAGACGTTTCATCATCAATTTACTGTGTTAAAAATTTACTGTGTTAAAAATTTAAATATTTGAAGCCCGATCCACAAGAAACAACTACTCCGAGGGCTAATACCCCTTCCGGCATTGAACTACACTTGTGGGTCGAACTTATATGCTCTTGGTGACTACTGTTCCTAACCGCTGAAATCTATTCAGCTTGGTAGTTAGAAGCACTCACCATTTGCGGAGTCCGTTCGTTCCGTTAGAGGAATAGGTTTATTCTTCATGGTAGACCCTTATTGACCGGAAATATTATGTTTTTTTCAATTTATTTAACATTTCTTCGGCCCAGTTTGTTCCCTTTCCATGTTATGCACTGCTGACGAGCTCAAATGAGAGCGAAACATCGATGTCCAGTGCTACAACCTTTTTATGTATTTTTTTATATTTTCCTAATTTATCAAAAAAACAACATTTTCATTTTTTCCATATCTAATTTTTTGGTCTCCTATTTTTCATTATTCCTATTCTATGTAAAATAAACTAACCTCTTAATTTGTGAACTGTCATGAAGTGACGTTTTCAATAATTTTAAATATCAAGTAGTCACATTTCAAAAACTGTTTAGAAAATTGTCAACAAACCAGAAAAAATTTAAATATTTCCAAACTGGGCCGAAGAAATGTTAAATAAATTGAAAAAAACATCCCTACCATTGTTGAAAAATAAATATGTTTTATTGCTCCTTGCGAGGTTGAGTGGATTATTTACAAGTGGCGCAAAAACTGGGAAATCCAATTCGTTGTTTGAAAATTGGAGTTGGGGGAATGTCCAGGCAACTTAACGATCGTATCCTGACAACTTTAACGGGCGCAACTTTAGCGGGAGTCGACTGTATTTTAATCGATTTTCTATTTAAATGTTAAATGTCGCATGTGACAGTCAATTTGTAAGTCTAATCTATCTATTGTGTGTATCTAGGTTCAAGATAGTTCAAGGCAAGCTGCAGAGTATATCAGTAAAGTAGCAAGATTACATGTCAAATTAAAAGAGTAAGTTTAAGGGTGCTTTGAAGGCAACAATTAAATCTGAAATTTTATTTAGATACGACTTAGCTGCAGATGCCATAAGAAGAGAATTGGGAATACATGAACAAAATGAGGCTTATCAAGCAACTGGTAGATTAGCAGTTGCGCTTGTACTGGTTCAGCTTGCAAGAGGAGACGTGGTTGCGGCGGAAAAGGCATTTAAGGAATGGGGTCAGTTTTCAACCTGCTTTTGAACTATACTGATTAAATGAATCAAATAGCAAATATTTCACACAGATTGGCTTGCTTTTGTCTATTATTTCGTTGCTGGGTGTGTAAGAGGGGTTAAGTCAGAAATAGATAAAATAGGAGAAAGCAACATAACTCAGTTTTCACTTGACCTAAGGGTTACATTTTTGCACAATTAAATACAGTAAATTATACTCCAAATAACTTAAGCCTTCTTTAAATGACGACAGTAACTTCAAAATTATATACAGAAACGATTTGAACTCATTTTCATGAAAGTTTGACTTAACCCCTTATTTTTACATGAGCAACAGCGATTCATGAAGTTGCACTTTCTAGATTGAAAAAAGTTGCTTGGTGTCTTTTAGTTAATGATTATTTTCAGGTAATTACTGTGAGGGCCCAGAAGTACAACTTTTGGAAATGTTATTGCAAGCATATGATGAGGAAGATCCAGAAGCTGCTAAGAGAGCGCTTAACAATCCATTTATCAAACACATGGACGTAGAGTATGCCATTTTAGCGAGAGATATGCCTTTACCTGAAGGCATTGCGACTCCCCCGAAGGCAACTGTTAGAGAAAATGCAGCACCTTCTTATGTATCTCCAAATTCACAGCCTACTAATACTGGGGTAAGTAAAAATGATATTAATAATTATTATTGATTAATTAACTCGATTTAAATCAAGTTCAGCGTTTAAAATAAATTTTCCTTTAGGATTCATCAGATAAGGCCCAACAAGATGAAAGTAAAGAGGAGGATGATTATGAAGGAGGGCTATGTTAACTGCGTCTTAAGTGTAAATCGAATATGTGATATATTCCAGTGTACTTGATGTCCCATAGCTATTGCCTACTATTTAAATAAGTTTTAACACTGCAGATGACTTTTATAAAAAAAAATCCTCAAACTTGGTTGTCAAGCTAAAGGTTCTAGCCCTGATTTGTATAAAAAACTAACATTCCAGGTTTCTTTATATACAAATATTTTGAAAGCGCTGTAAAATATTGTTATGTAGCAAGTCTAGCTGATAAAATTGAATTTATTATAATTTATAGACTGAATTTAGTTAATATTAACTTATCTATGTTATAATTATAAGAAAGGGATTAACAATTGGAAGATATTAGCTCACAGCTATATCAATTAAAGTTGATATTTTCAAAGTTTATGAAATATAATTTCTTTGTAACTATATTCAATACAACAAAAATTGGGATATTGATATTTTTCCATTTTTAAATTATGTAAATTCAAATCCTTGCTAAATCTCAAAATTCTGCAAATTAGATTTTTGTGCAGCTGTTGCAACATTTTTAATTATAAAGTTATAATATTTGATGTTACATTGTTCAATAAATTAATAAAAATATTAAAAATGTTTCTGTTACTGTTCTTTACTCTTTACCCTGCTTCTTTTGGAAATGTTTCATTTTTTGTTTTTTTTTTTGCAAAATAACTATTTCAAAGTGGTAACCGGTTCAGAAATTAAGGGATATAAAGAAATCACAAATTTTTAGGTGGTTTTTAAAAAGCGGCAATTTGACGAACAATTGTAGTGAAACACAAAAAAAACAAATTAAAGCTCTTGAATTATAAATTTTTTAGCATTAACTACATATTGTCACAACAAGATCGTTTAGAAAATGACAGTAGGGTTTTGAAAAGTCCTGGTTTTTGATAAAAAATGTTGGTACAATAAAGTTGATTGAAAAAAAAATGTATAATTAGCATTATTCGCATAAGTTGGCATAAATTTACAAATAATGCATAGACCAAGGATATATTAATTATAACTTTTCAACCCCAAAAAATCTCAAGTTTTATTTTGAAATTCCATCTTTTTTTTAGAATTTGCCTTCAATATTTAACTCCATTCATGAACTTAATTTTCTCCGAACGTATCCATTTGAAAGAAATACTAATGATACTTTAAAATATGAAACAACTCTGATATTGAGAATTTTTACTTTCTCTTTTCCCTTAAGGTAAAGTTTTGATTTCCAATAATTTCTGATTTTTTTTAGAATTTTGATCCTCGCCTTTGAAAACCATTTAGTGCATTTAAGGATTAATTTTAAAGTTCCTTTGTATTGGCATAAAATGGTATATTTTATAAATCAAGATAACATTATTTATAACAATAATGTACATACATTAATAAAATTTGCTACATTGTTTCCCAGTTACTTATAACATTTAGATAAGTTTATTCATAGATATTAATGTATTTTTTAAAGAATACATAGAACTAAGGGAAACGTAGTTAAAAACTTTTACATAAAAATTAATATAAAAGATATTTTATTAGAACTTTTTACTCCATGGAAACTTGAACTTAAATTGGATGGCTTAACTAGTGTTCTTTCCGGCACCCGAGCAATTACGCATTTATTTGTTAAGACTGTCCCAAAGCTCGTCATCTCCCCACTTATCATCCCAATTATTTGGTTTAGCCTGCTCTTTACTTTTCTTTTCCTTTTTCGTTTTCTGTGGTGCTGAATTCGATACTGCTGCAATACTACTATTAGAATCAGACTGATAACTTAAATGATCCGATTGATAGCCCCAAGTTTCCCCCCAATTTGGGCTGGATGCTCTATAAATGAACAAAGTTAATGATATGGTACATTTGTTGAATGAAAGTTACTTTGATCCTTGTTGGCTGCTGCAACTCCAATCGTCTTGATTGCCTCCGCTAACTAAAGAAGAGCGCTCTCCTGGAGAATGGAAATTTTCACCCCCTACTTGCCCGTAACCATCTGAATGATAATCCCCTGAAGTGTTACTCCCCGCTACCTCTTTCCACCCTTTTCTACCTAGTTCCCCCATCTAGAAACAATATCAGTGTCCGGTAAAATTTAAAATCAAATTAAGTGAATTACCCAATAGTAACGCAAATTAGAAAAATCAAACTTAAATGTAACAAACACAAAGAAAATAATGATAAAAATAAAGATACCTTATTTGCAAGAGTATTAACTTGAGAACTAACGTCTTCCAACAAAGTACCTTCTTTAACCTTAAAAAATAATATAACAAATTGGAATAGAAAATAACCAGAGGATAAACAAATAAAAATGAACTAAAACGAACCTTTACACCTACTTGATTGCTAATATCAACTACCTTCTGACTGGCAAGACCTCCGTATTTGACTGCATTTTCCGTGGCTTTACTGGCTATTTTACTAGCGGAAGTGGACAAAAAAGACCAACCCTGTAAAATAAACAATTTTCTTCAGTGGAAACCACAAAACAGAGAAAGCGTTAGTATTAAGGTGGAAATATCAAGAAATAAACAAGAAGTTCCTAAAAAACACCAAGATTTCGAGTAAGTCAAAATTTTAGAGGAAAAATGAAGAAAGGAAACTAGATTTAAATCCCAAATGTTATAAACCCAAAATAATGGGAAAAAACTTCAGCATCTCTCTGAAGATGATAGCTTGGCTATTAAAACATGTTAGAACAACCTTTGTTGTGTTTTTTAATCTTTCTTGGTTTCAGGAGACAAGATTTGTATTTCAATTTTTTAAAAACTTCTAATTTATTTAAAATAATTAAAAATTTTGGGCAAAAAATCAAGAAATGGTTCAAACTATTTCCTGAGAGATTATGAAACTTAAACTCTGAATTTCGATAAGTCGAAATTTCCATATGGCAGCAAGATTTCAGATTGAGAAAAAATAAATTATGAGAAAGTAAAGAAATAAAAATTTTCTGTTAAAATTAGGCAGAAAAGTTGAAATTTCCAATTAACACGAATAATTTTACAAATTTTTATTTCATCCTAGTGGCGATGTTGTCATAAAGAACCAACATGCATAAAAACAAAATCGCTTACACTGGCTAAAGATGACATGGCTGAATCAACGAACTCCTGAGATTGACTTTTCGGTGGTGGATCCATAGTGTACCCAAAACCGCTATATTTCCCCCCTTGATTTGGCGGCAAATCCCTATAAAATTCCAATAAAATATCCAAATTACGTTTTACATACACTCACCCTCTCCTGTTTGCATTTTCAGCTTGCAGTTTTGCAAAATAAGCGTCCTTTTGGCTTTTCACTTCGTTTGAATTAAAATTTTGGTACCCACCTTGATAAGTCTCAACATTATCATAAGTTTGGTAAGAGTTTGAGTTATTTGTATAATTATTTGTTGAACTGTTTGATGTTGGTGAGCCGATATAACTACTTGTAAAATTTTGCGCAGGGGACTTTCTCTCGTCCCATGGTTTCCCCTGAACCAAGCAGGATATCTGCAAAATCCTCATTCGTACTGATCATTATGGTGAAATTACGTCCTACCTTATCTCTGTAAAGTGCCGCTGCTTTTGTGTTGTATTTCTGTTGGATAGACATGCCATCATCGTAATCTGGTTGAGCTTCAAAAAACACCCTCGCATTCCTGTTGCCTCCGAATTTCATCTTTTCTAATTCAATATCTTTCCATTTGTCCATAGTAACTGATCTAACAAAGGATAAATGCACTCCAAGGCTCCTGTGCTTACCGGAGCACTCCAAACAGATCCATATTCCATATGTTACCGAAGCCCACTGGGGATTATGGGTGCCACACTCGAAACATTTCTGCAAAAAGGTAGATTTTATCGAATTTAACTAAGATTACATTAAAACATACATCGTTCTCATTCTGAGGTTTGAGTTCTTGCAATAATCTTCTCGTGCGAGGACTAGCCATTTTTAACAGAATGTTCCTTGTGTAATCAAAATGCTAAACAAAGTTAACGTTTTACTTTACTTTGTTACTAAAATTGCGACTATAAAACTTTAATTTATTTAGCATTTCGATTAAAACAACATCGCGAACAGTATACGTGTTCAGTTCTTTGGATTATGTCAAAATTAAGACAAGGACGTCAATTAAATGTCAAAACAAGTTGTCAGTATTTGTTCGTTTAGACGTTTAACCACAGAACCACAAAGTGGTTTGTGTTCAGAACCATAGATAACCTAAAGGGGTTGCAGTATATAAATTAAATATACAAAATCTGCAGATTTGTATTTTTGTTAAATTTTACGGTTTTATGCAGGTTTTCTAGTCCATTTCGTTGACTGAATATGGAAAATGGACATAGGTTTTATCTGTGACAGGGTTGGCAACACTGATTGGTGGTGGGTCGTACTTAACACTCGCTAAATTAAGGCAATTTTTGGACTAAAATAATAATAAACGATTGATAAAAAATTTAAAAACGTAGCAATGTAAATATTAGGAAATGCCGTATATATTTATAAAAATAAAAATTACAATATAAAGCATACAATTTGCACGCTATGTTCAGGTTGGTATATATTTTAATGACATATACTCTCTATAAAAATATAAATGCTCGATAAATTTATCCTCGCTATTAAATGAAACTTTGCCTTTTATGCTAAGACACTAATTGAAAATATAAATGCTCGATAAGTGTTCGCGATTAAATCAAAGCAATAAAGTAGATTTATATGTGTATGTTAGTGTTTCAGTAAAAACTTCCGACCTGGAAATGTCGGAATTAAAATAAAAACCTGAAACAGAACCTGCAACTTAAAATAAAACTAGCGCTTCGGGTTATCCGCCGATGCGGATAAAATTTTGCTTCCAGTGGATTTTACACTTCGAGCGGATTTTTCGTTTCGATCGTAACGAATTTCGCCCACAGATCGTCGCTCAAGCAGAAGATTCGTCGTTACGCGACAGACAGCCGAACTGACGGAATAGCGCAACTCGTGGCTGAAAACCGAAGTGTGTGCGTGTATCTCGCCGACGCCGTATCCGTTATCGCTCATTTACTAGACGTCAAATTTCGAGGTTACATTTAGGTCGCGAAATTTCTCATGCTCCTAACTCGACCACCGGACCGTTTCCCTCGATAAAACTCAAACGCAGGATAAACGGATACGTCCTCCGGAGGCTGCCGCTCGAATCGGACGCCGGTGCGTCCCCTTTTCCGAGATAACCTTACCGATTTTCTCAGTCACGTGATCCGCTATCGAAATTTCTATTGGAAAACGTTATACACAGACTGTGCCTTAACCCGCCGATGGATGCGCGCGGTCTCTCAGACCGCACTTATATTTATTATTTAATATTTCAATAATTAGTTTGCCAATAATGCTCATTTTTGGTTTAGCTGAGTTTTATAACATCACAAATGTAATGGTTGATCAGTTGATTAATTATATGTTCATTTTTGTAAGTTATAGCCATTTGCATTATGTGATACCGCGCGCGCCCACGCATGTTAAATTGTTTTGTCATTATAGTTCCAGATATAAATTGACTTTTGCTTGGAAATAAGGCTGTAGAGGATAATTCCAAACAAGTATGGTCCAAATGAAACCCATTTTTGGACCCCAACCCTTAAATATAATATTACTAGAAATTTAGCTCCGTATTTCGTAAAATAATTTGGCCTTTGTATTTGGCTAAATTTTTTGTTTATAGGTTAAAGCAATGCATGATTTGTAATTTAATTTTATTAACAAATATACCAAGATACCATATTTCATCATAGAACCAAAAAAGGTTAATTAATAAAATTATTTATAGATGCGGTCTCTCAGACCGCGCGCGCCCCTTCGTATGGCGCGCCCACTCTAGGGTTAATATATAAGAAGATGACACTCGATTATTAAATTTATATATTAATTTTAACTTATAACAATCATTAATTATTATAATTTGGTCTAAGATATTATTTTTTTGCAAATGTTATCTTCATTGCATGTGTTGGTTTAATATAAAATCCTTGAAGGGCATCTTTCGCAGCTCCAGATTGTAACTCATTTTCAAATTCAACAAAAGCAATACCATGACGACTTGGAACTAATCGAACTTCCTTAAACCCAGGGAACCTGCAACAATTTAAATTTACAAACTATCTAGGTTACACACAAACCTATAACTAGAACAAAGACCTTAATAGGTGAACTGTCAACTAAAAGATAATTCATTAGGATGACAACTAAGAGTTATCTCAAAGCTAAGTGTGACTTATTTTGTAGCCTACAGTGAGTTATTCATTTATAAAAATTTGGCGTCTGGAGCAGATTTCATGAAAACAGACGCAGCAATTAACGTGTTAGACAAATCTCCATTTACCTAGTGAATAACATAGACAGCATCATTTCATTAGTGTCATCAGGAAAATTTGTAAGGAATAGAATTCGATGGGGTGGCTTTTCGGGTGGGTAACTTTTACCACGCTTTCTATTGCGTTCCCTGTTCTTCTTCCTTTTCTTTTCTAATTTTTCCTCAATCGATGTAGAAGGGGGAATTGTTTTTGGTCTTTCTTGGAATGTTCCTTTCATCTTTGTAATAACATCAGATTCTGTCTTCGCATATTGTATTCGCTAAAAGAGAACATTGTGCCTAGTACAAGGCACAAGGATAAGAAAATTAGAGAGAGAGGTTTATTTTTCAACAAATCCATTGGCAAAAAGTAACATATAATGCCCTTGGATCACTGCTGCGGGTAAAAATGAAGGTAAATGGGGATTCAATTACTTAGGGATCAAACTTGAAACTACTGTTGCTTGGACTCACCATCGGTCTATCATAAAATTGGAAGTCTTGCATTGAGCGCAAAGCGTTCGTAGAGCTTTCGATTTCTTTGAAAATCACGAAAGCCTGTCCCCGCATTTTTTGGGTTCTAACGACGATAATTTTCATAATTTCCCCAAATTGTGAGAATACCTCATGAAGCGACCTCTTTAACTCTTCTCTTTTGATTTTTTCGTTTAGATTATTGATATAAATTGTATTATTTGGTCGAACGTCCATGCTGAAATTTCAGGTCAGATTAACGCGGGAAAATTCTTGCTATGCGCTCTTGCTATTACGCAAGTACTTTACAATCGTTTGATTTATTTGTAATTCCGAAATTTACTTTCACCGTCCTCTTCTTTTGATGGAAATCTTTATTAAAGTAAATATTTATCACCTAAAATTAAACGTCAAACAAAACGTCATATGTCACCTGCGAACATCGAGTTTAAACTTCATTTTAAGAAAGAGAATTGCACTTTATTGGTTTTCTCTTGTAGTTTGCTACTTCTATCTAGATGTCGCTAATAAGCAACCCTAAAGCGTTGTTGCCCAATTACTTGAATTTTCTTCCATATGCTGAATTTTAGCTTTGGAATTAATAGAGAAAAGAATTATATTTTGACTAAATTATTTAAACGTTCTATTTAAATAAATAATTAAAATTCTATTTTCGATTGTTATTCAAAATATACTATTTATTTTTAGATGTTATTGATATTTGGATTGAAAGTCAAAATATTGAAAAAAAATTAAAACTGAAAGAAAAAATCGAATATTTAGAAATGATTCAAAATATATTTTTAAAAAATCTGAATTTACGAATATCAAGTTCTGGAATTTAAAAAAAGTAATTGGTTTTTGGAGCGCGAAACTTGTGAAACGAATTTTGAAATTAACACGAAATTTCGATAACAGAACAGAGGATCAATATAACTAAACTGCGAAGTTTTAAATTTTTATTTTAAAATAGCTCGAAATTTCTAGTTGATAAATTTCGAGATCAATCAATCAATCAAACTAAAAGAAATTGCATTATACCATAATACCGGGAAATTTCGATAAAGAGATTTGTTTCAAGTTTAAATTTCAAATTTCGAGAAAAATAATGTTACAATGTGGACAAGCATTTTAAAATCCATTTTGACTACAATTAATCTTCATCAATAACAAATCCTGTCCTAGCTTGTTGTGCATGCTGATTCCTTTGTAAAATATTCATACACTGATTTAAACAGTGCAACGAAGCTGCAGAAATAGCTTTTAACATTAACAAGTTCGGATCAATGGCTAATCTAGGTCCAGCTGCCTCTACCGCCCTGCATAATGCTGAGTCCGCTTGTTCAGTCTGTTGAAGTTGAGCTCTCACACACCCCATTGCATCTAAAACTGCCAAATGTTCTCTAGGTGGCAAAGACGGACTGTTTGCACTAATTGCCTGCAATGTAAAAAATAAAATCGATCAAAAAAAAAATAATGAGACATGTTTCCTTTCATAAGAGATTTTCCTTCGTGCATAGAGCCAAAGAAAGTTTCCTTAACTCTCTAGCCAAGGAAGGTTTCAAAGTTCGACTAAAATCCCAATTACGCAAGGGAAGTTTGTCTAAAATCTGGTGAGTATGGATGCAATTCCAAAGTAAAATTAACATTAACACGTACTTTTGTGTGAGATTCAGCGACGGCCCGCAGTCCGTTAACCCATTCCTGCCTCGCTCTCGCATCGGTTGCCCTTAACTTCAACATATCACCCGAAGCGCAATTCACAGTGAAAGTTTTCGAATCCTCATCACTGGGACATATAACGGCCCCCGCCAAATGCACCGATCCTCTGGGAACGCTACCGTCAGGTTTCTCGCCCTCGCAGAGGTAATAATGCAGGAGGCCTGCGTTGGCATCCACCACAAAATACCTGTACTGCCAACCTTTCATTACATTTGTGTACTTGTACAGCTGGCCAGAAAAATGTCTCTGCTTTGCATGCAGATCCATTACTGACTAAAAAAAGATAACAATGCATAATTAGACAGTAGCGGGAGCAAAATAACGATGTAAAAAAACACTAGATAAGTCAGCAATTATCTAGTTTTGAACGCAGTTGGTGCGCCAATGTGCATACGATTGAAATTGCGATTGCAGTGCTTTGGTATGGATTTTATGTGATAATTGGGTAACATTTCGGTCAAAGGTGATAACCCTGAAGGGAAACGTAATATGATGATTTCAAAGGGGAATTTTATCGAATAAAATTAATTCTAACCTCAACTAGCTTGTTGTTACTCATTTGACAAATTGTTGACAGCTGACAGTTGATTTTGTTTGTATTTGTAAAAGGTCACAGAATTGTGCGGCGATGCCATATCGTCCGCGCCGCTATTTTTTTGTCAAGTAAAGTGTGCTTCACACGTAAAATGCTACAAATCTATTCTAAAATATTTATTTTGATTACATTTGTGTTGTGTAATTGATAGTTACTGTTATAGTCGTAAAGTATGGGTCAAGTAAATAATTTTCCTAAAAATATTTATTTAAAGTAATAATAAAATCAAGTTAAAAAAACAGATTAAGGAAAAAATAAACTGAAAATTGTAAAATAAGTGCGAAGGCGTAGAAAGGACGTCAATTAAAAAAAATCAAAACTTTCGAGTTTAAAGTCGAAATTTTGACTTTGATCTCGAAATTCCGACGTTTTCTCGAAATTTCGATTTTTTTCTCGAAATTATGTTTTTTTTTCGCAAAATTTCGACTTTAATCTCGAAAGTTCGAATTTCTTTTCGAAATTTCGACTTTTTTCTGAAAATTCCGAGATTAAAGCCGAAATGCCGACTTTTTTCTCAAAATTTCGAGATTAAAGTCACATTTTTATACTATTTTTATACAATATGATTAAGAAAGGCAGATGACCGTTGCGTTCACCACTCCCTTTTCCTCGCTAAAAATCGATGTTTCTATTACTACTAATAATAGCAAGTTCAGAGATTTCTACGACAAAGCGCTGATTTTTCGTGAATCAAAAGTTTCAAATTTTTGTTACATTTAAAATTTATTTTTTTTATCCTTCGAGGTAAAATTACTTTAAGGCTAAAAATCGACGTATCTGCTACTACTACGAATAATAGCAAATTTAGAGAATTCTGCGACAAAGCGTTGATTTTTCGTGGATCGATTGTTTCAAATATTTGTCACATTTAAAATTTATCTTTTTCATCCGTAGAGCTAAAATTGATTAAACGCTAAAAGTCGATGTTTCTATTACTACTACTAATAATAGCAAGTTCAGAGAATTCTATGACAAAGCGCTGATTTTTCGTGAATCAAAAGTTTCAAATTTTTGTTACATTTAAAATTTATTTTTTTTATCCTTCGAGGTAAAGGAAAAAAAAAAGTAAGCACATTTGTTTCCACTGTTGCCAACCTAGTTTCTGACACTAGCCTTACAGTAGGGTGCGTTCAGTAATTTTTATTTTCAATTTTCAAAATTTTTTGAAATATAGAGATTAAAGTTAAAAATTCGAGAAAAAAGTCGAAATTTAGAGTTTAAAGTCGAAATTCCAAAATTTAAGTCGAAATCCAGAGAAAAAAGTTGAAATTTCGAGAAAAGGTCGATATTTCGACTTTAAACTCGAAATTTCGATTTGTCGTTTCTACTTCTTCGTAAATAAAAAAGTTTTCTCGTTTAAAATTCCTCTCTAGACTCGGTGAATTCAGTATTTTAAAATCTTAATCGTTGTCTAAATAGACAATTTACTGAATTCGAAAGGTTAGGGGCACGGTGATATTCAAGAGTTTAGCCACGATCGCACGCCAAGCTTCTCATGCAGAGAACAGAAAAAGTTGAATTTTGGATAAAAGTTAAAACTTGCCAAAAAACTTTGAGAAAAATTTTAAAACAGGAAAAAGAAAGACAAATTTTGAAAAAGCTGAAAATATTGAGTAAAAGATCAGAAGTTTTAAAGTTTAAATTTTCAAAAGTAAATCAAATTTTAAAAAAGGCGAATTTTAAGGAAAGTGGCATTTGGAAAAAAAGGTAAATTTTGAGAATAAACAGAAATTTTGAAGGAAGTCCAATTTTAAAAAAGGTCTAATTTTGAGAAGAATGTAATAATTTCGGGAAAAAAACGGAATTCAAAGACTCACTTTTATAAAAAATTACTTTAAACTAGAGATCTTGAAAAAAATGTTAAAAATTCAAGATTAAGGTTGCTCGGGGCTCCAAAAATTTTGAGTTTAAGAGTTCAAACAGGGAAAATGTAAAACAATTCAAATAATTTCAAAATTTTGAGAATTCAGATCAGAGTTTTGAAAAAAGTATGATATAAATAAATACAATTCTGCAAATTAAAATATTTTATAAACGCTAAACGCTTTCGGAATTTATTAAACACATTTTTTTTTATTGCGAAGGTTAAAGTATACTTTATTCAACTCAAAACACCAGATTAAAGTACCATTTTAACCGTAAGGGTAGATAAAATGGAACTTTAACAGCAAGGATAGATAAAATACTTTAATTAAGTAGGTATCTATTTTTATTTGAAATAATTATTATTATTAGATACAACTTAATTATCTTTAGTGCTTTCATTGATAATAACTTGGATCGTACCATTCACATTTCCCGAAACATGGATGTCCGGAACAGAACGGTGTTCAGAATGGTGAACAGACGGGCATACAGAAGATATAGTATTACTAACGATCCCACTCGTTGACCCAACTAGTATCTTCTTTGAAACTTCAATTTTACTTCGTACTGAATATTCTATCTAAGTTTCAGCTGCTGATGATGACTTCCATCCCCCTGCGCGCTTTATTGTCACCATGTCAGCCCCTGAGTTTGCCATCATTGTGGCTGCAGATCGTCTAAAACAATGACCACTGTATTTTTCTGAATCCGGTAAATTTAGGAAATCGGCAATTTTTCTTGGGACTTTATATAAAGTGTTTATGCCTACAGGCTGGATAGTACACTTTTTTTGTCTATAGTTAATAAAAAACTTATTATGAGGAACGTGTTTAGGACGTAAGCCGATATATTTTCTTATGATGTCCAAAACACCCACTTCCTGGTCAGTTATACAAAAAGACCGATCTTTTTTGGTTTTAGTATCAATCAGTTGAACGATCATTACTGATGTTCTATCATCAATATTAGACATCTCTAATTTATACAATTCATCGGACCGGCATGCCCCATATAAACCCATTACCGCCACAACCTTCATAAACAAATAATCATCATGGGGAGCTTCTTTTATAAATCGAATGATATCATCAGGTTCAAAAATGTTCGATTTCTTAGGTTTATAACCATCACATAGTTTCTTCAATAATGCAATTAGTTTACTGTATCTGTAAACAATAATTCGTATTAGCAAAAAAATTATACACTAAATTTGACGTTACTTACTTTGAAATGTGACAATTTTCGTTGACCAAAATTGTAGACTTCAGCATCGAATAATAAGACCGCAATGTTGATGGCTTCACCTTCTTTGCTTTTTCAGAAAAATATGCCAGAAATACCGTTTCACTTAAACTATTAATCTTCTTTGCCATTTTCCACCTTTGAAAGCATGTGTACTCTTTTTCATATATTAATCGCGCTTTTTGAGGCAATAATTTAGCTACTGCCTCTAACGCTTCTTTCTTCACACATACCGGAATGTTTTCCTGCTCTACCTCGTTTTCACACATTCTTAAGATCTTGAGATTCATACGGATCAAAATTGAAAAATTGATGTGAAACAATTATTTATTTGGTATAACTATAGCAACATACCAAACGAACCAACTGCGATTTAATTTTTGACTGCTTTTCTTATTTCTGTCTGCAAAATTATTGAGTTTTTCTCTCGATTTTTCTTTAACCTTCGCAATAAAAAAAAACAATGTTACACACGACGGTAAAATTTCATTATCGACTCGTGAAATTTAATTAATTCGCTCCTTCGTCGCTCATTAATTAAACATTTTCACTCGTCGACAAAAAATAATTTTACCGTCTTGTATAACAAATAACTATTAAGTAAAAAATAATTTACAATCACAATTTTAGTAAAAATAAGAAAAAAATGACATTTTTGCTGATTGGGGCAATATATAAGAGATTGTCAATCCTTAACAGAAGGTAACGTAAATCTAGATTTGTGAAAGAAGGGGAGAAAAAGCCATAAGCCAATAAACAATGAATGACATGAACACAGCTTCGCAAAGAAGATGCAGAGAATATTTTCAAAAAACCTAAAATTAGGTAAAAAAAACATAATTTTCATTCATTATTGGCTTCTTCTACAATTCTAGATTTTCAGTAACATACTGTTAAAGATTGGCAATCTCTTATAGATTGCCTCAAGCAGCGATTGCGCTGGATCTTTGTTTGTCAATCGCTGTTTGTGACTCAACACTGAAAAACTACCTTAAGATTTAAAAGATGTAAAACTAAAACAAAGATCCAACTCAATCGTTGCTTGGGGCAACCTATGGAGATGCCAATGCTTAACAAAGGCAACTTAAACTTTATCTTAAAAAAAATCTAGGTTTGTAAAAGAAGCAACCGGCGAAGAAGACGCCAATAAATAAGGCATGGACACTACTTCGTAAAAAGATGCAGAGGATATTTTCAAAAAACTTAAAATTCACTAAAAAAACATTCGCTGGAAATTTCAAAAAACAGTTAAAATTGTAAAAGGTAAAAAAACAAACCCAATTCCTAAACATACTTGAAATTTCAAGTTTACGTAAAAATTTTACAAAGAAGTAAAAATTACATGTTTTTTTAAGTTTAATCCACTCGCAAAGGGTAACCCCATTAGGCTTTCAAAGCACTGCAAGTAGGATGCTAAAACAAGGATAGATGGCGATGAACCGCTTTCTTAAACAAGGATAGGTTGTAATTTTTGGGGAAAATTCCTTTCGGTAACAAGTTCCATAACTTGGAAGTTCTATAGAAAAAAGAGTCTCCGTAGACGGAATCCTCACTGTGTCAAGCTGGACCGCACAGCAATTTGCTGTCTCCGACTATCTAGTACGCCTCAAGAATCTTGCCCTTGGGGGATCAATCCTGCGAGCATCTTCCATGATAGTACTTGTAGAAAAGAGACAAGTCACCAACCATACGCCTGTGCTCTAGTGCTTCGAGAGAATCGGTCAGACTCTCGTCATCAATTAGGCGAATCGCTCTTTAAATTGAATCCAAGACAGCTAAAGTGTGTTTTGAGACTGAACCCCAAACATGAGAACAGTATTGGCTAGTGTTGGCCTAACTTGAGCTTTGTATAGTGTTAATAGCTGATGAGATGTGAAGTACTTTTTAGCTCTAAAAAGAAAGCCTAGCTTCTGAGAGGCGAATTTGGCAATGATCGTCCCAAGAGAACTCAGTGCTCCCATTCACTCCTAGGATAGATAGATTAGATCCCATCGGAAGGATTTTATCGTCCATTAGTATGTTTGTTGCATTAGCCCTTGATGTTTTCTTAGAGAAAACCGCGGCCTGAGTTTTTGAAGCATTGAAGTAGACCAAATTGTTCTTACCCCATTCTAGAATAATCTCGAGTTCCCGATTAATCGTCTGTATTTGCTGTTCCCTTAGTCGATCTGAAGCAGCGATGATAATGCTTTGTCAGAGAAAGGTTACTATCATCTGCATAGCTGCATGTAGGATTGGAAGTTGAAGCTAAGAGATCGTTTATGCGTAACAGAAATAGAGTAGGAGACAGAACAGACCCTTGAGGCACCCATGCGTTAATCGCAAATGTCTCGGATGTGATGCCATCGACGACGACCTGAAGAGATCTGTCAGCGAGAAAATTGGATATCAAATGACAGAGTCCAGGAGGAAGACCATAAGATGTTAATTTGACGAGAAGAGATCAGTGCCAGACTCTGTCGAAAGCCTTTGAGATATCCAATGCCACAATCCTAGCCTCACCATGTTTTGCCATAGCTGAGTTACAGATATGAGTAATATATGCCAGTGAATCGCCAGTGGACCATTGTTGTCTAAAACAGTATTGTCTGTCGGAGATGATTCTATTTTCCTCCAGATATTTGAGAATCTCGATGTTGATAACCTTTTCCATGACTTTAGATATAACGGGTAACAAAGATATAGGGCGATAGTTGTTAGCCTGATTTGTTCTTCCTTTTTTAGGGACAGGCTGCACTCTAGCAGATTTCGAGATGTTAGGGAATACAATTTTGTTGTAAGAGAGTGTGAACAATTTGCTTAGGACAGGAGTCGACTCTGGGGCGCACTTCTTAAGAACAATAGCGGGAATACCATCAAGGCCAGAAGCTTTCGAGGTGTCGCCAGCTCAAAGAGAATCTTCCTGATTGTGCGTTGTCTGAAAACAACTTCAGCCGTATCAATGTGCCAACCTTAAGAAGAATAGAAGGTTCTGCGTTTCGAGAATCAAGATTGGATTTTTCAGCAAACATTAAGGCTAACATGTCAACGTTTTCCTTGGAGGTAGTAGCAATATTGCTATTTTCATCGAGTAAAGGTGGAAAATTTGAAAATGTAAAATTCTTTCCAATCGACTTTGCAAATGCCCAAAAGGACCTGGAACCGTTCGGACAGTTAATAAGACTCTGGCGCATTTTACGATCGAAATTACCTTTTGCCTCGTCAATAACCTGTTTACAAGAATTTCGTGCACCTACAAATATGGTCCGAGTCTCGATTGAGGGATTATTTCGCCAACGACGATATGTGCGATTTTTGCAGGAGACAGCCCGAGCACATTTTTTACTGAACCAAAATTTACTGGAGACAAACTTCTTTTTGGAGTGGGGAATTGAGCATTCCATACCAATCAGGATAGTTTCCGTGATGGATTCGGCGACTAAGGAAGGGTTGTCTGAGTTAAAGCAAACTTCCTGTCGCGGGAAAGATGCAAAGAAGTCTCTTAATTCTTCTCAGTTTGCAGAGTTAAAGTGCCAAACTCTACGGGACTGCGTCTGGGAAGGAGGTGGTTTATGAAACAAGCGAGAGGCTGCTACAAGCTTGTGATCCGAATTTCGAAGCGGTGATGTCACAGGGATTTTATACGAGTTTGGTGAATTTGTAAGGAAAAGGTTGAGTAGATTAGGTTGATGGGTATCTACATCAGGAATTCTTGTGGGTTCCTCAACTAATTGCGATAGTCCACAAGTGATGGCGAAAGCCTCTGCCATCTTTACCGCGTCGTCCGTTCGGGAAGAAAACCTTAACCAGGGGATGTTGTGTATGTTGAAGTCACCGAGAAAGACAACCTCAGCTTTTGGATAATTCGTCTGTAGGTGATCAAAGGTTACGAAGAGATAAGAGAAGAGCTGTATGTATGAGGGATCGTTTGGAGATAAAGTGAACAAATGAATATTACTTTGTTTTTGGAGCAGATTTTCGCAAAATCACATGATCAGCAGATTCCAGTGCTTCTTCTCGTTGACAGGACAAGTCGCTTCGCGTAAAAGCACAAATTCCCCTCTTGTGTCGAAGTTTGCAAGTCGTAGTTAGGGCAAAGCAAATGGACTGTATTGATGGATGGGGAGACTTGGGTTGCTGTCAGAGACAGCACATGTGGTCTTTCATTTTGAAGCTGTTGATGAACCGAGTTTAGACCCCGAATGTTACAGAATTGAATTTTGAATGAATTGTATGAAAGAAACTTGGCCCGTGGTACATTAAAATTTTTCGTCGATTTTGGATTCCCTCGTACACCCGGATATCCGAACGGGAGGGTAGTTTACGTCCGGAATTTTTTGCACGAAGAGAATCCATCATTTTTGTTTTTAATAATAAGAAGAAAAAATCAGAATAGATAAAAAAAAGGAAATAAGGAAAAGGACAGGAAAGAAGAATAGCAGAAACCAACTCATGCGTCAGAGACGGAAACATGATGTAAGCATCATGTCATTGCCTCCTAGTGATACGTGGGGTGGTACTACCTCGGACGACTGAAAGTTTCAGTCTACCACCTACTGTGGGAATTTTGAAAAAAAAAGGTGAAGTTCTTGAAAAACCCCATAATTTGAGAAGGAAGTCGATGTTATAATGAATTGGTCAAAGGCTGTTAGCATGTTAACAGCTGTTTTGCTATATTTAAACGGCCCGAATTTTTTTTACAGTGAAGCGTATTGAAAACAAAAGCCGGAGAATTAAATTACTGGGGTCGGTTTTACTTTTAAATGAAGTTTTAAAATTTTTAATTGAAATATGTTCGCGCGCAGCGCTCTTCAAAGCTTTTTTAATCATATTTGAATTTTCATATCGAATAAATTACGCCCCATAGCCGTGCTTTTATTGGGAACATAAAATAATACGATTTTATGAATTATAATGTGATTTCGATAAGGTAATTCTATTTTATAATTTAAAGCTGTTTGACTATTCAAACGTTTTAAAACCTGATTAAAAGTTGAATAAGTAAATCGCATTTTTCATTCATATTACTGGGATGTTTTCATAAAATTATAAAATAAGTAATTTGAGTATTGTATTATGAGTATGGAAAATTGAAAGCCAATGCGCTAACAGTTTTATGGAAAACTGTACTAACTCGAGTCACTACAATGAAATGTTTTGTATCCGAATCGGCGACCTTTGAATGTTTCTGAACAAATAATACATTTACAGACATCAATATCAAGTCTTAAAAGATAACGTAATGTCGTGCAGCATATGTCGTAACCAGGTATAACATATGTAAGTAAATATCTGTGATTGGTGTTATATGTAGACAAATATTATAAAGAGCAAATACAACTACCTTTATCCTAAGCAAATAAAGAGCTTAAAGTTAGATTGTGAATCCATCGATTAGATTCGTTATTTACTGTCTACCTTAAAAAAACCTCAGATCAATCCACACTTTGTAAATCGTCTAAATCTGAAAATTGTACTAATGCAACACTAGAAGGTTATCCAATTCTAGAAAAAGTTTTGTATTTCTTGTGATGGAGGTTCTGATTACTTTATAATTATGATGTTAAATTGTATTGTGTACTGCACACGATCACTTCAGAAAAAAAATTGAAATCAAACGCTTTATTTAGCAAGATTTAAGTAAGCGTTTGGAGACGTGGCTAATGCATTTTGCTTTGGTTTAAAATGTCAATTTAAATAATTCTCCAATTGATGCAAGGCTCTAACAATAAATTACAATTTAAAAATGATTGTGGAATGCAACTGTCGTATACTCATTTGAGCTTATCAACTAAATGACTAATAATATATAGCATACATAAACATATCAAAAAGACAATCTAAATAAGGGTCAAATGTTAATATGTTATCAATGCGCTAAGGCATAAATATTCATGATTTGCGTTCACTTCAGGGAATTTATTAACAACAAACCAATAAATTAATCGTTGTTATAAAAGTATTTTTCATTTAGTATATCAATATTTCCATTTAATAAGTTAATTGATTATATGCTGATATAATTAACACTAGAAAGCATTGTTTTGTGAAACTATCTACATTCACAGGAAGACTATACGATGTTCGAAAGAAAAATAATCTCGATGAAAGATATAGATAAAATTGCTTATCAAAAATTACAAGAAATACTTAAGCCACGTTTCAATCAAATTGGAAATAAAAAATGTAGCATCTAAAATAATTTATTTTTAAAAATCATAGCCCGTAAGTCTTTTCCAATTGCGTGTTGTCTATTTTACATTTTATGTTTTTTTTGCTTTTTATTGTCTATTTATTTGGGCAGAGCCGTGCGGTAAATTTTCTTAGTATTGCAATTTTTTTATTTAAAGCTTAAAAAAGTTTAAGAAAGCTTAAAGCAGAACTGTCAACACATATGTAACAATTATTTCAAAATTTTGATTAAAATATTTAATTTATGTAATATCGTACAACACAAAATATCGAAGTCTTTGTCGAAATTATGACCTCTTTGGGGTATTGTCAAATTTTATTTTTTTACTCAAATTCTAACTGAATTTGAAATTTCGACTTTTTTTCAAAGATTCGACAATAGTTTTTAAATTTAGATTTTTTTTAAATAATTTAATTCCCAAAATTATTAAAATAATAAAAAGTGAAAACGTAAAATATAATTTTTTTCGAAAGAAAAATTACGAAATACTTTTTAATTTAATTCTGTCTATCATTCTCAAAAATTTAGGAGTTTTTTTTAATCAAAATTTAAACATTTCCTCGAAACAGGGGCGGCCTTAGCCATTGCGAGGCTCCGGGCGGGTAGATCTTTGGAGGCCCTTGTCTTTGTGGGGTTAGGTTTAACATAGACGTAGCTAGACTAGGGCAGGGTAGGGCGCTTGCCCCCCTGGCTCATCCAGTTAAACGAAAATTTATATTCAACTGAGAAGACTTTCTTTAAAAATTTTTCATTCGACAAAATTTGTCTTTCTTTAAGCTATTGACATTTTCTCGAAATTTCGACTTATTTCTCAAAATTCGTCTTTTTTCATAAATTTCTTTCGAAATTTCAAATATATTCCCACAATTCGATTTCTTTCACCAGAATTGGACTTAGGTCAAAATTTCGAATTTTTATCTCAAACTTCAACGTTTTATTTTTCGAAATTCTACCATTTCTCAAAATTCGTTTTTTTCGGAAACTTCGGCTTTTCTTTAAATTTTGATTTTCTGAAAATTTTAAGTTGTTTATCAGGATTTACCTTTTTCTTCAAAATTTGATCGATTTTTTGATAAAAATATTAACCTGGAAATTTTTATAACGCTTTAAGAAATATTGTAAAGAAACACAAATTTCGAGTAAATGTTCCCTCAAATGGTTTATAACTGAAATACAACTTGTTTCTCAAAATTTCGACGTATATCTCAATATTGGACATTTTCCGACTTAGGGTGGGGCAGATCAGGGCGCATGTCTGCCTCTGATTCAAGCGGTCAAGAGAAAATTCTAAAAATTACATTTTTCTCAGACTTTGTCCTTTTTCCAAAATTTCGACAAAACTTGACCCTCTGAAGAATTTCGAGTGTTTACTAAATTACGACGTTTTACTCAAAATTTCGATCTTTTTTTGTTTTTCAAGGGAAAAAATCAAAATTTCCAGAAAAAAACGAATTCAAAAAAGCGAAACTTGGATATTTTTCTTAAAATCCGTCTTTTTTGGCAAATTTGAAATTTATCCTAAAATTCCGGAAATCTGAATATTTTTCCTGGAAATTCATATCTTTCTTAAAATTCTGACTTTTTAAGATTCATTTTTTTCATAAACGGCTATTCTCAAAATTGTACTTTTTGTTATATAGTTTGAAATTTTTCTGAAAAATTTCGATCCTTGATGCTTCATTTGGTAGTTTTTCTAGAAATGTCGACTGTTTTTATTCCGTTTTTTTTAATTCCTTTATTTTTATTAACATCAGGTTATTCTGAGGATTTTGATCTTTTAAAATATCATTTTTCAGACAGGTTTCTTAAAATTTGTCTTTTTCTCGATATTTTTATATCAAAATTCGGTATTCAACTTTGCTAAAAACTTTGAGTTTTTCTCTTAAAATTAGTTTAAATTCGTCCTTTTTCGAAATTTCGACTGTATTCTCAACATTCTACCTTTTGGTCTCTTCTTTCGAAAATCATTTTTTCTATCAAAATTCTACCACTTTTCTGAATGTTTGTCTTTTTTGAAAATTTTGACTTCAATTTCACTCCAGAAATTTCAACTTCATATTTTGCCTTATTTTCGAAATTTTGACTTACTTATTTCAAAATGCGATGTTTTCGTTTCTGGATTTTTTCCACGAAATTGGATTTTCCTTTAAATTTCAATTTTCTCGAAATTTGTCTGATTTCTCTAAATTAGATCGGCATATTATAGACAATAAAAAAAGTTAAGATAATTTTCGGGTAATTTCGAGAAAAAGATTTCTTGTACATTCAATTTCTTTATTGAAAATTAGAATCAAAAAATAAAAATTTCAAGAAAAGTGTTTTTGGAAATCGCGAATTTTTCCACAATATTTGACCTTTGGAAATATTTGGCTTTTTTAGCATTTTCAGCATTTTTCGAGTTCTTCCGAAAGGTTAGGTTTTAATTCAACTTTAAATAAAATAGGGTTTTTTTCTCAAAATTCGTTGCTTTCGAAATTACGACTTTATTTAACTTTTTCCTCTCAAAATTGTCATTTCATTTTTTTAATATTTTTTTTTTGATTTCATTTCCGAAAATTTCATGTTTTTCAAAATTCTGGAAATTATGACTCGTACTTTAAATTAAATAGGGATGTGTTATGCTTCTGGAAATCTCCACTTACAGTAAAAATTTTACTCGAAGTTCCAACTTTTTCCGAAAATTACTCATTTTTTCAGAAAACTCCACCTTTGAAAATATAAAATTTTCGAATTTTCAACATTTTTTGAGATTTTTCGAAAGCTTAGGATTTTATTTTAAACACGATTTTCTAAACTTTCCAACTTTTTCCCAAAATTCGTTTTTTCCTCAAATTCGTCTCTTTCATAAATAACTTTCTCTTTAAAATGTTCACTTTTCTTCAAGAAATTTTAACCTTTTTCTCGACATTTCGACAGTATTTTTCAAAAATCGTTATTTTTCGAAATCTTCAAAATTTCGATAGTTTTCGAAGTTTTTCGAAAGGTTCGGTTTTTATTTTAGATTCAATTTTCTAACTACTTTTGCAAAGTTCGGCTCTATTTCCAAATTTCAAGGTTAATCTAAAAATTCGATTCCCCAGTTCATGTAGTTAAATGAAAATATACATATACTCAACCGGAACGTTTTACGGTTTTCTTTTTTTTATCAATTGTTTAAATGTTTCTTGCCCCACCCTAAACGAAATCCTGCATACGCGCGAGTTATAATGATGATGCTTGGTGAGAAATGCAAAGTTATAAATGAATAAATTTAGACTTTTAAAATTGTTTATTGGAAATTAAGAAAAATTGATAAACACAAAGATAACAAATTATTAATCATCATAAATTAAGGTGCATTAATGCCTTAAAGGAATCAGGGATTTAGAAATGATGATAGCTGCTCTAATATAAAAGCATAACCCGACGACAGTTGACAGATGAAATGAAACACAGGAATTCCCCGAAATGTAAACACGAAGAAAATAGAGTACTATTAGGTTTTGTTTAGCCCTTGCAGTTGGCAGCACTTGTGGCACTGGTACGAAATTTCGTCAATGTGAAAGAGAAGGAAAGAAACATTCATTGGAGCGAATGAAACAGATATCAGCGCGATAACTACCACGCAAGCGAGCAGCGAATCGAGTTTTATAATACAAATAAACATTAGAACTCGTACTATAGCGGCGCGAGTGCGCGAGGCCCCTTGCAAGAGCGAGGCGCCGGGCGATTGCCCTGCTCACCACCCCCAAAGGCCGCCCCTGCCTCGAAATAAAAATTATCACTTTCGTTTTTACACGTTTATCTAAAATTTTGATTTTAATAGCAACATCTAGAATTTTTCCCGAAATCTTGTAAGCAATCTTTTGCTATTTGTATTTTAGTTTCGAAATCATTCCTGAAATGTTGGAATTTTTTATTTATGTATTACTAGCATTGCTTATGGTTGAAATTCGACCAAAACCAAATACATGTTTGCATGCAATTTTTAAAAATGTATGATTTTTTAATCGACAATTTTGACCTGTTAAATAATTTCTATTTTTTTATCTGAACTTTTTTCTCAGAATTTCGATCTCCTCGACATTTCGAATTTTTTTGAATATCATGAACTTTTATTGAAATACAAGTTTATTACGATGCAATTGAAATCTAATTTCATTAGAATCTAATGAAAACCAGATTGCAATTGCAAAGTTCAAGAAGATGAGGCAAAGTTTGTATCACGGGTTGCATCGCAACATCCACAGATACAAACGTCCTCGGCGTGACTTTACTTTCATCTATTTTGACAAATGACCAATTAAAAGTCTGGGGGTTTACTCTCTTGGATACTTATACGAATGATTAAAGGCTTTGAATTGAAAGTGTATACAACCACCGTACCATGCTGATGAGGCCAATGAAGGCCGAAGTTACTCTATGGTTGCGGTTGTACATATTTTCAATTTTGAGCATGTTTAACTTTGATCTCAACAATTTTAAAGACATTTTTTAGATTTCGATTTTGTTTTGAAATTTCTAGGTTAGTCTCGAACATTGGAATTGTAAAATTGGAATTGGAATTGTAAAATCGGAATTGTAAAATGTAAACGAAGAATTCTCAGAAAAAAAAATGAATATTTTGAGAAAAAACTCGACATTTATGAAACAACTATCAAACTTTTTTTAGTTTTTTTTCTTTTTCGTGAATGTCAGATAATTAAGAGTTATAAAAAAAGTTTTAAATTAATAAAAGAACATTAAATTTCAACGGGAGCAGCAATCAACTCGACGAAGAGCCGCATGCAGCGCTCAAAGCCGCATTTGCCCACATTCACAACATTTAATTGGTCATTTGTCATGAACTTTTATTGCTGAAAATTATGAACTTGCGACTTTTTCAAAATTTCAGCTTAAGAAAAAACAGAATCTTTGGTAACTTTATTTTTCGAAATTTAAATACGTTTTAAATTTAAAATTTTTTGAATATGTTCTCTCAACAACTTGGCTTTTATTTTGAAAATTTTGAGTTTTTCAATATTTCGGCTTTTGTTCAAAATTTTTACTTTTACCACTGCGTCTTTCTTTGAAAAATTCTGCTTTTCTAAAAATCTCATTTTTAAAAAAATGTCGACTCGAATTTTCGACTTTTTGCAAGTTTTGATTTTTGTTTAATTTTGCCTATTTGAAGATTTTAACTTTTTTCAAAATTTTGACCCTTAGACATTGCAATTTTTCAAAACGTTTACTTTTTAAAAAGTGTCGAGTTTTTTTTTCGATTTCGTCCTTATTTGAAAGATTTGACCTTTTTTGCAAAATCGTGCTTTTTTTGAAAATATTGACTTTTATTCCAACATTTGACTTTTCTGAAAATTGCGACTTTTTTAAATATTTTCATTTCTTTAAAGATTCAATTTTTTTCAAAATTTCTACTTTTTTTAAAAATTGTCACCTTGGAATATTCCTATTTATTTAAAAATTTTCGATTTTTTCGAATTATCGACTCCTTTCGGAATTCCAAATTTCGAAACTGTGCCTTTTTGAATATTTCGCCTTTTGATTCGATGTTTTTGAAATTCCATTTTTTCTAAACTGACTTGCATATTTCGATTTTTTTGAAAATGTTGACACTTCTATTGAAAATTTTAAATGTCAGTTTCAGTTTTTTCACTTTTTTAAATATAAATTTTTCTCAAAATTTTGATTCGAAACGTTCGAAAGTTTTAATTCTTGAAAAACTTCACTTTTGGAAATTTCGATTTTATTGAAAATTGTATTTCTATTTTTTGTGTAATTTTTTGAAAACTTCCGCTCAAAATCTCTTTCTACTTTTTACGAAATGTTGACTTTTCAAAAAATTCTTTTTTTTAAAAAACCTAATAAAGATGTTTATCTTTTTTCAATTTCGATTTTTTTTTCAAGTTCGAATATTTCCAAATTTTGACATTTGTTGGGATTTTAAATATGTCAAATTCTGTTTTTTTCAATTTATTTAACATTTCTTCGGCCCAGTTTGGAAATATTTAAATTTTTGTGGTTTGTCACAATTTTCTAAACAGTTTTTGAAATGCATAAAAATTTAAATATTTCCAAATTGGGCCGAAGAAATGTTAAATAAATTGAAAAAAACATAATATTTCCGATCAATAAGAGTCTACCATGAAGAATTTCAAATTCTGTTGAGAATGTGTATTTTCCCAGTTTACTGTTTAGAGCAATGTCGTCTGATTTTATCGTGAAATCTGGACGATCTTTTTTTTAGTAATTTTCTCTTTTTTTTTTAAATTTCGAACGATATCCAACAATTTCATTTATTCTCTTTTCTTGAAGATTTTGATTTTTGAAAAGTTTTACTTTTTTAGGAACTTTTGACCTTATTTAAATATTTACCTGTTGTGAAATTTTTTAATTTTTAAAATTTTGAATCTTTTATAGTTTAATTTTATTCAGAATTTTTTAATTTATTGCTCAAAATTTCGATTTTTTCGTCAAAATGTCATATTTCTCGGCAAGTTTTTGCAATTTTTTTATTTTTTGAAAATGTCGACTGAATATTTTGTTTTTTTTTCATAATTTTGAGTTTATCAAAAATTCCAACCATTTTTCAAATTTTCGATCGTTTCTCAAAGTTTCGACTTATTTTAAAAGTTGTAACGTATTTTCAGGATCTCGATTTTTGCTTTAAATTTCTAATAATTTTCTTAACTTTGTCCATCTTTGATCTCAACAATTTTAAAGACATTTTTCAGATTTCGATTCTTTTTTGAAATTTCTGGGCTAGTCTCGAAAATGATAAGAATTGTTAAATGTAAGCGAAGAATTCTCAGAAAAAAAATGAAAATTTTGGGAAAAAACTCGACATTTATGAAAAAATTATCAAACTGTTTTTACTTTTTTTTTCTTTTTCGTGAATGTCAGATAATTAAGAGTTATAAAAAAAGTTCTAAATTAATAAAAGAACATTAAAATATCAAAGGGAGCAGCATTCAACTCAACGAAGAGCCGCATGCTGCGCTCAGAGCCGCATTTGCCCACCCTTGACATAGATCTATATGAAAAAGCGATGTGTAAAAATTTTTAATTATTGGATAGCTCAAATTAAATGTTGATTTAGCTGCTTATGCCACCTCTTTAAGGTGCCGCCTAAAGAACAAATTATACTAAACTCAGATATTAAGCCTTATATAAAAAAACTCAAATCTTTAGGTTATGTTTTAAAGATTGGTCGAAAAGAAATGGTTATGGAATAAGAAAAGCAAATTGAAGCTCTAAGTTTCCAGTCATCACATGCTGGGTTCTAAAATATTTAGCTTTCGCAATTTTTGATCAAATATAAAAAACTTTGGCCAGAACTTTTTTAAACTTTTGCTTACTTTCGAAAAGGTCCACGGACTTCAGTAATTTTTTTTTCAGTGATTCCATCATAAAGTTCTTCTAGATAAAGTCCATAGAAGGTTTTCCTAGATAATTTAATCATCTTTAAGAGTGGGCTCCGAGCCATGTACGAATTACTGAATTATTGTATTGGGTCACTGAAAAAATTGGCAGATGATTTTCCTACAATTATTTAAAAACTGTTGCAGCTAAACTTTGAACACAAAATCTGAAAACTAGGAACTTTAAGCTTTAATTTGCTTTTTCTATTCTTCTTTGTAACTATCTTTCTTTGAGATACAGACTTTTAAAAATCACTTCAAAATTTGGGATTTTTTATGTCTCTTCTAGTGTAAAATCAACAGTAGGGTTAAAAAAGTATCTTTTGAGGTCTCATCACTTTCGCTTTTTCTTGTGTTAAGACAATAACTTTCTGATTTTTGCATTACTAGGATTTTAAACGAAATCCGTTGTATCAATCACAGCATACGGTACTAGAATGTGAGTTAATAAAGAATCAACTTGTCACTGTCACCGAGGGTCGTTGCTCCGAAACTTGCAAATTGAGTTCCGCAACTTCAATTATTTATGGTAAAGCAACTTGCTTCAAAGTCCAACAAAGTGCGGCGTATACACACAATACCTCCCGCGGATGAAACAAATACCGTCCCAAAATCAGTATAATCCCGGCGATATCTCATCGGCCGCACCGACGCTACAGAAGCGTCCCGGCGGTAAACCCGCCGCCTTAATTGCATGTCTCTGATGAACGCTACGACAGCTCGTAATTAGAGTCGGATGATTGATGACCCGTCATATCTGCAGAACTTATCATTGCGCCACTTGGTTACATTAACATATGACCGAGCTGGCTTCGTAGGTGGGCCCCAAACCGCCGTCCTTTTAAATCAATACCAGGGTCGGTGTTAGATTGCCTTCATTTGCGCCTTGTGCCGCCGAAGACTTTGAATAATAATTGCACACCGACGTCACCTAAGCGCATATTTCAGGTGTGCTCTAGTGAATTTATCTAACGGGGTTTTGGTCCATAGAAGGGTTTAGTACTTAATCATAAGCCACAGTCGTATGCAAGTTGGCGATGGCCATAGTTTCTCTATGGACCAGTAGGTGGTTGTACTAAAGAGTCACTTGCTTGACGCCTGTGAATGTTTTAGTACTTACTTGTCGGAACATTTATTTGCATTCGAGTTGGATATACCAAACTGACGAGATTTAACAAGATCGAAAGCGGTATTTGGTTTCCAAACTTCGAATCTAATAAATGTTCAAACCTATTGGTCTGTGCATTATAGTATATAAGCCACAGTATTTAGTTCAATTTTTGGTAACGGGGTTTGTGCAGAAAGAGGCGAAATTCTCCAAACTTAATAAGCGTTGGAGTCACCAATTTTATTCTGACTTTTTTACGTCACTATTTATCATTTGAAAACGTTCTGTTGCCACATTAAGTAAGCAAATTATAGATTTCAAACTTACCTTGTGGCCCGCCGCGGGAATCCCCGGGCTCAGGGACATTTATGAGCCCCGGGCTCAGGGACATTTATGAGCCCCAAGCTCAGGGACATTTATGAACCCCGGGCTAGGGAACATTTATGAGCCCTAGGCCCCTTACATTGTATGTATTGAGCGCGCGGACCCATCTGATACCCTGTTCAGGGAAAACGACACAAAATTACAAAAAAATGTTTATGTAATTCATAATTTTTATTTTGATAAGAGAAAAAAATACAAAAAATCGATTAGGTTTTTAAAAATTTCGACTTCCTTGAAAATTTTGACTTCAAAATTCGACATTTTAAAGAATATTTAAGTTTTTAAAAAAAATTTCGTCTTTATTCCAATATTTTTGAAAATTTCGACCTTTTTTAAAAATTGTACTTTTTTGAAAATTGTACTTTTTTGAAAATTTTACTATTTTGAAAATTTCGACTTTTTTGAAAATGTAGACTTTTTTTTAAAACAGTGATTTACACTGAAACTTTCTTACTTCAAAATTTTGAAAATTTCGACTATTTTTATAGAACTTGACTTTTATTGAAAAACTACGAAAAAATTTCAACTTATTTTGAAAATATCGAATTTATTTAAATTTCCACATTTTAAAATATTCATCTTTTTTCGAAATTTCGACTTTTTCCCGAAATTTTAACTTGAGTTTGCAAATTTCGACTTCTTCTTCACTTTTTTTTGAAACTAAAACTTTTTTAAAAATGCTTTTTAAAATTGAGAGTATCTTTCGAATATTTTGTGTTTACTTCAAAAAAACAGTGGCTTACATCGAAAATTTATTTCAAAATATTGATCTTTTGAAATTTTCGACTGTTTTTAAAGAACTAGACTTTTATTGAAGTTGCAAAAAAAATCTGAACTATTTTCTGAAAATATCGAATTTATTTAAATTTCGATATTTTAAAACTTTATTTTTTGAAGTTTCGATTCTTTCTTAAAATTTTCTCATGTGCTTGAAAATCTTGACTGTCAAAGTTTGGAATTTTTCTCGAAATTTTAACTTAATTTTGGAAATTTCGACTTTTTCTTCACCTTTTTCGAAATTTAAACTTTTTTAAAAATGCAGACTTCTGAGATTATTTTGTGAATATTTAGTCTTTATCACAAAATGTTGAATTTTTTGAAAATCATCGACTTTTTTCCAAATTCGTGATCATTTTTGACTTATTTTGAAAATGTCGAATTTCAAATTTGAAATTTTTTATTCAAAATTTACACATTTTCGAAATCTGGATAGTTTTAAAAATTTCAACTCTTTCGCAATCTCGTTTTTTTCCAAAATTATGATTTTTTTTTAATTTGGATTTTTTTTGTAACTGTGATGTTTGGGTTAGTTTGTAATTTTTCTGAAAATATTGAATTTTTGGAAAATTTTGACACAAAATTTCGACCTTCTCTCAAAATTTCGACTTTTTTTTTGAAAACATTGACTTCCATTGAAAATTTCTTGTTTCAAAATATTGCTCTTTTGAAAATTTCGACGTTTTTAAAGAACTCGACTTTTATTGAAAAACTACGAAAAAATTTCAACTTATTTTGAAAATATCGAATTTATTTAAATTTCGACATTTATAAATATCTACGTTTTTTTTCGAAATTTCGATCTTTTTTCGAAATTTTCAGTAAAGTATAAAAATCTTGACTGAAAATTTCGAATTTTTCTCGAAATTTTATCTTAATTTTGGAAAATTCGACTCCTTCTTGACTTTTTTCGAAATTTAAACTCCTTTAAAAATGGAGACCCCTGAGATTATTTTTTGAATATTTAGTCTTTATCTCAAAATGTTGAATTTTTTCAAAACCATCGACTCTTTTCCAAATTCGTGATTATTTTTGACTTATTTTGAAAATGTCGAATTTCAATTGTCCAATTTTGTATTCAAAATTTACACATTTTCGAAACCTGAATAATTTTAAAAATCTTAACTCTTTCGCAATTTTCCAAAATTATAACCTTTTTTCAAAATTTCTATTTTTTTTGAAAGTTTTGATTTTTGTGCTAATTTGCAATTTTTCCGAATTGTTTGAAAATTTTGACACTAAATTTCGACCTGTTCTCAAAATTTCGACTTTTTTTTGAAAACATTGACTTCCATTGAAACTTTCTTATTTCAAAATATTGCCCTTTTGAAAATTTCGACTGTTTTTAAAGAAAATGATTTTTATTGAAAAACTACGAAAAAATTTCAACTTATTTTGAAAATATCGAATTTATTTAAATTTCGACATTTTTAAATATCTACTTTTCTTTTCGAAATTTCGATTTTTTCTCGAAATTTTCACTCAAGTTTGAAAATCTCGGCTGTGAAAATTTCGAATTTTTCTCGAAATTTCAACTTCATTTTGGAATTTTCGACTTTTTCTTCACTTTTTTTCGAAATTTTAACTTTTTAAAAAATGCAGACTCCTTGAGATTATTTTTTGAATATTTAGTTTTTAAAATATTGCCCTTTTGAAAATGTCGACTATTTTTAAAGAAAACGACTTTTATTGAAAAAATACGAAAAAATTTCAACTTATTTTATAAATATCAAATTTATTTAAATTTCGACATTTTTAAATTTTTACTTTTTTTTTTGAAATTTCGATTTTTTCTCGAAATTTTCACTCAAGTTTAAAAATCTCGACTGTGAAAATTTCGAATTTTTCTCAAAATTTTAACATAATTTTGGAAATTTCGACTTTTTCTTCCCTTTTTTCGAAATTTAATAAAAAAAAAAATGCCGTCATTTGAGATTATTTTTTGAATATTTAATATTTAACTTAAAATGCTGACTTTTTCTAAATTCGTGATTATTTTTGACTTATTTTGAAAATGTGAAATTTCAATTTTCCAATTTTTTATTCAAAATTTGCACATATTTGAAATTTGACCTGTTTTTAAAATTCCAACTCTTTCGCATTCTCGCTTTTATTCAAAATTCTGATCTTTTCTCAAAATTTCGATTTTTGTGTTAATTTGTAATTTTTCTAAATATTTCGAATTGTTTAAAAATGTTTACATAAAATTTCGACCTTTTCTCAAAATTTCTTTTTATTTGAAAACATTGACTTTCACTGAAAGTTTCTTATTTCAAATTAATGATCTTTTGAAAATTTCGACTGCATTTAAAGAACTCTTATTGAAAATTTTAATTATTATTACTTTTATTGAAAAACTACGAAAAAAATTCAATTTATTTTGAAATTATCCAATTTATTCTCTTAAGTTTAAAAATCTCGACTGTCAAAATTTCGAATTTTTGTCAAAATTTTAACTTAATTTTGGAAATTTCGACTTGTTCTTGACTTTTTTCGAAATTTAAACTTTTTAAAAATGCAGGCTTCTGAGATTATTCTTTGATTATTTAGTTTTTACCTCAAAATGTGGCATTTTTCTGAAAATTTCGAATTGTTTGAAATTTTTGACACAAAATTTCGACCTTTTCTCAAAATTTCGACTTTTTTTTAAAAACATTGACTTCCACTGAACATTTCTTATTTCAAAATTTTGATCTTTTGAAAATTTCGACTGTTTTTAAAGAACTCGACTTTTAGTGAATAATTACGAAAAAAAAATCAACTTATTTTGAAAATATCGAATTTATTTAAATTTAGATTTTTTTCTCGAAATTTTGACTTCGGTTTGAAAATCTTGACTATCAAAATTTCGAATTTTTCTCGAAAATTTAACTTAATTTTGGAAATTTGGACTTTTTCTTCACTTTTTTCGATATTTAAACTTTTTTAAAAATGCAGACTCCTTTTTAAAATTGGGATTATTTTTTGAATATTTTGTCTTTATCTCAAAGTGTTAAATTTGTTGAAAACCATCGACTTTTTTCCAAATTCATGATTATTCTTGACTCATTTTGAAAATGTCGAATTTCAATCGAGTTTCCATATTTTTTCAAAATTTACAAAATTTTCGAAATTTAACTTATTTTAAAAATGTCAACTCTTTGGCGATCTCGCTTTTTTTCAAAATTTCGTTTTTTCTGAAAATTTTGATTTTTGTGTTAATTTGTAATTTTTCTGAAAATTTCGAATTGTTTGAAAATTTTGACACAAAATTTCGACCTTTTCTCAAAATTTCTACTTTTTTTTTGAAAACATTGACTTCGACTGAAAATTTCTTTTTTCAAAATATTGATCTTTTGAAAATTTCGACTGTTTTTAAAGAACTGGACTTTTAGTGAATAATTACGAAAACAAATTCAACTTATTTTGAAAATATCGAATTTATTTAAATTTCGATTTTTTTCTCGAAATCTTTACTTCTGTTTGAAAATCTTGACTGTCATAATTTCGAATTTTTTTCGAAAATTTAACTTAATTTTGGAAACTTCGACTTTTTCTTCACTTCTTTCGATATTTCAATTTTTTTTTAAAATGCAGACTCCTTTTTAAAATTGAGATTATCTTTTGAATATTTTGTCTTTATCTCAGTGTTAAATTTTTTGAAAACCATCGTCTTTTTTCCAAATTCGTGATTATTCTTGACTCAATTTGAAAATGTCGAATTTCAATCAATTTTCCAATTTTTTTTCAAAACTTACACATTTTCGAAATTTGATTTATTTTAAAAATGTCAACTCTTTCGCAATCCCGCTTTTTTCAAAATTATGACTTTCTTTTTCAAAATTTTGTTTATTTCTGAAAATTTTGATTTTTGTGTTGGTTTGTAATTTTTCTGAAAATTTTGAATTTTTTCAAAATTTTAACAAAATTTCGACCTTTTTTCAAAAATTTGGACTCTCAAAATTGTCTTGTTTTTCTTTGTATTTACAAGAAGAAAAAATATTTCAATAAATTTTTATTGAAATATTGTTTCTTTAAAAGCATAAATGTTGCAAAATTTCCAAATTTTTTTGAAAATTTCGATCTTTGTTCAAAATCGATCTTTGTTCAAAATCGATCTTTATTTAAAATTTTGATCATTTCTCAAAGTTTTGATTTTTTGAATATTTTTGAAAAATTATAACCTATTTTTCTTTGAATTTCTACTGCTCGTGGTCCCAACTTTTATGTAAATGTAATTATTTTTAACCAAGATTTGTCGTCTTTGAAAATTCCGACTTTTTTTCAAAATTTCGATTATTTAAAAATTTTCTCGTTTTTTTTTTGTAAATTCGATTATCTTGAAATATTATTTTCTTTGAAAGCATAGATTTTGCAAAATTTCCACTATTTTTTGGAATTTTCGACCTTTTTACCAATTTTCAAAGTTTTGATTTTTTCAAAAATTCAGATCTATTTTCCTTTTAATTTTCGACTCTTTGAAATCTCGACTTTTAAGTAAATTTCATTTCTTTAAAATACGCTTTCTTTTTAAAAAGTTTGACTTTTTTGAGAATTTGGATTTTTTCAAACTTCGATTTTTTTAAATGTTTGATTTTTTCCTCAGAATTTATGTTTTCAGACAATTTCGACCTTATATCTTATGAAAATTTCGATGTTGCCTCGAAGTTTTGATTTGTTTAACAATTTTTACTTATTTTAAATTTCAATTTTTTTTCCAAATTTTGTACTTTTTCCAAAATTTTCGAATTTTTGAAAAATTCGCCTTCTGAAAATTTCAAGCTGAGGTTTTAAATTGTCAATTTTAAGTTGGCATTTTAGGAGTTCTTTTCAGGTTTCAGCTGAAAAATTTGAAAAAAAGCCGAAAGTTAGAACTTTCGAGTTTAATATCTAAGCGTGGAATTTTCATAAAAAAGAGCATAAACGAGTAATTTAAAAAACCTGTAACGTAAGTAACATGAGTAACATAAAAAACTTGATTTTTGACATTAAGAGACTTCAACATTTTTCACGAACTACCAACATGGCAGCTAACTGGGGTGTCATAAAGTGCGGGCCCTAGGGCATTTGCCCCTTTGCTTTCTGATCTTACAATTAGTTAGAATCGTAAAACCACCTTCAAAAAATAATCTTGATTTTTTTTACTTTTTTTTAAGTTTAATTCATTCGTAAAAGGTAACCCCATTATGCTTTCAAAGTACTGCGAGTAGGATGCGGAAACAAAGATAGATGGCGATGAACCGCCTTCTTAAACAAGGATAGGTTGTAATTTTTGGGGAAAATTTGTTTCGGTAACAAGTTCCATAACTTGGAAGTTCTATAGAAAAAAGTCTCCGTAGACGGAAGTCCTCACTGTGTCAAGCTGGACCGCACAGGAATTTGCTGTCTCCGACTGTCTAGTACACCTCAAGAAACTTGCCCTTGGGGGGATCAATCCTATTAGTTCCAGCGAGCATCTTCCATGATAGTACTTGTAAAAAAGAGAAAAGTCGCCTGTGCTTTAACGTTTCGAGGGAATCGGTCAGACTTTCGTCATCAATTAGGCGAATAGCTCTTCTTTAAATTGAATCCAAGAGAGCTAAAGTGTGCTTTGGTTTTTTTTTTTTGTTAAAGTAGGGGAAAATGCTTTACGCACATCTAGGAAGATAACCCAGATAGTGTCGGACTTCCGCTCAAACTACGGGTACCGACTAAAAACCCCTGCTTCTTCGGGCCGGGTCCTTGGCCCCCAATCCCTCCGTCGGAACAGTACAATAGTGCTGGAGCACTGTTGTAAGCTGTTGCGCCTGAAACATAAGAACAAACAAAACAGAAAATTTTCGAAATGGAAGTCTTAGCCTAGAGCACCATCCTTGGTTTTCTAATCCTGGCTGGGATGTTTGGATCGTAATCCACTGCCTGTTGGCTGTAGTTCGTTGGGATGCGTTTCCGCTCTCACCATCGCCCTGGAATTAATTTCCCTAAGAAATTCTCTTACCAAAGGTAGTTCAGCTTCTCTGTGGAGCTGATTGTTTCTCACAAACCATGGAGCGTCCATGGCTTGTCTTAGAAAGACGTTCTGGAACACCTGGAGTTTCTTCATCTGATTATCCGTCGCCTGTGACCAAGCTACAGATGCGTAGGTCATCGCTGGTCTTATGACTGATTTGTATAGTAACACTTTAAGTCCAATGGACAGGTTACTATTTCTACCAATCATCGCTTGCAGCAGTCCCTTCAGCATTTTAGCTTTGGACACTGCATAATCGATGTGTGCCTGGAATGTTAGTCTTTTGTCTAGAATGACACCTAGATACTTTGCCTGAAGTCTCCAGTCGACGTTTTGCCCATGAACATTTACATATCCATATGGTTGGAGTCTTTTTCGAGTGAAAAAGACTGCTTGGGTCTTGTCTGCGTTGACTTGGATTCTCCATTGGCCGAAGTAATCTAATAGACTGTCTGTTGCCTCCTGAAGTCGTCTGGTGACTACCTCTGGACTGAAATAGTACGCCACTAAAGCTGTGTCGTCTGCGTAAGTTGCCAATAAGGTGTGGTCGATTGTTGGATTGGTTCTCGGGATGTCTGCTGTGAACAGAGAATACAGCAGAGGTGACAAGGCAGAGCCTTGAGGCACCCCATAATGTAGCCTAAACTGGTTTGATAGTTCCTGTCCCACCTTTGCTCTGAATGAGCGCTGGTCCAGGAACGAACTTACCATTTGAACCATTGTTAGAGATATTCCAAACTGGTGCATCTTGTAGACCAATCCTTGGTGCCAAACTGTGTCAAATGCCTTGGAGATATCGAAGAAAATAGCTCCCACTACCTGGTTCCAGTTCATGCGTTGGGTGATTGTTTCAACCACTCTCAGCAGTTGGTCTGAGGTAGAGTGCATAGGTTGGAACCCAAATTGTTCGTTAGGAATTATGTCGCGATCGCTGATGATATTCTGCAGACGTTTTCTTAAAATCCTTTCCGCCACCTTACCCAAATTGGATAAGAGGCTGATTGGCCTGTAATTTTGGGAAAATCTCCCATCCATACCTGGTTTAGGAATGAAGATAACGTTTGCAGTTTTCCATCTTTTTGGAAAATACCGGAATTTAAACATGGAATTGATTATTGCTCCAAAGTATTTGACAGCTTGGTCCGGAAGAGAGTGCTTTGGGGCTGAACTCCAAACATAAGAATAGTATTGTCTACTGTTGGCCTAACTTGAGCTTTGGATAGTGTTAATAGCTGATGAGATGTGAAGTACTTTTTAGCTCTAAAAAGAAAGCCTAGCTTCTGAGAGGCGAATTTGGCAATGATCGTCCCAAGAGAAGTCAGTGCTCGCATTCACTCCTAGGATAGATAGATTAGATCCCATCGGAAGGATTTTACCGTCCATTAGTATGTTTGTTGCAGTATCCCTTGATGTTTTCTTAGAGAAAACCACGGCCTGAGTTTTTGAAGCGTTGAAGTCGACCAAATTGTTCTTACCCCATTCCAGAATAACCTCCAGATCCCGATTAATCGTCTGTATCTGCTGTTCTCTTAGTTGATCTAAAGCAGCGATACAGAATGGTTTGTCGGAGAAAAAAGATGCCACAAAGTTACTATCATCTGCGTAGCTGTACATAGGATTGGAAGTTGAAGGTAAGAGATTGTTTATGTGTAACAGAAATAGAGTAGGAGACAGAACAGACCCCTGAGGTACCCCTGCGTTAATCGCGAATGTCTCGGATGAGATGCCATCGACGACGACCTGAAGAGATCTGTCAGAGAGAAAATTGGATATCAAATGAGTCCAGGAGGAAGACCTAAGATGTTAAATTGGCGAGAAGAGATCTATGCCAGACTCTGTAGAAAACCTTTGAGATATCCAATGCCACAATCCTAACCTCACCATGTTTTTCGATAGCTGAGGTACAGATATGAGTAACATATGCCAGTAGATAGCCAGTCGAACGTTGTTGTCTAAAACCGTATTGCCTGTCGGAGATAATTCTATTTTCCTCCAGATATTTGAGAATCTCGATGTTGATAACCTTTTCCATGACTTTAGATATAACGGGTAACAAAGATATAGGACGATAGTTGTTAGCCAGATTCCTTTTCCCTTTTTAGGGACAGGTAGCACTCTAGCAGATTTTCAGATGTTAGGGAATACATCTTTGTTGTAAGAGAGTGTGAACAATTTGCTTAGGGCAGGAGTTAATTCTGAGGCGCACTTCTTAAGAACAATAGCGAGAATACCATCAAGGCCAGAAGCTTTCGAGGTGTCGCCAGCTCAAGGAGAATCTTCCTGATTGTGCGTTGTCTGAAAACAACTTCAGGCATCGAAGTGCCAACCTTAGGGAGAATAGGGGGTCCTGCGTTTCGACAATCAAGATTGGAATTTTTAGCAAACTAGAATCGGCATCACCTATCTACAAAGAATTAACCAGCAGGATTGTGAGTGTGTGTGTGTGTGTTTTATTTTTTTTTTGAATGACTCGCATTCATTGCTTTTACTTACCTAAAATTAAAAAATAACTATTTTTATAGTTAATGGGCCAAATTAATAATTTTTAAACATATTTTTCTGGAGTGTTTTTAATTTGAAAACCCAATGAAATATTTTTGGATGAATCATTTTCTGCGCTTTATAGTTAATTGCATCAAAGCCAAGGCGAGGATTAGCAAATCACCGCGTTGCGTTTTCATGGTTTTCGTTGAGAATTTGAGTTTCACTTTAAAAGCTTTCTCGCATTTCCGATGGGATTTCATCTTAAACTAAAAGTAGTGGCCGAGGTCCTACAAGTAAAACGGATCTCTAAGTAATCTCACGGCCCCACAGCATCTATAAGGTTTTAGTTTCTCAAGCTGACGATCAATAAATTTTCAATTTACTCTTTTTGATAGCATATTGAATAAATACTGTGGCTTTTTTAATAAAGGCAAAGATTCTTTAGTGAATAGAGCATTTATTACATCCTTTGTAGATTATAGGATTTTCCATAAAGAAGTACCTTTTTTCTGTACGGTTTCTATAAAAATTTTAATCCACTAATGAAAGAAATTTTCGTAAACATTTTTTAAAAATTTTAATTGAATAGCAAGGTCGATGTTTCAAGCTAGTAGTGGCTTGTCGTACTTTTTAAAAACAGAAAAGCTGATAGCAAATGAACATTTTACAAATTATTGCGATCAATATTTAGTCTGCTTTTGAAAATGGATGTATTATTTATTTTAACTTCAACTTTTTTAAATCAACCTTTTCAAAAAAAAGGAAATCTTGAGGGTGAGATCTAATTTTTGTGTTTCAACACCAAAGTTCGCGCAAAAAATAATACTCATACATTTTTTAGAAATTTCGATTTTACTCAATAGTTCGACCATGTTCAGAATTTCAAAAAACTGGAAATTCCTTTTTTCAAAATTAATGTTCAAATATTCTCTGAATCTTCTTTGCGAATTATTGGTATTTCTACTCAGGTTTTATTAGCTTTTTTTTCGCCAGTTGCTCTCCAGGTTACTGAAAATTTAAAATTATGAAAGGACTAATTGGCGAAGGAAAAGCCAATAAAACATAAATAAAAATTAATGTTCAAATTTCGTTTAGAAGTCGAATTGAAAACGATGAAATGTTCACATCAAATTCACTGAAAAAAAGATCGAAATATGAAGCTTAAAAATTTTTTTCATTTTGGAAACACACATAGACGGTCGCCGGTGAGGTTAGGTGAATGATTCCACCGAAGCGCGATGGTTAGCCTCAGATTTTGCTTATTATCTGTACACTGACTTGGAGTTTTTCTCAGCAGGGACGATCCCAGACAAAGTGCATTAATCTATGTCGTTGATAGCGAAACAACCAATTCCTAAACAGATGAACCGAGCCATCTGTGAGCACCGTGCAAGTTTGTAGATAATATTTCCATTAGGCTGGACTCTAACAATCAGCACACCTCATTACCCTTTCATCAAGTTACCCCCTTTCTAATCGCTCTATATACTCTTCGCCATGTGACATATTTTAATCCGGAACAGCTGATGGGTTTTCTATCGAGTACAAATTCTCTCTCGCCTATTCACAACAAAGGGCAATTACAGGGCTTGAATTTTTAAAACCGCTCGATTTAAATTTGAATCGTGCATCCCCCAATTCTTAATTAAAGCCTGAATTTTGTTCTCTGTTAAAATGTGTGGCCAACGTATATTACTAGATAACTATGAATGGAAAAGCAGTAGGTTAATTTTTCGGAAAGTTTCATAAAATTAAAAAAAAAATATTCCACCTCCTAACAGAGAGGTAAATCAAAGGTACACTCCTAATTTTGGGGGGGACTAGTCCTTGGTTATCTGCAAAAATTGAAATACAAATCCTGCAGTAGCAACGTTTCGAGGTTTTTTTTTCAAATTAAAATTTCTGACCGTTATTATGTCAGCAAATTTATCCATATATGCATCGCGAGATTCTGTCCGACCTCAGCTTGTTACATGTCAGGTATTTTTTTTGCAGTTGTAAACAGCTGCATGTAATATTCACCAGCTTAACTCGGAAACGAGTCTCCGAGGGCCCACCGCACAACAAACTTAACTCATTTCACACGAACTCGTGACAACGCGCTTGCTTTTTGTCGCCGTTTAAGAAAAGTTGGAAAGTGTCATGCAAGAGAAATGACAAACGTAAACGAATTCAAATTGAATCCAAGCTTTAATTTTGCCAATAGCGAGAATCAGCTCCCCCCGCCCGAAATTTTTTGGCTTCACACTAGATAGAACTGAACTTTCCAGATGTGCGACCTTTTTAAAAACCATTTTTAATGGATCATTTTGTTTTCGTGTTGAAATGCAAGGATGCTTTTTTTTTGTTCAAATTTGGCGCCATTTCTTATTATTAGAGACCGGATTTTAAGCCCAATCAAGCAATGTAAAAAGGTGAACAAAATGTTAAATTAGGCAACAACGAAAATCTAAAGAAGGCACCGAAAAGGTAAAATACACAAAAAATGGCACTAACAGGCCAACACTCACAATTAACAACAAAAAAAAAACATTTTGAAATCTCAGTCGAAATTTAAAAAAAAATAGATTTTAGGTTATACTCGGAATATTCAGAAGGAGTATGACAGTTTCAAATAAAGAAGTTCTTGAAATTTCGAGTTTATTGTTAAATTTTTTCCCTAAATCTTAAAATCTTTGTCTTGAACTCGTTCGTATTTTTTTCAAAATTTTGACTTTTTCTAAAAAATTTTAAACTTTTCTTGAAATTTCTTTTTTTATTATTTGAGATTTCAATCTTATCTTTTAAATTCTAATAAAATAATGTTAAATTTTGCAAGTTTTTTAAGCTTAAACTCCCCATTTTGAAAAAAAAATTCAAATTTTGAGAAGGACTGACAATTTATACAAGCAATTTTTCGCGATTTAACACCAAATTTTGAGAAAAACTTGGATCTTGTTATAAAAGTTTTACAGTTTTGGAATTTAAAAATTTATATTTTAAATTTGGTATTTGAATAAAATTTTGAATGTTAGACTCTTTACTAAAATATCAAAATATCTTATAAGCCATTATTTTCAGAAGACATATTTTAATAAGTTATTTTCATGAATTTCTTCTATAATTTTTTTAGCATGGCGATTGAACTTTAAAAAAAATGTCTAAAATGTAGATTCTTTTATAAATTTTAAGTTGTACACAAAACTTGAGCATGAGCTGCAGAGGGTGTTTAGAAGAAGATGAGAGTGTCGAGCACGTGATGTGTCACTGCCCGGCACTAGCATCAATCAGAGGATCCACGATGGGGAACTTCTGGTGCCTAGTGTGGCCAGTTTGAGAGAGGTGCATCCAAGGGACGTTCTTCAATTTCTCAACAAGGTTGAGTGGCTGAATGAATGACCAAGGACACCTCTATCATGGGGATAGCACAATGGGCCCGGAAAGAGTGGCCTAAGTGCTGGCCTAAACTTTAGGCAACCCACAACTAATCCAGAATCCAGAAAACTTGAGCATTTTTAAGTTGGAAAATTCAGGATTTATTTAATAACTTTTACCCATCAGTTTAATTCGAATTTTCTAATTTTTTAAGTTTTTACATAATAAAAAATTTCGAAATTTTTTGTTATAAAGTTAATTTGTTTATATTTCGATTAAGATTTCAAAAATTCGACTTTATCTTCCAAAATTCGACTTCCAAGTGAAAACTTAAAAAACCATTAAAATTTTTATCTTAGTTATCAAATCTCAACTTTAACTAAGAAATGTTTTACTTTTAATCACGACATTTCAACTAAATTCATATTTTCAGAAAATTTATAACATTTTTTAACTTTTTACAAAGAGTTTAAAAATGTCAAGATTAAAGTCGAAATTTAAAAAAAAAGATTAATGAATTTAGTTTTTCAAAATTTTTACATTAGCACTGATTCAAAATTCAGAGTTCTTTAAAATATTTTGACTTTCTTTCTAGACATTTAATTTAAAAGATCCCGTGGTTATTTTGAGAAAACATTAAGTTTCAGGAAATATCAAAGCTTATTTTTTGAATTCTGTTTCAAAACAAAATGTTGAGTGTGATTAGCTTTTGTTAATAGATTTTATCTTTTGGAAATTAGAGATTTTTTTAGAGAATTTTAACTTCAAACCTTTTTTTTTTCAGAAATTATAGCTTCTTTTTTCTTCGGATTCAGAGAGTTATTGTAAATGTCAACTTATTTCTAAAATTTAGGATTTAAAAAACTAAAAATTTCGAGTTCGAACAGTGTAAATTTGTTAAGAATTAACATATCCTACTATTTGTTTGGAAATTTTATATTTATATTATATTTCTAAAAAAGCAAATATTTTAAAAAATGTTAATTAATGAATTCTGGTTATTTTTAAGTATAAATACAATCATAATTATAGTTTATTTACTCTAAATGTAGACTTTTCTAGACATTTCGAATTAAAATTCCAAATTCAAATACCTCAAGATTTCAGATTTTCAATATTTGCCATTTTTCACAAAAATTTTAGAAACATTTACAGGTTTCTAGAAAGAATCAAAGTTTAAAAAAATATTTGTAGGTTTGAAGAAAATACCAAGATTTTGAACTTTGAATTTTAAGAAAAAAAAAATAAAAATATTAACATAGTTCGCATTTAACAAAAAATCTAATTCAAATTGAAAAATGGTAGAAATTTCTAAATAAATAAAATTTTCGACAAAATTCGTTATTTCCAAAAAAAAAGTCCAAATCTTCAAAATGGTCAAACAATTAAAAAATTGTGAAAGCTATTAAAAAACTTAAAAAAAAAGAGTCGAAATTTTCAGAAAGGCTCGAAATTTTCAAAACAAAATCTCATCATCTCGTCATAAAATTCAATCTTTAAAAAAAAGTTGAATTCTTTAAAAAAAAGTCGAAGTGACAAAAAAACCATTTAAAATCAGTCTATTTTTCAAGATTTTCAGTTTAAACTATAGTTTTAACGTTTTTCCTAAAATGTGGACTTTTTCCGTAAATTTGGGGATTTTTCGTGCAATGTAGTCTTTTTTCTTCCAAATTCCTAATTTAAATCTGAGGGTTCTACATTCGTTTTCCGAAAACGTCGATTTTAAAATCGAAATGTCTATCTTCTCCTGAAATGTCTACCTTCTCCTGAAATATCTACTTTAGTCTCGAAATTTTCACCTTTGTTACGTAATTCCGCTATTTGCGGGGTTGCCAATTATGAAGTTTTCTGCCTAAATTTAGTGACAAAATTAGGGATCTTTTAGGGGCATCCACGTGTTGTAAAATGAATGTGCATGAGTTGAAAAGGTTTCTTTTTGAGTTTTTTTGATATTTTTTTATGTACCTAGTAAACCTTTGGTGGTTTAATTAAAATATCGAGTTTTTCTCTAAATTTGATATTTTTTCTGAAGATTTTTAGGTTCAAACTACAGTTTCAACCTTTCTCTTAAAATTTGGACTTTTTCCGTAAATTTCAGGATTTTCGTGAAATTTAGTCTTTTTTCTTCCAAATTCCCAATTTGAATCTGACGGTTCTACATTCGTTTCCCGAAAACGTCGATTTTTAAATCGAAATGTCTACCTTCTCCTGAAATGTCTACTTTAGTCTCGAAATTTTCACCTTTGTCACGTAATTTCGCTATTTGCGGGGTTGCCAATTATGAAGTTTTCTGCCTAAATTTAGTGACAAAATTAGGGATGTTTTAGGGGCATCCACGTGTTGTAAAATGAATGTGCATGAGTTGAAAAGGTTTCTTTTTGAGTTTTTTTTGATATTTTTTTATGTATCTAGTAAACCTTTGGTGGTTTAAATAAAATATAGAGTTTTTCTCTAAATTTGCTATTTTTTCTCAACATTTTTAGGTTCAAACTAAAGTTTCAAGCTTTTTCTTAAAATTTGGACTTTTTCCCTAAATTTAAGGATATTCGTGAAATTTGGTCTTTTTTCTTCCAAATTCCCAATTTGAATCTGACGGTTCTACATTCGTTTCCCGAAAACGTCGATTTTAAAATCGAAATGTCTATCTTCTCCTGAAATGTCTACTTTAGTCTCAAAATTTTCACCTTTGTCACGTAATTTCGCTATTTGCGGGGTTGCCAATTATGAAGATTTCTGCCTAAATTTAGTGACAAAATTAGGGATCTTTTAGGGGCATCCACGTGTTGTAAAATGAATGTGCATGAGTTGAAAAGGTTTCTTTTTGAGTTTTTTTGATATTTTTTTATGTATCTAGTAAACCTTTGGTGGTTTAAATAAAATATCGAGTTTTTCTCTAAATTTGATATTTTTTCTCAAGATTTTTAGGTTCAAACTACAGTTTTAACCTTTCTCTTAAAATTTGGACTTTTTCCGTAAATTTCAGGATTTTCGTGAAATTTGGTCTTTTTTCTTCCAAATTGCCAATTTGAATCTGACGGTTCTACATTCGTTTCCCGAAAACGTCGATTTTAAAATCGAAATGTCTATCTTCTCCTGAAATGTCTACTTTAGTCTCGAAATTTTCACCTTTGTCACTTAATTTCGCTATTTGCGGGGTTGCCAATTATGAAGTTTTCTGCCTAAATTTAGTGACAAAATTAGGGATGTTTTAGGGGCATCCACGTGTTGTAAAATGAATGTGTATGAGTTGAAAAGGTTAATTTTTGAGTTTTTTTTGATATTTTTTTATGTATCTAGTAAACCTTTGGTGGTTTAAATAAAATATCGAGTTTTTCTCTAAATTTGATATTTTTTCTCAAGATTTTTAGGTTCAAACTACAGTTTCAACCTTTCTCTTAAAATTTGGACTTTTTCCGTAAATTTCAGGATTTTCGTGAAATTTGGTCTTTTTTCTTCCAAATTCCCAATTTGAATCAGACGGTTCTATATTCGTTTCCCGAAAATGTCGATTTTAAAATCGAAATGTCTATCTCCTCCAGAAATGTCTACTTTAGTCTCGAAATTTTCACATTTGTCACGTAATTTCGCTATTTGCGGGGTTGCCAATTATGAAATTTTCTGCCTAAATTTAGTGACAAAATTAGGGATCTTTTAGGGGCATCCACGTGTTGTAAAATGAATGTGCATGTGTTGAAAAGGTTATTTTTTGAGTTTTTTTTGATATTTTTTTATGTACCTAGTAAACCTTTGGTGGTTTAAATAAAATATCGAGTTTTTCTCTAAATTTGATATTTTTTCTCAAGATTTTTAGGTTCAAACTACAGTTTCAAGATTTTTCTTAAAATTTGGACTTTTTCCGTAAATTTCAGAATTTTCGTGAAATTTGGTCTTTTTTCTTCCAAATTCCCAATGTGAATTTGACGGTTCAACATGCGTTTCCCGAAAACGTCGATTTTAAAATCGAAATGTCTATCTTCTCCTGATATGTCTCCTTTAGTCTCGAAATTTTCACCTTTGTCACGTAATTTCGCTATTTGCGGGGTTGCCAATTATGAAGTTTTCTGCCTAAATTTAGTGACAAAATTAGGGATCTTTTAGGGGCATCCACGTGTTGTAAAATGAATGTGCATGAGTTGAAAAGGTTTCTTTTTGAGTTTTTTTGATATTTTTTATGTATCTAGTAAACCTTTGGTGGTTTAAATAAAATATCGAGTTTTTCTCTAAATTTGATATTTTTTCTCAAGATTTTTAGGTTCAACCTACAGTTTCAATCTTTCTCTTAAAATTTGGACTTTTTCCGTAAATTTAAGGATTTTCGTGAAATTTGGTCTTTTTTCTTCCAAATTCCCAATTTGAATCCGTCGGTTCTACATTCTTTTCCCGAAAACGTCGATTTTAAAATCGAAATGTCTATCTTCTCCTGAAATGTCTACTTTAGTCTCGAAATTTTCACCTTTGTCACGTAATTTCGCTATTCGCGGGGTTGCCAATTATGAAGTTTTCTGCCTAAATTTAGTGACAAAATTAGGGATCTTTTAGGGGCATCCACGTGTTGTAAAATGAATTTGCATGAGTTGAAAAGGTTTCTTTTTGAGTTTTTTTTAATATTTTTTTATGTATCTAGTAAGCCTTTGGTGGTTTAAATAAAATATCGAGTTTTTCTCTAAATTTGATATTTTTTCTCAAGATTTTTAGGTTCAAACTACAGTTTCAAGCTTTTCTCTTAAAATTTGGACTTTTTCCGCTAAATTTCAGGATTTTCGTGAAATTTGGTCTTTTTTCTTCCAAATTCCCAATTTGAATCTGACGGTTCTACATTCGTTTCCCGAAAACGTCGATTTTAAAATCGAAATGTCTATCTTTCTCTGAAATGTCTACTTTAGTCTCGAAATTTTCACCTTTGTCACGTAATTTCGCTATTTGCGGGGTTGCCAATTATGAAGTTTTCTGCCTAAATTTAGTGACAAAATTAGGGATCTTTCAGGAGCATCCACGTGTTCTAAAATGAATGTGCATGAGTTGAACACGTTTGTTTTCTAGTTTTGTTAACATTCTTTTATGTATCTAGTAAACCTTTGGTAGTTTAAATAAAATATCGAGTTTTTTTCTAAATTTGATATTTTTTCTCAAGATTTTTAGGTTCAAACTACAGTTTTAACGTTTTTCCTAAAATTTGGACTTTTTCCGTAAATTTCAGGATTTTCGTGAAATTTGGTCTTTTTTCTCCCAAATTCCCAATTTGAATCTGACGGTTCTACATTCGTTTTCCGAAAGTTTCAAATTTAAAATCGAAATGTCTCATTTTTTTTTAAATTTCTACTCCAATCTCGACAGTTTTATCTTTATCATAGAACTTCGCTATTTGCGGGGTTGCCAATTTTGAAGTTTGTCCCCAATTTAGGGACAACATTGGGGATCTTTCAGGAGCATCCACGTGTTCTAAAATGAATGTGCATGAGTTGAACACGTTTGTTTTCTAGTTTTGTTAACATTCTTTTATGTATCTAGTAAACCTTTGGTGGTTTAAATAAAATATCGAGTTTTTCTCTAAATTTGATATTTTTTCTCAAGATTTTTAGGTTCAAACTACAGTTTCAACCTTTTTCTTAAAATTTGGACTTTTTCCGTAAATTTCAGGATTTTCGTGAAATTTGGTCTTTTTTCTTCCAAATTCCCAATTTGAATCAGACGGTTCTATATTCGTTTCCCGAAAATGTCGATTTTAAAATCGAAATGTCTATCTCCTCCAGAAATGTCTACTTTAGTCTCGAAATTTTCACATTTGTCACGTAATTTCGCTATTTGCGGGGTTGCCAATTATGAAATTTTCTGCCTAAATTTAGTGACAAAATTAGGGATCTTTTAGGGGCATCCACGTGTTGTAAAATGAATGTGCATGTGTTGAAAAGGTTTTTTTTTGAGTTTTTTTGATATTTTTTTATGTACCTAGTAAACCTTTGGTGGTTTAAATAAAATATCGATTTTTTCTCTAAATTTGATATTTTTTCTCAAGATTTTTAGGTTCAAACTACAGTTTCAACCTTTCTCTTAAAATTTGGACTTTTTCCGTAAATTTCAGGATTTTCGTGAAATTTGGTCTTTTTTCTTCCAAATTCCCAATTTGAATCTGACGGTTCTACATTCGTTTCCCGAAAACGTCGATTTTAAAATCGAAATGTCTATCTTCTCCTGAAATGTCTACTTTAGTCTCGAAATTTTCACATTTGTCACGTAATTTCGCTATTTGCGGGGTTACCAATTATGAAGTTTTCTGCCTAAATTTAGTGACAAAATTAGGGATGTTTTAGGGGCATCCACGTGTTGTAAAATGAATGTGCATGAGTTGAAAAGGTTAATTTTTGAGTTTTTTTTGATATTTTTTTATGTATCTAGTAAACCTTTGGTGGTTTAAATAAAATATCGAGTTTTTCTCTAAATTTGATATTTTTTCTCAAGATTTTTATGTTCAAACTACAGTTTCAACCTTTCTCTTAAAATTTGGACTTTTTCCGCAAATTTCAGGATTTTCGTGAAATTCGGTCTTTTTTCTTCCAAATTCCCAATTTGAATCTGACGGTTCTACATTCGTTTCCCGAAAACGTCGATTTTAAAATCGAAATGTCTATCTTCTCCTGAAATGACTACTTTAGTCTCGAAATTTTCACCTTTGTCACGTAATTTCGCTATTTGCGGGGTTGCCAATTATGAAGTTTTCTGCCTAAATTTAGTGATAAAATTAGGGATCTTTTAGGGGCATCCACGTGTTGTAAAATGAATGTGCATGAGTTGAAAAGGTTTCTTTTTGGGTTTTTTTGATATTTTTTATGTATGTATTAAACCTTTGGTGGTTTAAATAAAATATCGAGTTTTTCTCTAAATTTGATATTTTTTCTCAAGATTTTTAGGTTCAAACTACAGTTTCAACCGTTCTCTTAAAATTTGGACTTTTTCCGCAAATTTCAGGATTTTCGTGAAATTTGGTCTTTTTTTCTTCCAAATTGCCAATTTGAATCTGACGGTTCTACATTCGTTTCCCGAAAACGTCGATTTTAAAATCGAAATGTCTATCTTCTGCTGAAATGTCTACTTTAGTCTCGAAATTTTCACCTTTGTCACGTAATTTCGCTATTCGCGGGGTTGCCAATTATGAAGTTTTCTGCCTAAATTTAGTGACAAAATTAGGGATCTTTTAGGGGCATCCACGTGTTGTAAAATGAATGTGCATGAGTTGAAAAGGTTTCTTTTTGAGTTTTTTTTGATATTTTTTTATGTATCTAGTAAACCTTTAGTGGTTTAAATAAAATATCGAGTTTTTTTTCTAAATTTGATATTTTTTCTCAAGATTTTTAGGTTCAAACTACAGTTTCAACATTTTTCTTAAAATTTGGACTTTTTCCGTAAATTTCAGGATTTTCGTGAAATTTGGTCTTTTTTCTTCCAAATTCCCAATTTGGATCTGACGGTTCTACATTCGTTTTCCGAAAGTTTCAAATTTAAAATCGAAATGTCTCATTTTTTTTTTTAATTTCTACTCCAATCTCGACAGTTTTATCTTTAACATAGAACTTCGCTATTTGCGGGGTTGCCAATTTTGAAGTTTGTCCCCAAATTTAGGGACAACGTTGGGGATCTTTCAGGAGCATCCACGTGTTCTAAAATGAATGTGCATGAGTTGAACACGTTTGTTTTCTAGTTTTGTTAACATTCTTTTATGCATCTAGTAAACCTTTGGTGGTTTAAATAAAATATCGAGTTTTTTCTAAATTTGATATTTTTTCTCAAGGTTTTTAGGTTCAAACTACAGTTTTAACGTTTTTCCTAAAATTTGGACTTTTTCTGTAAATTTCAGGATTTTCGTGAAATTTCGTCTTTTTTCTTCCAAATTCCCAATTTGAATCCGACGGTTCTACATTCGTTTTCCGAAAGTTTCAAATTTAAAATCGAAATGTCTCATTTTTTTTTTAAATTTCTACTCCAATCTCGACAGTTTTATCTTTATCATAGAACTTCGCTATTTGCGGGGTTGCCAAATTTAGGGACAACATTGGGGATCTTTCAGGAGCATCCACGTGTTCTAAAATGAATGTGCATGAGTTGAACACGTTTGTTTTCTAGTTTTCTTAACATTCTTTTATGTATCTAAGAAACCTTGGGCGCTGAAAATAAAATATCGAATTTTTCTCTAAATTTGCTATTTTTTTCTCAAGATTTTTAGTTCAAACCTCAGTTTCAACGTTTTTCCTAAAATTTGGACTTTTTCCGTAAATTTCGGGATTTTCGTGAAATTTGGTCTTTTTTAGTACAAATTTCCAATTTAGATCTGACGGTTCTACATTCGTTTTCCGAAAATTTAGAAAAAAACATGATATTTAACTTTATAGCAAAAATTATTTTCGAAATTCGGAAGAATCAAACGCATTTCGATATTAGAAATTTAGATAACAATAATTCCCAAAATTGCCAAAAATAAAAACGTAGGAATTAAAGTTGTTGCCAGTTAGAAAGAGTTGGACGCTAAGAGGAAACTTGAACTTAAAAAAAACTTTAAAAAACTATGAACGAAATCGAAATTTGAAAAAAATTAAAAAAAAAAGAGATTTTTCTGCAGCTACTTTGTCAGAATGTTAGAAGAGTTAGACTGTAGAAATGTTTTTAGTGCATTTTTTTATATTTTAGTATACTTGTATACAATAGTAATATTAATAGCAAAGTAGTATTGGACCGTGGCTTCTTAGCTTTAACCTAAATGCAAACAAAGACTAGGTAGTTTTACCAGAAGGATCGGAGCCCCCCCCTGGTTACGGGCCTGGCGAGCATAGTAATCTGTCGGCCGTGTCCGAGTATATGAGCAAAAATGTGAAAAAATGAGACGGGTTTTGTGCCCGTTTTAGAATGAATGTAACACGGAAAACGAGCCACAATCAAAAGAGATACAGCGCTATCTAGTGAAAACTGATTACAACACTTACGGTTAGTGTAGGTTGCGATACGTTTCTGTTATGTTCCTGTTATGAATCAGAGATGGCGCCATATACGAATTCCTTATAAATCTCTTTTGGTGAATTTTTTCAATATTTTAGTATTTGTTCTGCTATTCGAGGCCGAGACAAATTTAACAAAGATCGCAAAAGATTATAATCGGATGGCGCTGCATATGAAGGATTGCGAAAAAACGTCAATTACATTATACTACTTACATGTGAGGAGCTACTTATTTAGGTTGAGCAAACAATAGGGAATAAAACAAGGTGATAATTTAAACAATAAAATATAATAATTCGTATACATTCTTTAAGCATACAGACGAGTACTAATTATACTATACACGCAATTACAAAACAAAATGTTGGCTGTACAAAATAAGTATATGTATAAAATAAGAAATGTACAAAATCGTTTTGTGCTTTAACATCAGTTCTGAGCTAACAAAATTAAAAAAGAACGTCGAGTGTTAGCGAAATGAGAGTCGTTTCATTAAAATACATCCCGTTTTTGCTCCTTAAATATCAACTTTTGATATGTACTAAATAAGCTACATATTTGTATAAAGCTATCTGGATACTTTTGATCACTGAATATTTATTATTTTACAGTCATTTATCATCTCTACCTTTTAAATATATTGCGTAAGAGCTTCACAGAAATATTTACACGTTCGGATTAAATAGACAAATATAAGTACAAAAGGTTATTGGGGTCGGTATTTTATATCAAAAACTACAAACTATTGCCGTTTGATGTTCAGCAAAACTATTTCCGGTTGGGAATTTAGGTGAACGATAAATCGAACGTTTCGTTCGCCTCAATTCCACGGCGAAACTTCGCTCGAAGTGCGCGACAGCGTTGCCAAACATCAGGACGCTCACTATGACAGCTAGAAGAATACGTATATATTATTTTACAAAATATTAACGTCAATTGTGGGCCAATACTTTTATAGTTTTAACGAACTGATGGTCCCTACTTCGCGAAAAAAGATATGGCACGGGGAAAAATGGCTTAGGTCAGTCGAGGTGTATTGCTTTGGATATTGTCTGTTATCATTTGGGGGAAAATGCGATATGATTCCTATCGACATTTCAACTTATAAAAGTATCGGCTGAACATATATTTCCATCTTTTATTACGATCACAAATAGAAATTGGTTTCCAGTTAAATTAATTACGTATATGATTCTCACTTTATGTTTTGATAAATATTTTTTTTTTTGAATATAAAATGTATTTTCCACAAGTTGACTACATGTGTATCTAAGGCAGTTAAAATGGATGACTGAAGTGTCGCACTAATTGTAAATTATTTTATCATTTAGAGCTGAAAACATGAACTCGACAGGGTGAATTTCACAGTTGAAGGAAAATCTATCATGAAAACCGAAGCAACGATCAACAAACGAGCAAAATTTTTACTATCTAGAGCGATAATTAAACCCTGTAATTCCGATTTTTAACAAGAATTTGAATCAAAAGCAACTTTTAAAAACGAAAATTTAGACCTAATTATACAGATAACGTATTTATAGATGTCAAGTTAAATGACACTTGTAACGAGATTGTTAAATCAAATAAATGAACACGATAAGACCTAATAACTTCGCTATCTGTATGGTGTAATTGTATCTAACGAAACGAATTTAGAACATTGAATAAAATCGGCTTCATTTTCGATACACAAATCACTTGAGCGCCAAAGCAAACAAACTCTGGCAAATCGTATAAATTCAGCAAAAAAAATGACGAAAACTAGATGAAGATTTATTCACCTCAAACAATAAAAAAAACCAAAAAAAAACAATCTAAATTTTAGAAGAAAAGTGGAAAAAAATATCAAATTTTAAATTGACAATTTATTAAAAAACGTAAAACGAGTTTGAATTGGAAATTTCATCACAAAACATCAAAATTTAGAAATTTTAGAAAAAGTAAAAGATTTCGAGTTTAAATGGAAATTTCACGGAAAGCACCAAAATTTCGAGAAAAAATTCGAAATTTGCAAAATTTCAGTTTTTAGGTTTTACGAAAACCGGTCGAAAGCAACATTAATATCTTGGGAGAAAAATTCGAAATTTTTGATTTGTGGTAATAGTTTCGAGTAAAATTGGAATTTCGATTTGTCAATTTTTGAAAAATAGCGAAAATACCCATAAATCGAAATTTTTAGTGCAAAATTAAAAACCTTGCAATCCCTAAAGAAACTAAGTACATATTTTGGGAAAACTATGCATTTGGCGAACGAAATTCGAAGTTATGGGAAACATTTTCAAATTCTAGGTTAACATGGGCAAAAATTTTGATATTCTGGAAGCAAAATTCGAAATTTGCAAAATTACAGTTTTTTACATTTTACGAAAACCGGTCGAAAGCAACATTAATATCTTGGGAGAAAAATTCGAAATTTTTGATTTGTGGGAATAGTTTCGAGTAAAATTGGAATTTCGATTTGTCAATTTTTGAAAAATAGCGAAAATACCCATAAATCGAAATTTTTAGTGCAAAATTAAAAACCTTGCAATCCCTAAAGAAACTAAGTACATATTTTGGGAAAACTATGCATTTGGCGAACGAAATTCGAAGTTATGGGAAACATTTTCAAATTCTAGGTTAACATGGGCAAAAATTTTGATATTCTGGAAGCAAAATTCGAAATTTGCAAAATTACAGTTTTTTACATTTTACGAAAACCGGTCGAAAGCAACATTAATATCTTGGGAGAAAAATTCGAAATTTTTGATTTGTGGGAATAGTTTCGAGTAAAATTGGAATTTCGATTTGTCAATTTTTGAAAAACAGCGAAAATACCCATAAATCGAAATGTTTAGTGCAAAATTAAAAACCTTACAATCCCGAAAGGAAGCAACTACATATTTTGGGAAAACTATTCATTTGGCGAACGAAATTTGAAATTATGGAAAACATTTTCAAATTCTAGGTTAACATGGGCAAAAATTTTGATATTTTGGAAGCAAAATTCGAAATTTGGGCAAAAAAATCCAAAATCAAAAAACTGAGAATGTCAAGAAGTAGGACATCACAAAAAAACAGAAATTTCGACTTATGGTCAAATATTTTGAAAGAAAATTGGAAATATACAAAATTTAAGTTTTGAAAAAGTTCAAAGGCCAAATTTTCAATAAAAAAAACAAGTGACCATTACCTAAGCATTTGGAAAAAAAGACATTTAGTGTAAAATTCATGCCTTTCTTACGCCTTTATGGATATTAGGTACTTCAGAAAAATCAACCGAATGTTTCATAAAAAGTTTGTGCTGTTGTGTAGCGCTTTATTGCGAAAAACGTTTGACAAACTGGTCAAGCGAATAAAGACTTATGAGCCTCAACTTGGTTTACTTTTTGGAGGCTAGAGACGTCTAAATTATATCAAAAACAATTTCTGCTCAAGCTCCAAAGTTTTAAAAGCATCTAAGGTGAAATCTGGCAACCTGGCGGCTATTCGAATCGTCCAATATATTAATATATACATATACAAAATGTTAAAGAACTAAGCAGCCTTAATTTTGAAAGTCACCCCGTTTTTATGTGTAAAAAAGGGGAAGTCAGTCAGACAGATCTATATCACTTAATAACGTAAAACGTTTTAGAATTTTTGGCAATAACCATCTATATAAAATTGTATATAAAAGTTATCGATTTCGGTATTATAAAGTTTCGGTAAGAAAAAGTTACGTTTAACTTAGTATATAATATAAAATTTCTCGGTTAGTAAACCAAACGATTAATATAATCCGTATTGAGTATGTAAAGTCCAAAAAAAATAAGATCACATAAACTTTATAAATTCACATTTGTACATAAATTTAAAAATAAATAAATATACAACGAACATAACTTTGTCTTTAAACGAGTGTCCATCCACAATTAAATGGCACGTAACAGACTAGAGAGCAGTGACCGAATGGCGGGGACCAGAGGCGGTCACTCAAATAGGCCCGTAATTACTCAACGAAGGTCCCGAGCCTTGATTAGGATGAGACACTACCACAGCATTGGCCCCTTCGCCCGCTTGTCATACGTGACTCAACGGTGGCTGTTTCATAACGTGGTGATGCAGGTGATGCTGACTGGCCGATGCCACGCTGCTAGCCGGACCCAACAAAGAAGCGCTACCCGGCCCCGTTACCAAATATTGAGGAGGCGCCTTCACCGGTCGATTCTTAATAAGAACCGCGTTAGCGCCCGTCGAATCTCTCCTGCCGAAAATCCTTCGCCACAGCCGACGCCAGGAATCCAAAGTTTTGCCCGACCATATCCATACCCCCGAGGTGATCCCTACGGCCAAAGCCATGAAATATTTGAGCATTACGACTGAGTAGAGGGGTTTCGGTTTGGTCGAGAGGATGCCGTTGTTGAAGCAAGGGCACACGAAGGGACGCAGCCACTGATCGTGGTATGCGTTCTCGTAGAGGTGGCAGCCGATGACGATGGTGGCCGGCACCGTGTACAAAACGCTGAATATTCCGATGCGGATCATCAGTTTCTCGAGTTTATCGGCCTTGCAACCGGCGCCGGCCCCACCTTGCTTCTTAATTACGTTTCTGATGCGAAACAAGGAAACGAATCCGGCGAGAAGGAAGCTGGTGCCCAAGAGAAGATACGTTAGGAGTGGAGCTAGTACGAAGTTTCGTAGATTTTCCATGTTCATGTTACCAACGTAGCAAATGCCGGAAACCGGATCGCCATCAACCGCCCCCGATAGTATAACCGCTAGGGTTTGAAAGGCGGGAATCAGCCAAGCAGCGAGGTGGAAATACGGCGCGTAACTGGCTATAGCTTCGTTGCCCCATTTGAGACCGGCGGCAAGAAACCAAGTGAACGACAAAATGACCCACCAAATGGAAGAAGCCATACCGAAGAAATAAACCAAAAGGAAGACCAAAGTGCAAAGACTTTGACCGTTCGACGAATGTCGAATCATGAGTCCTTCACAAGCGACTTCCTCGTGGCCTACTACTGCCCGAATCAAGTACCCGATAGAAACCAAGAAGTAGCAAGCCGAAAGAAACACTATCGGTCTCTCAGGGTATTTGAACCGTTCCGTCTCTATGAAGAAGGTCGTTAGTGTCATTAAGGTTGACGCCGCGCACAGCCCCGACCAAAGATTTATCCAAACGGTGGCGAAGTGTTTTTCCTCTTCGTTGAAGAAGAGCTCCTTGCACGGGTGGGCACAGTTTTCGATGCCTACGACGCTTCGGTTGTACTGCGGAAGAAGCGTTCCTTTGCTCGATACCATTGGTGGAAAGCACTGACATTCGCAATCCCTTGTGTCTTTTCTTCCCCCTCCTGGGGGCGCCGGGCAGTTTTTTGAACCGCTTCTGCATGGTTTGGTGGTTTTGGTCTTTGTCGGCGGTTTGCTCGTCGAGGAACTACTGGCATTATTCTGATCCATGCAAAGCACTTCGGACGAAGCGCCGTAAACGGGGAATTTGTCGCATTCCATTCTAGCGGGCCATTCGAAACCGTATTGGGTCATGATGGGTTCGCAGCCGTCTCTGGCTCGTTGGCACAAGCCCCGGCACGGTGGTAGCGGTTTTTGGTAGGCGGGGAGGCAAATCGGGGCGTACATAGAGCAGAGGAAGAATTTCAAATCGGGGGAACATTTGATTTCGACTAGGGGCCAAAATTGGTGGACTTCTAAGCCGGCTTCTTCTTGGGATTCGTGGTTTAGTTCGTTGGGCATTCGGGTTAAATTGTAGCCGATGCCCATGCACATGGGTATCGTGATTTGTTCGCATTTGCCTTCTAGGGAATCTAGAGAGTCCAGGTGAGAGACTAGGGAAGATGTGGCGACCGTGGACGCGTAGCAGAGAAGTATCGCTATGGCGCACGCACACGCGACGGACTTCATAACTGCGATTATTTCAGTATTTTCAGTCACTGCACTTTTCAGACGGCATCTATTTCGGGAAGTGTTTGTGTGGTGTGATCGACGTTTTAACTGGCACTGGTTAGTGTTTATTCGTTCGTGTCATCGTTTAGGCAGTCAAGTTCCAATGGTGAACGAGCAGTCGAGTAGAGGCATGGCACCCTGCAACAACAAATACTGTCATTAGTTAAATTAGAAAAAGGGAACTTGAAAGCGTTTTGTGCAATTGAACTAGTCAATCTTCATTATTGTTTTAAGCTGTTAAAAATGGGATCGTCCAATCAATTTGTAACGAGATTTATTTAACGTAATCTTCACCTTTATGTAACACGATGTGGGTCCTCTTTTACTAGAATCTTTTGTTTTTAATGTTTTTTGCAGTGGGTAGTTATGCATTGAATTTTTGACACGAAACGTGTAATATGTTGCGAGTACAAGGTAAAATTTCGATCTCGTGTTGTTAAAAACGAGATTCAACATAACAAATCTTCGACTGCGTTCAACTTAGCACGCAAATGGGATTGGGGTTTGTAAGTAAATAATGCACTTGGCACTTGGGTTTACTGCTGGTTATCCAAATCGACGACTAGAAACTGGTTTTAAACGGCTATGTGCAAATCTCGAGGTAATTGATATTCCTTCTTATATTGTTTGAAATTTTATGACTCTGTAGGATATGCAATTTTTAGCCTTGAGCCCAACAACAAATGCAAAACGTTCATGCTCGTCTTGAATTTTAAATGGGTAATTAGTTATCGAGCAGGGAATGCGCTCTGTTGATTAATTAAAACACCTTTATAAATTCCCTAACAACTTGTTCTTCTTCGCCAGTTTCTCTTTATATCGGATCGATAGAATTCCCAAGAATGATGCTTAAACTATAGACATACTGACCAATCTCATCGGCAACAATGTGACTTTTCTTAACCACTTTTCTAACTTAGAAAAATGATACTTTCATCAAATTTTTGTCCCTTATTTTACCCCCTTAGGGCAGTGGTCGGCGAACCGCGGCTAGGGAGCCGCATGCGAAACAATGGCGGCTCTTTAAGTTCTTCTTCTTTAGCACTTACTTGTCGGAAAATTTGTTAGCACCAAACTGACGAAATCTAACAAGATGAAAACCGGTCTTTGGTCTCCAAACTTCGAATCTAAAAAATATTCAAACCTATTGGTCTGTGCATTAGAATCCTCGTCTTCTGGGAACTTTCCTAGAGAGCAACCGCTTCGCTAGGTGGCAGTGTTTCAACTGTTGGTGGTTCAGCTACCAATGCTACCACGTCTGGAGGGCTGCATGAATTTGCAGTCTGGGTTGTATTCTACTAGCATAAATAAAAGCTGGAGTGGACATGTACTTAAACAAGTGACTTACAGAAGTCGAAATTTCCAAAAATACTTTTATAGAAATTTTAAGTTTTTCCTAAATTTTGACAAAAAGTTATGATTTCTAGAAGTATTTTTCCGAAATTTTTAATTGATTTGTATTAACATTTTAAAAACACACAAAATTTTTAGTAAAAGATCAATTTGGGGAGTCGAAACTTCTAAAAAATATTTTTTTTCGTGATTTTTACTTTTTTATTCGTAAATTTTCTAAAAATTCGTAAAGAAAGTTGAATTACTTTTGTGAGAAAAAAAAATCTAAATTTACAGAAATAGCAAATATCAAAGCTAGAAATAAAAGTGAAATTCCAGAAAAAGCCAAATTTTGACAAACAGGAAGAGATTTCGAAACAATTGAGAAAAAGACACTTCGAAAAAATTGAGAAAAAGGAAGAGATTCCGAAAAAATTGAGAAAAAGGAAGAGATTTCGAAAAAATTCAGAAAAAGAGAAAGATTTAGAAAACAATCAATTTGTCAAAAGTTCCCAAAAAAGGTAAAATTTAAGAAAAAATATCGTCGAATTTCGACAATAGATTGAAACCCAGAACAAATTAAAAACCGGAAATTTTTAGACCAATTTAAATTTTTCAAAAAATTGTAAAATATCAAAGAGATAAATTGTAAAAGTAAACTGAAAGCTAAAAAAATTGTCGAACTTTAAAAAAGTTGAAGTTTTTCAGAGAAGAAGAAAAAAGTCAAATTTTAGGAAAAATGTCAAGGAAAATGTTAAAATTTTAAGGAAAGCTCGAAATTTTGACAAAATTTGCAATTTTCTAGAGAAATTTAAATTTTGAGAAAAAATTTGAAATTTCGAGAAAAAGACGATTTACAAAAATCCAACTTTTCTGATAAAGTTGAATTTAGACAAAAATATTGAATTTTAAAAAAAGGTCAAAATTTTTCATCAAATTTTAAGAAAAAAATCAAATTTTGAGATTTCAAAATAGATGAATTTTGTTCGAAATAAAAAGTTGAAATTTCTAAAGCTTAATTTTAAAAAGTATATTTTGAAAAAAATGAATTTATCAAAAGTTCTCAAAAGAAACAAAATTTTAGAAAAAAACTTGAAATTTTGACAATAGATTTAAATTTGCAGAACAAATTTAAAAACCCGCAATGTTTAAACAAATTTAAATTTTGTGAAAGACTTGTTCTGTTGTTCTGTTTGTCAAAACCCAATTTTTGGCTTGTAAAAGAAAATTTTAAATTTTAATGTTCAGTTAAATATCCTTTTTCATCCTGCTTGGGGTTAACATTTTTAAAATCGATTAAGTACGTGTTTAGTGATTGCTTTCATGTATTCTTTATATAGAAATTTTAACAAAAAATGTTCAGAAAAAACCATGAAGTTTCTCCAAAAATGTCAACATTTTGGGAAAAAACGAAAAAATTAAAAAAAAGGTTATTTTCAATTTTGACAAAAATATTGAATTTTCAGAAAAATTTAGAATTTTGAGAAAAATATTGAATTTCAAGAAAAATGAACCTTCTAAATTTCAACTTTTTGCGATTTGATATTTCGCTAAAAAAAAACTTACCACTATTATAGAACCAAAAAAAATTCTGAATCGAAATTTCCAATTTCTCTAGAATTGTTATTTTTATTTGTTAAATTTATTCTCGGAATTGTTAAGTCCGTCAAATTTCGTTAAAAATAGATTAAAATTTAAAGATTAAGCTCAAAATTTGGAGAAAAAGCAGACAACATTTCTAGAAAAAAGTTAAAATTTGTTATTTTTACCTAAAATTTTTGAAAAAATAGCAATGTCAGAATCAATGAAAAAAAGACAATTTTTAAAAATAAATTGTCAAAAATATTTTCAAAATTTCGACTTTTAAAGTAGGAATTATTGAAATTTTCAAAAATAAGTCAACGTTTCTAGAAAAGTCGAAATTTCAAAATTAAAAATAGTAAAAATCTTTAAAAAAATTAATTGACAATTTAATGTTCTAATTTAAATTTTTTCTAGTAATTTTGAAGTTACCAGAGAAGCTTCAAAGATCAAATATTTCAGCTTGAAGTCGATCCTTTGTAAATAAAATTCACATTTTTGGAATTTATTTGTAATTGAACTGCAAGTTCTTTTTCGAAATTTGTTTCAAAACTTCGAACAATTTTAAAAATAGAAATTTTTCTTACTATTTCTTTAATTTTGAGTTTTAATTCGACAATTTTCTTAAAAAGTTTATATTTAAAAAGAAAACAATATCGTTTTAAAAAATATATATTTCAAGCTCAGGAAACTTTCTAAAAAACCAGACAAAATTCATTATTTAATCACAAAATTCCAATTTTTGCTCGAAATTTTGGATTTTCGACCGTTCCTAAAGTTGAGATTTCTGTTGGAGGTTCATTGGGAAGCAACAGAGGTGGTTTATGTTATTAATTTTTTGAACTCATTTGCTTTTACGCAATTTTAACATAAACGCTGTCGCAGCACCCCCTCTAATTTTAGCTACTAGCCACCACTGCAGATTATAATAGGGAATCAATATTTGGTTTGCACCCACAAGTGCAACCTAATGCTTGCTTATGGGCAAGTATTTTAAGCGAACAAAATATGAGTTAAGGCGCAGGTGCATATGTGTAAAGCAAAGTTTGCAGTCTAGCCTGCAAACCTTGCAAACCATGGACCCAATAATGTCGTCAAACCCTTACGAATTGGCGGAATCCGCTATAGTCAGCAGTATGTTTGATAACCATAAATCTGTTATCAATAAATAAAATAAACAACATAAAGAACAATTTACTTTTTTTTATCCCAGCGTCTTTTTGGAGGTTGCGCAAACCTGCAAACCTTAGCACTGGCCGCCACTGAATCCGGTATTATACATGGTGCAACCACTCGCAAATGCCCCGAAATTGAAAACCACTCAAACCGAAATCCGATTATAAAAAGGGGTAACCCACTTTTGAACATATGCTGCTTCCTCACGTTTTCGAGCCCATTCGGCCCCAAGAAGCGAAACCGTGTGCTAATTGTCGTATGGGGTGGGTGACGTCAGGCTTTGATCTATTAGTACTTCCCCCGGAGAGGACGGATGTCAATTAGGCGAAATTTATTTAGGGGAACTATACTTTTTCCATCGACGGGCTCGACGGCATTACTCATGCCCTCCAGTAGTAGAAAACTATCGATGGGCATTAAAGTGCGTCGAAATTCCGTTGCCGACTGTCGAAGCTTGTTTGACTTGAGGGTCGTGTAGTCGGGTACGGAAATAGATGGGGTGTGACCCCGGTACGTGATTTGACAGCTAGGGTGTTTTTTTACAACATATTTCGCGCACTCCATAAAAGCCTTTTAATGAGTCATTAAACAATTTTGTAGCCGTTTATTTATACACCGGAAATACGCCTGCAAAATGCGAGTCTTTAGTCTTGGAAGGTGTACTCGATTGTAAACCGTTTTCATGTTAAAGGTTTTGTTTACACCCCCGAGTTTAAATATAATCTCAAGGATATACGCGTTCGCTTATTTTATTATATTATAGCCGGCGAACGTGAAGTGTTCAATGTTTCCATCTATGATATTTCGTCACATCTACTAAGTGAAATATCTATGAAAAAAATCTTTTCATTTTCAGGCAATTTACATTTAGTAAGCTCGTAGATTTTTCTACTTTTTTGTAGTACTTAGTGAATCCATGTGTGCCAATGCAATCGAGTATCGAAGCGTTTGTAAAAAATGTAATTTTTTTTTAAATTTTGCCATAAAAGTATTGCCACTAAAAAAATACTGACTACATCATAATGAATGTATGTATTAATTTTACATAAAAAATAAGATATGATAGTTTCTTCCAAAAGTTATTTCTTGAACTTTAAACGAATGTATTTGTTATTTTACTGTACGTATGTAATTTCTTCAAACTTTTCATCATTCTGATTTATATATTCCCACGAAATTATACTTCTAGAGTTTCCTAGGAAATATTATTTTGCATGACATCTAATCAGTAAGTAGACTTTAAAACGCAAACTACTTCTGTTGTTTTCCTCTATATTTATAGCCGAAGTTATGTTTTACCAGAAAGTGTATTTTAGTTCGGCTAAATGATCGTCTTTATTGTTCTTTGTAAAACGAGGTTGTCATTTTAACTTGGAATATATGTGTCTCTAGTTACCCTTCCTTATTTGCATATATTGCTGTCAATTATATATTGGTAATAAATACGACAGAAATTCTAAGAAGTCTGAACTGGAGTGAAACGTAGGTAATTAAAGATCATATTCAGTACTTAATTCGGACATTAATAAACTTTTCAGACGTCTTAAAATATCCCTAGTCAATCAAACGATTGTTCTCTTCATTAAGTTGAACATTCTCGCAAAGGTGGAAGTTAATTATTGTAAACTAATTTATAAAATTAAATTAGGAGCTTTGACTTTCCACGATGTTACTCCGAAGTTAATATTTTTCCTATTCAATTTTGTTCTTCTTCCTAAATACAAGGATTCTCTCCATAAAATCATTAAACGAGATTAAATGAATCTTCTATTTTGACCTGCCGTTGCCATTTACCTTCCAGTGATCGTCCCCTCGGAGGAGATATCTGCTTCAATCCGGGATACACGATGAAGCGTTACAATTTTTCCCATAGATAAGACGAAAATGTTTCTCATTGATCAATTTGCCCACATGACCCGATATAGTGGTGGATGTTACATACAATCGAACTCTTAATCAGGGCTTCGAACCGTTATTCGTTCCGGTTTTTGGTTTTCGTTCCGCCAAAAAAATTACATCGGTTCAGGTTCGGTTTTCGTTCCGACAAAAATAACGGTTTTTCCGATTTTCAGTTCATTTCCAGGTGACTTATTTTTTGATTTTTAAAAGTTATTAATTGATTTTTGGACATAATTTGGAAAATGTGATGTCTTTTTTACATTAATATTACAACCTTGCCTAAAATCGAAGGAAAATATTTTATATTTTTCAAGTTTAAAATTTTCATGGTGAAACTGAGTTTTTAGTTTAATTTGAGTCCAAATTTTAACTTAAGTTTTTAATAAACTAAATCGCAATTTCGGGTTTAGATATTTCAAATTTAAACTCGAAATTTTCATAAAAATCCTAAATTATAGAGCCTAGAGTTGAAAACTTCTAGAATATACGAACTTTGGCGAATAAAATCGAAAATTTCAGACCTTTTTCTTTCATAATTTTGGTTCTCTATTGAAGTTTTGACTTTGATTCGCTTTTTCTAATAAAATTGATTTTTACTGTTTCGACTGTGTTTTCTAGTACTGTCAATTAAGACCAAATTAAGAAAATAAACGAAATAAAACAACCAGTCACAATTTCAAAAAAAGAACTTCAGATTTATTTAAACCGAATTTATTTCAAAAAAGAGTTTTCGAATTTTCTACCCTAATTCACTCTTGACTTTAAGTCCAAATATTCGATTTTGTTCCCGGAAATGTTGCTGAAAACTTTAAAATTTCTGGACAAAGGGAAAGTATTGTTCAATGTATTTAGCGTTTTTCGATATTTTAACTTTTTTCTTTTGAAGTTTTAAATTTAAACTTGTAGGTACTTTTTATTATTAATTTTTCTAAAATTTCGACTTTAAACAAAATTTAGTCTTTCCCTCTCTCTTTCTCTAACAACCTCTTAACCCTTTTTATCGACATGTTGACTTTTTTTCTTTAATTATAGACATTTTTCTCGAAATTATGAGTTGAGACTTGAAAGAAATTGACAAATATAAATTTAAATTTGGAATAGTTTTTTAATCTTTCTTGGTTTCGCGGATAAGATTTGTATTTCAATTTTTGAAGATAACCAAGGACCAGTCCGTTAAACCAAAAAATAAAAAAATAGATATTTTTAACGAAGGTCGATAATTTGAAAACGATTTTCAAAAAACCCAGCTTTTGAAGGAAGTTAAAATTGTCATGAAAATCGAAATTTTCAAGAGATTTTAAAAAAACTCGAAAATTTTAAAAAAAGGCCAAACAAAGGTTCAGATGTTCAAATAGAAATTTTTTTAAACCTATATTTTCAAAAGACAAAGTTTTCAACAAATCGAAATATAAAGCGAGAGTCAAAGTTCGAAAAAATATAAAACTTTTCAAATATTCTACTTTTCGAAAGGCGCCGTTTTTAAAAAAATCTTCATATTTTCAAAAAAATCGAAGTTTCGAGGTTGAAGTCAAATATTTTAAAATTAATCGTAATGTTTCAATAAAGTCGAGATTTTTAGCGAAAGTCGTAGCTTTCAAAAAAATCAGAATTTTGAATAGATGGAATTTTCAAAATAGCCGAAATTTTGAAGAAAGCTGAAATTGTCATAGAAATGAAGTTTTTTAAAAAAACTCGACGATGTTTCCAAAAAATTCAAAATTTCCGAAAAAGAGCCGATTTTATTTGTTATCAAAAGGTCCTAATTTTCAGAAAATGGAGAAATTTTGAAAAAGTCAGAGATTTAAAAAAAAGTTATGATTTTCAACGAAGATCCAAATTTTCAAATAAAGAATATTTTAAAACTAGTTTTTGAAAAGACAAAGTTACAATATCAAGAAAGAGTGAAATTTTGAAAAAGTATAGACATTTTCAAATATTCATTCATATTTGGAAAGTCGTCGTTTTGAAAAAAAAGTCCATATTTTCAAAAAAATACATGGAATTTTCAAAAAAGCTGAAATTCTTAAAGATGTTGAAATTGTCGTAAAAATCGAAATTTTTCAAAAAAGTGCCAGATTTTCTAAAAATTTCAAAATTTTCAAAAAGTCGAAGTTTTTAAAAAACCGAAATTAAGGAAAAGTAGAATTTAAAAATAGATATTTTAAAAAAGAGGGTAATTTGGAATGAAAGTTAAAATTTTCAAAAGTCAAAAGTTAAAAACACAAATGTCCAAATTTTTAATTTCTAAAATAGGTTCAGATTTACAAAAAAATATCAAATCAAAAATCAAAATTTAAAAGTCAAAGCTAGACATTTTTAAAGATAGCAAAAATTTTTAAAAATGTTTCAATTTTTAGATTCTAAAAAGGTCCAGAGCCAACATTTCGAAATTTAAAACTTAAACGATTAAAATTGTTAATGAAAGTTGAAATTATGAAAAGGTAGCAATTTTTAGAAAATGGAGAAATTTTAAAAAAAGTTGGGGATTTTAAAAAATGTTTAGATTTTCGATAAAGGTCCAAATTCTTATATAAAGAATTTTTCAAAGCTACATTTACAAAAAACTAAACGTTTAAAAGATCGAAATATCAAGAGTCAAATTTCCAAAAAATATAGAGGTTTTCAAATATTCAACATTTCTAAAGTCGCCGTTTTGAAAAAAAAAACAATATTTAAAAAAATCGAAATTTTGAAATAAGTCTTAAATTTTTAAAATAAATTCATAATTTTTTAATGAAGTCGAGATTTTTAACGAACGTCGAAATTCTCAAAAAAAGAAATTTTGAATGGATGGAAATTTCAAAATAGCCGAAATTTTGAAGGAAGTAAAATTGTTATGAAAAACGAAATTTTAAAAAAATCAGCAATTTTTCACAACAAAAGTCAAAATTTTCGAAGAGCTGAATTTTTTAAAAAAGTGCCAAATTTTCTAAAAAAAAATATTCAAATTTTCCAAAACTGGACGTTTTCAAAAAATTCGAAATTAAGAAAAAGTCGAATTTTGAAAATAGGTAGTTTGAAAGAGTCTAATACTTCAAAAAAAACCAAATCTTTAAAAAAAGCTAAAATCTTGAAAAAAGGTCAAATTTTAAAAGAGGGGAATTTTCAGGACTCGAAATTTTGGGATTAATTTTGAAAAATCGCTTGTCAAAAATTAAGTTTGTTTTTCCTCAAAATGTAGACTTTTTTAAAAATGTTGTCTTTTTTCTTGAAATTTGAATACTCTTTCGAGATTCTGAATATAAATATTCAAAATAAAAATTAACATAAAATTTTTAAATTCAAGTTAGCACTTTTGCGTTTGAAATCTATCTTCTGCTAACATTTGGAGCAAAAATTTGAAATTTTTAATGGAAATGTAAATTTTAAGAATAAAAGTAAAAAATTCCACAAAAAGTGTAATTTGAATTATTTCTAAAGTTCAATTTTCTATGAAAAAATTAAAATTTTAAGATCAACAACAAATTTTCAATTTTAAAGACGAAATTTTGTGAAATTTGTGAAAAAATTTAACATTTTTGGAATAGATTTTTGACACAAAAGGTCAAGTAGCAAAGGGTCGTACTTGCAAAGGACCAAATTTTCGAATTTATACCAGAGGTTTAGCGAAAGCAATTACATAATATTTAAGAGAACACACAATTTTGACTTCTAAACTCTAAACAAATCACAGTTTTCAGGCTTGAGGAAAAAACCAAAGCTTTCAGAATAAAAATTACTATTTTATCGTAAGCAAAATTGTTGCAACTTTAAGTTACATTTTCTAACATAAAATTTTTATTTGGGTTGAAAATGTGAAAATTGTGTGCTTCTAATCTAATCTAATCAGAAATGACAGATGAAGATGAGATGAAAGTTGCATGGAATTGTGTACAATTTTGAAATAAAAATTGAAATTTCAAAAAAATTCCAATCTTGAGTATAAAATATTTTAAGTATATAAACTCGACGAACCAAAATAAACCGATATTTTTTTCGGTTTCGTTCCAGTTTTCGTTCCGGCGAAAATAACGTCTTTTTTGGTTTTCGGTTTCGGTTCAGTTCCGATTCGAAGCCCTGGTATTTTCTTAGGGCGCCATTAGATTAGACACTTTATTTCGTACATTTCTCTCATTTTCTCCGAGGTGATTGTATGCAGTGGCTCCTTTTGTTACTTATTTCCTTTAGCAAACCTCATCGTTTGGCGTAATTTACTATTATTCCCCCAAATACCTCGTTCTTCACCGTAACTAGCTTCCCTTTGCTTCTTCACGCCTTCCCAGTAAATAACTGCCTGATAAGGTCATATTTCTGCATGTGGTGGCAGATACAACCATGGGACTCGTCCAATGACATATTTATCTTACGAAAGGAATGTCGGGAGTCCAATACTGTCTCCAAAGTCGTGCTGAGCGAACAGGCCACCATTATCTGTCTACAATCGGGAACATAAAATGTCCCTGAGACAGGGCCAAGTAGTGACCCGGCTGCCTGCAGCTCGGGGCGGCCGCAGCCGCATACGGCCTTATGCAGCTGACTCATCGACGTGCATGCAAATGGATAGGATTATTCATTTCGAATAATCATAACTTGGATGGCCGAAATTGTGCCAAATTGGGGATAATTCGTCAATTGGTCCAGCAAGTGGCAACGTTATTTGAAGTGCTTGCGTTTTCTATTTCTTATCACATATCTTTGTATTTCTTGTAGTAGTACTTTCACGTCATAGTTTTGTCTTCTTATCAAATATTTTAATACACTGCAAGTGGAATTTAAAAACGCCATGAAGACTTCTCGATGGCCAATACATTTTGATCCTAGTGTCGCATGGTACACAACTTCGAGCCCCACGTTGGGCTCCAAATTAAGCTACGACTTCTCGTTCCGAAGATATAAGCGTTTGAAGTATCAAAAAGTCACTAAAATGGCCTTGAAACTATCCTGCCGTGAACATTTTTAAACGAGTGATTGAGATCGTTAAGGAAATTAGTAACAGTACCCCATCTAAGAGTTACAACCCTTTAAAATTTCAAAATAATGACAAAATAGTTTAATCGTTCATATCTCCTAAATGAAAAAAAAACTTTAATCGCTCATATCTCGTACCACTTAAAGCAATTTGGACGTTAATTTGTGATCATTTTTTTGAATTTGTTTCTAATGCATGTTTAGGTTAGGCTTTAGGTTAGGTTGGCGTTGGGAACCAAATTTTACTAAGGTCGAATGGTCGAAATTCAAAAGTTATTTTTGAGGATTAAGAAGTACCCCATGAGTTTGATTTTGAGCCGTAGATTATGAATTTGAAAATAAAATTGAGCTACGACTCTTGGTTTGGAAGATATGAGTTTAAATTTACGAAAAAAATTCTTCCAAAACTTGAATAATTGTCCATTTTTCGAAAGTGAGTAATAGCATTTTCCTAGGGTTTTCGGGACGTAGAATAGGACTTTGAAAACCAAATTGGGCTTCGACTATCCGTTCACGAAATACAGGCCTCGAAATTTTCGAATTTTCGTCAAATTTTCTGAGGTCGAAATTCAAAAGTTATTATTTACGATTTAAAAGTACTCTATCAGTTAGATTTTGTTCCGTAGATACGAATCTGAAAACCAAATTGAGCTACGACTTTTGGTTTGGAAGATATGAAAGTTTAAATTTACGAAAAAAGTTCTTCCAAAACTTGAAAAAATGTCCATTCTTCGGAAGTGAGTATAGCATCTTTCTAGGGTTTTCGGAACGTAGAAGAGGACTTCGAAAACCAAATTGGGCTTCGACTATCCGTTCACGAGATACAAGCCTCGAAAGTTTCGAAACTGTCAAATTTTCGCCAAATTTCCTGAGGTCGAAATTCAAAAGTTATTATTTACGATTTGAAAGTACCCTTTCAGTTAGATTCTGTCCCGTAGATTACGAATTTGAAAACCAAATTGAGCTATGACATTTGGTTTGGAAGATATGAGAGTTTAAAGTTACGAAAAAAAGTTCAAAGGGTTACAAAACTTGAAAAAATCTGCATTTTTCGAAAATGAGTTTATTACATTTTCATAGAGTTTTCGAGACGTAGAATAGGAATTTGAAAACCAAATTGAGCTACGACTATGTCTTGTCTTGTCTAGTTTTAAGAGAAAGTTAGGTGTCTATGTTAAAATGAATGTTTCTTGTTAACCAATAATGTTTTCCTGTAAAAATATGTATTATTTATTTATACATTTAATAAACTAATATTATTATTAAGAAGAGAAGAGAGGAGAAGTAAAGAAAAGAGAAGCTAAGAGAGGAGAAGAGTAGAAAATGAAAGGGAAGAGAAGAGTAGGTAAGAGAAAAAAGAAGAGGAGAAGAGAAGAGAAAAGGACAGAAGAGAGAAGAGAAGAGGAGAGAAGAGGAGAACAGAAGAGAAGAGAAGAGAAGAGAAGAAAAGAGAAGAAAAGAGAAGAGAAGAAAAGAGAAGAAAAGAGAAGAAAAGAGAAGAGAAGAAAAGAGAAGAAAAGAGAAAAGAAGAGACGAGACGAGACGAGACGAGACGAGACGAGACGAGACGAGAAGAGAAGAGAAGAGAAGAGAAGAGAAGAGAAGAGAAGAGAAGAGAAGAGAAGAGAAGAGAAGAGAAGAGAAGAGAAGAGAAGAGAAGAGAAGAGAAGAGAAGAGAAGAGAAGAGAAGAGAAGAGAAGAGAAGAGAAGAGAAGAGAAGAGAAGAGAAGAGAAGAGAAGAGAAGAGAAGAGAAGAGAAGAGAAGAGAAGAGAAGAGAAGAGAAGAGAAGAGAAGAGAAGAGAAGAGAAGAGAAGAGAAGAGAAGAGAAGAGAAGAGAAGAGAAGAGAAGAGAAGAGAAGAGAAGAGAAGAGAAGAGAAGAGAAGAGAAGAGAAGAGAAGAGAAGAGAAGAGAAGAGAAGAGAAGAGAAGAGAAGAGAAGAGAAGAGAAGAGAAGAGAAGAGAAGAGAAGAGAAGAGAAGAGAAGAGAAGAGAAGAGAAGAGAAGAGAAGAGAAGAGAAGAGAAGAGAAGAGAAGAGAAGAGAAGAGAAGAGAAGAGAAGAGAAGAGAAGAGAAGAGAAGAGAAGAGAAGAGAAGAGAAGAGAAGAGAAGAGAAGAGAAGAGAAGAGAAGAGAAGAGAAGAGAAGAGAAGAGAAGAGAAGAGAAGAGAAGAGAAGAGAAGAGAAGAGAAGAGAAGAGAAGAGAAGAGAAGAGAAGAGAAGAGAAGAGAAGAGAAGAGAAGAGAAGAGAAGAGAAGAGAAGAGAAGAGAAGAGAAGAGAAGAGAAGAGAAGAGAAGAGAAGAGAAGAGAAGAGAAGAGAAGAGAAGAGAAGAGGAGGGAAGAGGAGAAGAGAAGAGAAGAGAAAAGAGGAGAGGAGAGGAGAGGAGAGAAGAGAACAAAAGGGAAGAGAGCAAAACGAGGGAGAAGGAAGAAAGTAAAAGATGTCTAGACAGACAAAAAAAATTATATCGAAAATTAATAACTATTATTAGTTAAAAAAAAATCGATGGCTTACTACTGAGTTGCATGCTTAGTTCAATGTACCCGTTAGTGAGTCACACCGTGTATGTATCCTGCTCTGGACACATTTATAATGTTAAATATACACATTTAAATAGTAGAAAATAAAAGGGAAGAGAAGAGTAGGTAAGAGAAAAAAGAAGATGAGAAGAGAAGAGAAGAGGAGAGAAGAGGAGAACAGAAGAGAAGAGAAGACAAGAGTAGGTCAGAGAAAAAAGAAGAGGAGAAGAGAAGAGAAGAGAAGAGGAGAGAAGAGAAGAGGAGAATAAAAGAGAAGAGAAGAGAAGAGAGAAGAGGAGAGAAGAGAAGAGAAGAAAAGAGAAGAGAAGAAAAGAGAAGAGAAGAGAAAAGAAGAGAACAGAAGAAAAGAAAAGAGAAGCGAAGAGAAGAGAAGAGAAGAGAAGAGAAGAGAAGAGAAGAGAAGAGAAGAGAAGAGAAGAGAAGAGAAGAGAAGAGAAGAGAAGAGAAGAGAAGAGAAGAGAAGAGAAGAGAAGAGAAGAGAAGAGAAGAGAAGAAAAGAAAAGAAAAGAAAAGAAAAGGGAAGAGAAGAGAAGAGAAAATAAGAGAAGAGAAGAAAAGAGAAGAAAAGAGAAAACAGTTGGAAGAGGAAGGGAAGAACTGAGAGAGAATGAAAAGAGAGGAGATGAAAGAAAGCATCCTTGAGCTTTTTTACGGATTTATTCACGTCTCTAAGGCAAAAAACTATCCGTTTGCGAGATACAAGCCACCAAAGTTTCGAAATTTTCAAACTTTTTAAAATCAAAATTCAAAAGTTATTATTTACGATTTAAAAAAACCCTGTCAGTTAGATTTTGTCCCGTAGATTATGAATCTAAAAACCAAATTGAGCTACGACTTTTGGTTTGGAAAATATGAGAGATTAAAGTTACGAAAAAAGTTCAAAGGGGGACCCTTCTTACAAAACTTGAAAAAATTTGTATTTTTCGAAAATGAGTTTATTGCATTTTCATAGAGTTTTCGGGACGTAGAGTAGGAATTTGAAAACCAAACTGAGCTACGACTATCCGTTCGCGAGATACAAGCCTCCAAAGTTTCGAAATTTTCAAATTTCCCAAAGTCAAAATTCAAAAGTTATTATTTACGATTTAAAAGTACCCTATCAGTTAGATTTTGTCCCGTGGATTACAAATCCGTAAACCAAATTGAGCTACGACTTTTGGTTTGGAAGATATGAGAGTTTAAAGTTACGAAAAAATTTCAAACCTTACAAAACTTGAAAAAATTTGCATTTTTTGAAAATAAGTTTATTGCATTTTTATAGAGTTTTCGGGACTTAGAATAGAAATTTGAAAACCAAATTGAGCTACGACTATGCGTTCGCAAGATGCATGCCTCCAAAGTTTCGAAATTTTTTAAATTTCCAAAGTCAAAATTCAAAAGTTATTATTTACAACTTAAAAGTACCCTATCAGTTAGATTTTGTCCCGTAGATTACGAATCTGAAAACCAAATTGATCTACGATTTTTGGTTAGGAAGATATGAGAGTTTAAAGTTAAGAAAAAGGTTCAAAGGGGTAAACTCAAAAGTGATTGGAGAGGAGGAAATATTTACTGAAAAAACTTAAAAGAATAAAATCAGGAATAAAGAAAACAGCACAAAAAACAGATAATTAAAAAATAATATAATGAGATTGGAAAATACGGTTTTAGCTTGAGTCGATAAGTTTGAAAAAAAAAATGGAAATTTCAAGAGGTTCATATTTTGATATACTTTCCAAAATTGTAAGTAACGTCGAGATTTTCAGTGAACATTTTATGTAAGTCGAAATTCTCAAAATTTTGGGACCGGATTTAAGATTTCAGCTAAATCTTTTAAATTTTGACCGAAATATTGAAATGTTTTAAATTTTGACCGAAACATTGAAATGTTCAAATGGAGGCGAATTTTCGATTTTTTTTTTGAAATTTATCTTCACATCGTTTCAAATTTCGAGAAAACGCTGGGAACTAGTTCAGCTATAAAAACAATCCACGGGGTGTCGGCGTGTGCACTTTTAATTTTATTGACAATTTTACTCAATTTCTTTTCAAATGGGTGTTAGAGGGTCGATTTCTTTGAGAATATAAATAAACTTTGGTAGCACGGAATGGTCCTTGGTTGTCTTCAAAAATTGATACACAAATTTTGTCCTCTGAAAACAAGAAAGTTTAAAAAATGCAACAAGAGTTGCTCTAACGCGTTTCGGTAGCCAAGGTATCATCTTCAGAGAGATACTGGGTGTTACTGCATTAGAGCAACTATTGTTGTGTTTTTTAGTCTTTTTGGTTTCAGGGGACAAATTTGTGTATCAATTTTTGAAGATAATCATCAAGGACCCGTTCGTTCTACCAAAATTTATTTATATTCTCAAAGAAATCGGCCGTCTAACACACAGGAGACAAGATTTGTGTATCAATATAATAAAAATTTATTTATATTGTTGCGCGTTATCGGTTCGAATGATTAACACTTGGTGAATTCTAACGACTTTATTTCAAAATTAAACTCGGAACACTACAATTACAATTTACTTAATTAATTAACTCACTTATTCATTGACCTCTAACTAACCCCCTGAGGGAAAAACGACCGCTTCGGGTTCTAGAAGGAACAAGTAGATAAGACTTATCGTTTGCCGTTTGATTTATTATCGCAGCCGCTTCCCCTTATCAAATTTTCCAGAAAATTTCGAACTAAACTTTATAATTACATTTTGTTACAAGATAATAATATAATTCATAAATAAAATAAATATGCACCTCCGCACTTTTGATCTCCTTGGTAAAGGCCCTATGCGTCTCCGCTTAACTACACAGCCAACCTGCGGGCTTATTTAAATTAAATTTCAGTCCTTTATTTGTACAACACGCTTAACGATACGTCTGTCAGAAATCAAGTGGGTGATTCTGCATCATTTCTACATGTACCCGGCGATACAGAAAGGCCGCGCCACTGATGATTCTGTTTCGATCAAGTATGCGATGAGATTGTCGAACTCGTCGGGAATATTCACACGTTTCTTCCACGGTCTTTTAGCTTTCTTGATCATCGGTTGGAAGCAGGTGTTTTCGACTAATATTCCCTAATTGTTAACATCGAAAATTTACCTCGACGGCGTAGGATGGAGGGCATTTAAAACCCCATAATTTACACGATGGATGGCTGGCGTTTCTCTGTCTGATAGTAGCTTATTATATTGTTACGGTAACGACCGGGGAACCACCTGTTTTTAGGTGTAATTGATTTTTTGACAACTTGATCACACTATGGCACGAATTAAGACTCAACTAATGTATTTGCTATATATTTCAGTTGCTTGTAAAACATTACAGGCTGATTTAAGTGGTCTTGAACAGGAATGAGCAACCTTTTTTTACAGCGGACCAATTACAAGGCTAAAAATTTTGCGCGGGACGCATGTGAGACAAAAATGGGAATGCTGGGGCGCTTGAACCCCCTGGTTCATGCAGCAAACTGAAAATTTGTATGTATTTAATTGGATGACTTTCCAATTCTTCAGAATTCATCCTTTCCTTGAAACATTTTTTCGAACTTTCTACCTTTTTCTCAAATTTTGTATATTTTTTTACAAAATTGGCCTTTTTCTTTTAACATGTTGCATTTATTCATAAAATTTGCCTTCTTTTATTAGACGTGACTCCCAAAATTTTGAAATTAAAATTTCCTGATTTTTTTCTCTGAAATTTCGTCATTTCTCGAAATCCGACTTCTCCTGAAAATTTCGCCTATTTTTGATTATGAAAATTTCAGCTTGTATATTAAAATTTACCTTTTTTTCGAAATCTGGTCTATCTTTTGACAAAAAGGTATACTTTTTAGAAATTTGAAATTTTTGTGAAAGAACAAAAATTTCTTTGTAAATTTTAACCCTTTTTTAATCCAAATTTCTGGTAGTTTCAACTTGTTTGTCAAAATTTCGATGAGTTATCACAATATTTGACATTTTCTGACGCTTGTTGAGGCAAGGTAGGGAGCCTGCATTCCTCTGACTCGTCCTGAGCGACCGGAGAAAATAAATATTCGATTTTTCTCTTAAAATTTACTCCTTTTCCAAATTTCGAAGTTTCACTAAGATTAAATGCTTTTTTTCAAAATTTAGATCTTTTTGTGCAAAATTCTCTTACAATATCGTCTTTTTCTCGGGGTTTTGACTATTTTTTTTGAACTTTTTTGTAATTTGACTTTCTTTGGACAATTTTTTGTCCATTCCAAAGTTTTTTCGAATTTTTTTCAAATTCCGATATTTTTCTGAACATTTATTAAAAATTTCGATCTTTTAGATTGTGATTTTTTTTTAAAATTCTGACTGGTTTCCTATTGTTTGCCCTTTTCAGGAAATTTTTATCTCAATATCCGATATTTAATATTTCAATAAATTTTTCCTTTTTTTTTGGTAAATTCGTCTTTTATTTTCAAAAGTTCGAATTTTTCTAAAATAGTCTTTTATCTTAAATTCGCCTGTTCCTCAAAATTTGTCTTTTTCGAAATTTCGATTTTGTTTTCAAAACCCTACTTTTTGGACTTTTTCAAAAATGGTTTATTTATCTCAAAATTTTGTCGTTTTCTTGAATATTTGTCTTTTTCAATAAACTATGACTTTAAGATCAGATGGTTTTATGGTTCTAAAAACGTTCACTTTTCTGTTGTTTCGAAAAATATTTTTGGGGATTTCGAGAAAAAAATTTCAACATCTTTCTTAACTTTAAATTTTGAGAACAATGTTTTTGAATCTTGCGATTTTTCGTTCTCAGAGTTGATTTTTTTTTAAAGTTGGGTCTTTTCACAAAATTAGATCTTTGAAAATTTAATTTTCTTTTGAATTTTGCACATTTCTCGAGTTTTTGCGAAAGGTTAGGTTTTTATTTTCAATATGATTTATTGAAAATGTCAACTTTTTAAATTTTCCTCTGAAAATTGGACCTTCTTTTGGTAATTTGGAATGTCCTAGAAAGTTCAATATTTTTTTGTAATTTGTAACGTAATTTTCAAAAATCCTGAATTTTTTTCGAAGTCTTTGTTTTGTCTGTTCTTCTGCTCTAACACTTTTCGATAAAAAAAACTTAGGATTCTCTAGCAAAAGATAACTACTTTTTCTGCGCTTTCGTCTATGTTTTTTCTGTTTTTTTTAATTTTATTGCGAGTTTTTTAGAATGATTGTTGTTGCCCCCCCTTCAAGAAAACTTGGCATACGTTTATGTCCAAGATATTTCATAAGTCGTGAAAAATTATGTTCTTTTTATTTCATCAAATTGTTTGACATTTTCTTTTCCAAAATTTTTTACGTAAAACAGTAGAGGTTAGTATGTGGCCCGCGGGCCACGTCTTGCTCATCCCTGGTCTTGCTAATTGTAAGTAATAATTAAGCGCAGTAAAATTCAAATTCATGTAAAAATGACAAAACGTCATCTTTATTCTCGATTATACGTTATTAAAATTTTATCCAATCAAAAGTTGAAGTTGTGACATCAAAATTGAACATATTGTAGAAGAAAGTTAATGTGAAATCGCGAATAGTGCGGAATATTTTAAAAAGAAATGTATACAAGCGACTTATACTTAAGAGATATTTTTCTACGTCCACATCCATTACAAGCGTTTTGAGTTTTGTGAATCTATGAGGAAAACCAGGTGTTAGTTGCCGACCAATCAACCTTTTTTTCTTCACAGTCCTGCTAAGAGGGTTAAATGCTTTTCACCTCTTTTAAACGATAGAATAACAATTTTTGTTCTAGTTTTCCATTTTTCTTAAACCTTCAGAATACGTGGTTAAAATTAATGAGATGACTGGAGCAACCTTGTGCTTGAAGTTTTAAGAAAGCATCAAAACCCAAGGTAAAATTTGAATTTACTGTTGTGAAAAATCTACAAAAAAACTGATGTCGAAGTATCCAGTTTTAAATTGAATTTTTAGGAAAAGGAATGTAGGGAAACGAAGTGAAGAGAAGGGAGGAAACTGGAAGAGTAGAGAAGGGAAAAAATGAGTTAAGGAGGGAAATGAAGAGTAGAGGAGGTAAAAGAGGAGTAGGGAAACAAAGTGAAGAGAAGGGAGGAAACTGGGAAAGTAGAAAAGGGATAAGAGGAGTAGAGGAGGAAAAAGAAGAGTAGAGGAGGTAAAAGAGGAGTAGGGAAACGAAGTGAAGAGAAGGGAGGAAACTGAGATAGTAGAAAAGGGAAAATAGTAAAGGAGGAAAAAGAAGAGTAGAGGAGGTAAAAGAGGAGTAGGGAAACGAAGTGAAGAGAAGGGAGGAAACTGAGAGAGTAGAAAAGGGAAAATAGTAGAGGAGGAAAAAGAAGAGTAGCGGAGGAAAAAGAGGAGTAGAGGATGAAAAGAAGAGTAGAGGATGAAAAGAAGAGTAGAGGAGGTAAAAGAGGAGTAGGGAAACGAAGTGAAGGGAAGGGAGGAAACTGGGAGAGTAGCAAAGGGAAAAGAGGAGTAGAGGAGGAAAAAGAAGAGTAGAGGAGGTAAAAGAGGAGTAGGGAAACGAAGTGAACAGAAGGGAGGAAACTGGGAGAGTAGCAAAGGGAAAAGAGGAGTAGAGGAGGAAAAAGAAGAGTAGATGAGGTAAAAGAGGAGTAGGGAAACGAAGTGAAGAGAAGGGAGGAAACTGAGAGAGTAGAAAAGGGAAAATAGTAGAGGAGGAAAAAGAATAGTAGCGGAGGAAAAAGAGGAGTAGAGGATGAAAAGAAGAGTAGAGGAGGTAAAAGAGGAGTAGGGAAACGAAGTGAAGAGAAGGGAGGAAACTGGGAGAGTAGCAAAGGGAAAAGAGGAGTAGAGGAGGAAAAAGAAGAGTAGAGGAGGTAAAAGAGGAGTAGGGAAACGAAGTGAAGAGAAGGGAGGAAACTGAGAGAGTAGAAAAGGGAAAATAGTAGAGGAGGAAAAAGAAGAGTAGCGGAGGAAAAAGAGGAGTAGAGGATGAAAAGAAGAGTAGAGGAGGTAAAAGAGGAGTAGGGAAACGAAGTGAAGGGAAGGGAGGAAACTGGGAGAGTAGCAAAGGGAAAAGAGGAGTAGAGGAGGAAAAAGAAGAGTAGAGGAGGTAAAAGAGGAGTAGGGAAACGAAGTGAAGGGAAGGGAAGAAACTGGGAGAGTAGAAAAGGGAAAAGAGGAGTAGGGAAACGAAGTGAAGAGAAGGGAGGAAACTGAGATAGTAGAAAAGGGAAAATAGTAAAGGAGGAAAAAGAAGAGTAGAGGAGGTAAAAGAGGAGTAGGGAAACGAAGTGAACAGAAGGGAGGAAACTGGGGGAGTAGCAAAGGGAAAAGAGGAGTAGAGGAGGAAAAAGAAGAGTAGATGAGGTAAAAGAGGAGTAGGGAAACGAAGTGAAGAGAAGGGAGGAAACTGAGAGAGTAGAAAAGGGAAAATAGTAGAGGAGGAAAAAGAAGAGTAGAGGAGTAGGGAAACGAAGTGAAGAGAAGGGAGGAAACTGGGAGAGTAGAGAAGGAAAAAGAGGAGTAGAGGAGGAAAAAGAAGAGTAGAGGAGGAAAAAGAGTAGATGAGGAAAAAGAAGAATAAAGGAGGAAAAAGAAGAGTAGAGGAGGAAAAAGAAGAGTAGAGGAGGTAAAAGAGAAGTAGGGAAACGAAGTGAAGAGAAGGGAGGAAACTGGGAGAGTATAAAAGGAAAAAGAGGAGTAGAGGAGGAAAAAGAAGAGTAGAGGAGGAAAAGAAGAATAGAAGAGGTAAAAGAGGAGTAGGGAAACGAAATGAAGAGAAGGGAGGAAATTGGGGAGTAGAAAAGGAAAAAGAGGAGTAGAAGAGGGAAAAGAAGAGTAGAGGAGGAAAAACAGGAGTAGAGGAGGAAAAAGAAGAGTAGAGAAGGTAAACGAGGAGTAGGCAAACGAAGTAAGGAGACGGGAGAAAACTGGCAGAGTAGAAAAGGGAAAAGAGGAGTAGAGGAGGAAAAAGAAGAGTAGAGGAGGAAAAAGAAGAGCAGAGGAGGAAAAAGAAGAGTAGAGGAGGAAAAAGAAGAGCAGAGGAGGAAAAAGAAGAGTAGAGGAGGAAAACGAGGAGTAGAGGAGGAAAAAGAAGAGTAGATGAGAAAAAAGAAGAGGAGGAAAAAAAAGAGTAGAGCAGGAAAAAGAAGAGTAAAGGAGGAAAAAGCAAAACAGAGGGAAAAAGAAGAGAAGAGTTAAAAAAAAACATTCAGTCCAAAGCTAAACTTGTTACTCCTACACGTTTTTGTCTTCTCTCGTCAGTTACGTTGCTCTCTGGGTTGACATACAAATAGAACGACATAAGTAAGCTTAATTTACTGCACTGTGTATTATTATGTTTTCAACTAATCTCTGTTTTGTTAATAAATAACTGTGACGGTCAACAATTTGATTGTAGATAACGCTTTTTATTACAACTTCCACTATTAAACAACTAGACATAAATAATGGTACCCAACGAGATCTCGAGAATATGTAAATGAGTATTTACTCAACCGACTCGGTCGAGTTTACATTTAAACTCTTTAAATATTATAATAATAGACTACCGAAAGTAACGAACCCTATAATTTGGATCATCATCCAGTTATTACATTGACAGGTGGTTCCACGACGACCGATAATTAATAACGTAATGGCACATGCACATAAATAATGGTGGTCGAGTCCGCATCACCTCACCTTTATCTGTCACATTCTAAAGCACACACACCTACATGTTTGTCTTCGATATCTGTCATCTAACGTAGTCTCTCCGGTCTGGGTCCTCTGACAAAAAGAAAACCTCCGCCCACGATTTGCACGATTCTTTTGTGTGGGCGCATGCAAACTGCACGCCAGCAGGAGATATGTTGTCCCATTAAATTCGACTTCGATTTTGATTAGAGTACTGGCCGATTTACCAAGTAATTAACTCGGTGGCATCAGTAATTACACCTTTTGATTTAATGGAAACATAATCTTTTTCTCCATTATTTCTCCTAAGTCGGTCTTCTTCTGTAAGTTTCGATTTTTGAGAATCTAACTTTCCGGAATATTTTCAGCTGATTCCTTAATTTTTGCCTTCAAATTTCGACATTTTTCTCGAAATTTAGACTTATTTTAAAAAATTCGTTTTTTTATTTCAAATGTATTCCTAAAACTTGTAGTCTTTTTTCCTCAAAATTTTGAATTTTTATCTTTAAATTGGTCAGTTCTTTTTCAAAATTTCCCCATCTCTAAAAATTTGTTTTTTTTTTTTGTGAAAATTTCGACTCTTTCATAATTCTAATTGTCAAAAGTCGTCTTTTCCCAAATTTCGAGGTTTTTTTTTAATTATTGGTCTTTTTTTCCAAATTTTGACTTTATTCGCAAAATTCGGACTTCTCTATTAAAATTTGAGTTTTTGTGAAAAATTTTGGATTTCTTTTCAATTTTAGGTATTTTTCTTATAATGTCGAGCTTTTCCTCGAAATGTTGATTTATTTTTGAAATTCTGTTTTTAGTTTTTAGAAAAAATCGAATTTTGAAAAATATTGTACAATTTAGGAAACATGAAAAAAATAATCGAAAAACATCGAAAAAAAGCATTCAACAAAGATAAATTCTAATTTTCAAGGCAAAAAGTCAAATTTTGGAAATAATCAAACTTTGAATGCAGTGAAAGTTTTAATTCAATATAATTTCAAAATAGAATTCGAAATGTTAAGAAAAATAACAATTACAGAAAATTGTTCAGTCTAGGAGACTGCCGACAGAAGTAAAAAAACATGAGCCAAGGCAGAACTTCTTTCAAAGACAAACATTCTGAAAAATCCATGGACAAAAAAGAAACCTTCCGGCTGAATAATACTGTAATATTTTCAACAAATACGAATTGGGGAAACCGAATTTTTATTCGAAATTTCGAAATAGAGTCAAACTTTAAGAAAAAATCTTTCAGAAAGGTTCATAGGTCAAAATTTCGAAAATGTGGAAATTTCAAAAAAAGGCGAAATTTCGAAAAAGTGGAAATTTCAAAAAAAGACAAAATCTCGAAAGTGAAAATTAAAAAACAAAGACGAAACGTCGATTCTCGTAAAAAAAGTGGCAATTTTCCAGAACAAGTCAAATTTAGATAAAAAAATATTATATTTTCATTAGAATACTTTCAAAAATATATCTTTCAAAAGTTTTACTTTTTTTAAATTGTAACATATTCCTGAAATTTACAAGAAAATTATTTTCTCGAAATTTCATAATAATATGATACTCAGAATCAGACTTTTATTAAAATTTGGATCCAATTTTAAAAACATAAACGAATTTTGCGAAAAAGTCGAAACTTTCAGAAAAAATTCAATTTTAAATGGAGATGTCCAGAAAGAGAATATATCGAATTCTGAGATTTGAAATTTGCAGAATAAGGTGTCGAACAATAATTTAAAATTACTGGGAATCAAATTAAAAAAAGAAATTAAAAAAAAAACAGATAATTAACAAAACGCACTTCGAACAAAATAATGATTTTTGAAAAATACGCACAATTTATAGAAATGAAGAGAAAAAGATGACACTTTCTAGAAAATTTTCAGCTTTCTACGAGAAAGTCCACTTTTAAGAGCGAAATTGGAATTTTGAAAATAAACTAGTAATTTAAGAGCAACATTGAAATTGTGAAAAAGACAAATAAAAAACTAACCTTTCGCAGAAGCTCGAAGAATGTCTTAGATTTGAAAAAAAATTACAATTTCCAAAAACTCTGTTCTCAAAATTTAAAATGCAGTAAAGATGTTGAATTTATAAGCAATATTTTTTTTCTAAATCATCAAAAATAGTTTTCTCAACATTTTTATTAACATTCTGATCTAATTTAAAAAGAAAACATTTTCAGAACCATAAAATATCACATTTTGTGGACATTTGTTGAAATTTTAATAAAAATTGCGGAATTTAGACAGAAAACATTTCAGAATCATAAAATATCACATTTTGTGGAAATTTATTGAAATTTTAAGAAAAACTGCGGAATTTAAAAAGAAAACATTTCAGAACCATAAAATATCACATTTTGCGGAAGTTTGTTGAATTTTTACGAAAAATTTTTGAAACAGAAAGTTCAAAAAATAGAATTTTGACAATAAAATCGAAATTTCGAAAAAGCCGAATTCCGAGGAAAGGCAAATTTTAGGAAAAAGACTATTTAAAGAGAAACAGTCAACATTTTGAGAAAAAAGAATTTACCAGGAAAAAGGCGAAATTTATAGAAATATTAAATATCGAATATTGAGATAAAATTTATAAAAAATAAATCTGTCGAAATTTTCAAAAAATCAGATTCTAAATTTACCAAAAATCTAAATGTTATCGAAATTTGGAAAAAAGTAAAATTTCGAAATGGACAAAAAATTCAATTTATCAAAGGTTAAATTTTAAGAAAAAAATCGAAATTTTGAAAAATTATTTCTTTCAAAAGTTCGACTTTTTTCCTAAAATTTGACCTTCTTTGAAAAATTTTGACAAAATTTGTATTTCAATTTTTGACGATAACCTAAGGTCCAGTCCATTCCACCAAAAGAATGTCTTAAATTTGAAAAAAGTTGACATTTTTAATGGTCTAATTTTAAGTCGAATTTTGAGGAAAAAAATTGCAATTTCCAAAAAGTCTGTTCTCAAAATTTAAAATTCAGTAAAGACGTTGAATTTATAACAAATATTTTTTTTCTAAATCATCAAAAATAGTTTTCTCACCATTTTTATTAACATTCTGATCTAATTTAGAAATAAAACATTTTCAGAAAATTTTGATAAGATTTGTATTTCAATTTTTGAAAATAACCAAAGGTCCAAGGTCAAAAATTCAAAATTTTGAGAAAAAAGAATTTACCAGGAAAAAGACGAAATTTATAAAAATATTAAATATCGGATATTGAGATAAAATTTAAAATTTCATAAAAAAGAAACGAGTCGAAATTTCCAAAAAATCAAGATTCTAAATTTACCAAAATATCTAAATGTTAAAATTATCGAAATTTGGAAAAAAGTAAAATTTCGAAATGGACAAAAAATTTAAAATTTTTCAAAGGTCAAATTTTAAGAAAAATGTCGAAATTTTAAAAGATTATTTCTTTCAAAATTTCGACTTTTTTCGTAAAATTTGACCTTCTTCTTCTTTTCCTAAACTCTGAGAAAAAGACGAAATTACAAGAAAACGATCGAAATTTTTCGAAAAACATTTAAATTTTATGAAAAGCATTTAATCTTCGTAAAAACTTGAAATTTTCTTGTCAGATTTTATCGAAATTGAGAAAAACTCGAATTTTAAGAAAACAAATTTTTTTTTTGAGAAATAAGTGGCGATTTTCTGGCTGAATATTTTTATTTGACTGCTTGACTCAGAGGAAAATTGGCGCCCTACCTTACCTTATGTAGAGTCAGAAAATGTCCATTATTGAGATGCACGTCGAAATTTTGCCAAATTGAAACTTCCGGAAAATTTGTTCGCCTTTTTCTTATAAAAAATTTAATTTCAAAAAATGAATGTTTTTATCAGAAAATCCACCAAATTTCGAGGAAAAGGCGAATTTTAATAAACAAGCTAAAAGTTGCAGAATTAAAAAAAGTCGAAATTTTCAGAAAAAGTCAAATTTCGGGAAATGGCGAAATTACGGGAACAAAATCACGAACTTTTAAATAAAAATTTGATATTTTGATAAAGTCATGTTTGATAAAAGAAGTCGAATTTTATAAATAAATGCAAAATTTCAAAAAAATACTAATTTTGTAAAACATAATAAATTTGAAATACAAATCTTGGCTCCTGAAACCAAAAAAGATTAAAAACACAACAGAGGTTTTTCCAAAATATCTAAATATTAAAATTATCGAAATTTGGAAAAAAAGTAAAATTTCGAAATGGACAAAAAATTTTACTTACTTAGTTTTTACTTAGATTAAAAGCTTTTTCTCAAAATTTAAATCTTTTTCGCAAAATTTGGATCATTTTCTCGTAATTTCATCTTTTTTTCAGAGTTTAGGAGAAGAAGGTCAAATTTAAAAAAAAAGTCAAAAATTTAAAAGATTATCTCCTTCAAAATTTCGACTTTTTTCGTAAAATTTGACCTTCTCCTAAACTCTGGAAAAAAAAAATGATCGAAATTTTGCGAAAATGATTTAAATTTTGAGAAAAAGCGTTTAATCTAAGTAAAAACTTGAAATTTTCTAGTCAGATTTTATCGAAATTGAAAAAAAAATCGAGTTTTAAGAAGAAAAAAAAAGAAATTTTAAGAAGTAAGTGGCAATTTCCTGGCTGAATAATTTTTTTTGGCTGCTTGACTCAGAGGAAGATAGGCGCTCTACTTTGCTTCATGTGGAGTCACAAAATGTCCAATATTGTGTTACACGTCGAAATTTTGCCAAATTGAAACTTCCAGAAATTTTTTTCGTTATTTTCTTATAAAAATTTCAATTTCAAAATATAAACGTTTTTATCAGAAGATCGACCAAATTTCGAGGAAAAGGTAAACTTTGATAAGCTGAAATTTACGGAATTAAAAAAGGTCGAAATTTTCAGAAAAAGTCGAATTTCCAGAAATGGCGACATTTTGAAAAAAAAAACGACGAACTTTTAAATAAAAATTTGATATTTTGATCAAGTCATGTTTGATAAAAGAAGTCTAATTTTATGAATAAATGCAAAATTTCAAAAAAAGACCAATTTTGTAAAACCTACTTAATTTGAAATACAAATCTGTCCCCTGAAACCAAGAAAGATTAAAAACACAAGAGAGGTTGCTCTTCTTGCTTTCAGGGGACAAGATTTGTATTTCAATTTTTGAAGATAACCGTTCCACAAAAAAACCTAATTTAAGGAAAAAGTCGAAATTTCGAAAAAATATCAAGGAAAGAATGAATTTTGAAGGTGGGAACAATTTTTTTGGGAAAAGTCCCCCAGTTGAATACAAATTATAAATTTTCGGTTTGCTGCATGAACAAGAGGGGGGCAAATGTCTCATTCTGCCCTATTCTAGCTATGCCTGTGAGTGAAAACTTAAAACTAGGAGATAACAGTGTCTATATACTCTAATTCGAACCCACACTCAATGCTCTGTTAACAGTATCGTTGGTCATACGTAATTTTGGTGGAAAGGACTGTTCCTTGGATATCTTCCAAAATTGAAAACTTGTTCCCTAAAACCAAAAAAGATTAAAAACACAACAAAGGTTGGGTTAGGTCAGCCAAGCTATCATCTTCAGAGAGATGACGGCTTGGCTGTCGAAACGCGTTAGGGCAACCTTTGTTGTGTTTTTTAATCTTTTTTGGTTTTAGGGGATAAAATTTGTATCTCAATTTTTCAAGATAACCAAGGATCAGCCCATTCGACCAAAAAAAATATATATAGTTATATTACGTTTATCCAAACAATTGACTTTTAATTTTGGGATCATCTGAAGCCACCGGATGCAGGCGTACCCTCATCAAACTCTTCCCTTGGTCATATGTAATGGTATCGCGAAACCATTAGTTTACCCCCCTAATCAAAATCGCTCAACGCGACTCGAGAAGTGTTCACTTCAATAAATCGAATTTCGAAAAAAATTTTGACAGAAAATTGGAGCCTTTGAGAAAATCCAAAATTTTAAAGAGAAGTCAAAAAAATTCGAAATTTTGCAAGAAGTCAAAAATATTATAAAATAATTTCGAAAAAAAAGACGAATTTCGAAACCACATACGTACAATTTTATACAAAATGTCGAAGAGAGAAAATAAAATTTTTAGAAGAAAAATCAACTGTTTAGAATAAGTTGAAATTAAAAAAAAAGATTTCCACGAAAAATCGAAATTTTTTCAGAGTTAAATTTAGAAATTTGGGAATTTCGATAAAAACGCGGATTCTAAAAATAAATTGACGTTTCATTCGAGTTTTAATTAAAAGTGAAAGCTTTCAAGAAAAGCACATTTCAGGAAGTGAAAAAATTCGGAAAAATTTCAACTAGGTAGTCCAAATTTCGAGAAAAAATAGGACATTTCAAAAAAAGGTTGCGATTTAATACAACGACGAAAGAAGTCATATTTTGAAAAAAGCTGAATTTGAGCTTATTGCATTTCAGCAATACCGAAATTTTTTTTGAAAATAAACGGCGATATTACTAATTTTCTAGAAACTTAATAATTAAAACGTCAATTAAAAGTAAATGACGAATTGTTGAGAAACAAATCGCAACCTCGAAAGAGTCCAATTGAAAAAACTGTAAATTTTTAAGTCAAGAGAGTCGAATTAAAAAAAAAGTAAATTTTCGAAATAGGAAGAATTTTGAAAAATAGTCGCATTATAGTCAACGTAGTTTATCAAGAATTCAAAGAGTTTATTGTCGCTTTCGTCCTAAAAATACTAAGCTCGACAGCAAAGAAAAAAAAATCAACTACTTAGCCTTTTCCGTGGGAATGCGACGTCTGGAGATTGAACCGAACAAAAAGGTGTGGCGAGAGAAGAAAACGCGTCCTCGACGTTTTAAGCGGATGCAAGTAACATATCTGTCATTGTCACTTTAATAAACAAAAGGCGACGTTCCGGCCCGCATCCAACGGCGAGAAAGCTTCGTACGCCGCATGATACCTTAAAACGTTCGAAATTATGAGCACGAGCAAAATCCTCGTGGATATACATCGACCACCTTCTGGGGCCGTCCATGAAGATTAATCACTTTCGAAATGACAAAAGGGCTCGATTCGACCGAGTAACTAGTGAAATGCGGGTTCTGACACGTTGCGTAATTGATGGGGTCAAACTATTATGGCATCAAGACGGAACTGCCACGTACTACGATATGAAAAACTGAAGTTTTGAATTCTGAAAAAAAAAGAGGCAGATGCGTTATTAACTAGTTATTGCCAATGACTTCGTTCGCGGAATTGGTAATGATGCTAAGCAACGCCGTCAGAGTATACTCTCTGGATAGTTTGGACACAAAATAAATAACAACCAGAAGGTTAACTCTCATCATGTGAGCGTTTGAGTCCCGTGACCTTCAAACCCGTCTATGCTGAAAATCTATGTTGAAAGTGCCAGTGCAGTGGAGATGGCAAGGTCCGAGATTTTAAAGGAATCGAGTCCGGTTATATATCCAACTCTTGGAATTTTTTCTCTAGAATTGAATCATATTTCCTTCTACCAATGCTATTGAAGGATTTAATTCTTGAAAAAATCCCTAGAATTACTCAAATGTAATGGATTTTCCGTCGTAGATACCTCGGACGTGATTTAGTAAATATAATTAAAGAGATTGATTTTGTGTACTATAATATATTAATACTTTTAAATGCTCCTTATAATAAACTTACTTCTACTAAAGGTTTGACCAGACTGACTATTCTAATTCTAAATACAATACATACATTTTACACCCTGATCCTTTTTCGCAACGGGGTTTCCGCTTGTTCTTTAGTTAGATCTTACAAGTGGCGGAAACGTCTAACACACAATAAGAACAAGTAATTTATATAAAACAGATGTAACAACTTTGGTACTAAGAAGGATCTGTACCCAAGTGGGTAGGGTAGGTACATTACACCTCCCCCCGTAAAAAAAAGAAAATATGGAAGAATATTTTCGTTAAAATAAATCATAGATGTAATTAAAGATGAAAAGGAAATTAGTAGATGTATACAAAACAGTCTGAAATTTAAGATTACATAATATGAGGTTAACAAATCAATTATATTAATTAAAATAAAATAAAATTAAAACATTAACTATCGATTAATATTATAATAACTATTACTACTTTTTTATCAACTAAAACTACATAATACAATACATAAATAAAAATTACACTTTAATGAGTAAGCTCGTTTTGCTGCGTTTAAAGGAAATTGATTCTGCGTCTAGATCATTATTCGGTTCTGAACTCATTTGCATTTCGATCGACAGGGTTTTTCTTTTGAACATAAATTAAATGTAAAGCAAATTTTTTTTTTTTTTTTTGATTTATAACAATTGGCGAACAGAAAGAAAATTATAATCCTGTATAAAATATAACATTTCAAGCTCAAGAAAGTGAAGAAAAATATGTAATTGATTTTACCAAATCTAGTTCTTTTACAACTGTTTAGTTCATTTGATAAACATTCTTTCATGGTTTGTTTTAATTCTACATTCAGGAAATTATCTTGGATTTGATCAATATAATTTTTGAGGTCTCTCATAAAATACAAATTTATAGGTTTTTCTTTTTCGTTTAAATGTTCACTTAGTTTTGATTTTAAAAGTTCTAATCGTTTAGAATTGCAATTTTGATTCTTGGTGCAAACGTTAACATTAGCAATATTTTCTCTGCCTGTCTCAATGGATTCTAATTTAATAACTTGTTCGCATCTAGGTTTTACAGTACTTGACAAATTCATCAAACTGAAATTAGAAGCGATCGAATTATTCGAATTGGTAGGCACAGCAGAAATAGTAGGATTCAAATTGTATGAATTAGAACAAATAGTAGATTTGGAACAATTTGAGTTGGCAGAAATAGCAGAACTTGGATAATTTGATTTACGTAAATTGGTAGAAATAGTACACTTTGAATTGCTAGAATTAGTAAAGTTTGAATTAGTAAAGATAGTCGAATTAGAATTATTACAATTAGTAGCAGTAATATTCTTCAATTGATATAGATCAAGAGAATTTACATTGTCAATACTTAACAATTTATCTTTACATCTAATGTCACAATTGTGCGAAGTAAGAAAATCATTTCCTAAGATTCCGTCATAAGGAATAGGAAAATCATTAGCAACAATATGTAACGTGTGAAACAATAATTTATTACCAACATTTAGTTCAATGTGGCAATAACCTAAGGTTTTTGTTTTATTATTAACGTCTAAATCTATACCATTTAAGGTAAACATCGTATCATTGAAAAATGGAACATCGCTTTTTAGGTTTTTTAATTTTATTAAAGAAATGTCCGCACCAGAGTCAATCATGAAAGTGATAGGTTGATAATTAAATTGGTGGGACTCTAAATTAACATAAAAAGGAGAACCTGTTTTAATTAAGGAAACGTTAGCTGATCTAAATTTTGTAAATCTAGGGATTCTGTTGTCCGAGGCTCGTACCGAAAATTTTGAATTTGTTCACTTTGAATTCCAGCTACATTACCTCTAGAAGTTGAAGGATTATTTTGATTTTGTGCTTTCCTCATTTCATTATATTGACGTTTCCTGCATTCTTGAATTAAGTGTCCCTTATTTTTACAGTAATTGCAAATTTTAATATCATTAGGGCTTTGAATATTTGAATTTGGATAATTGTTATAGGTATTAGAATTTTCTCTATAAGATTTATTTGGGATTTGCTGAGAATTTGAATTAAATCGATTATCTTCTTCATTTTTTGAAATTCTAATTCTACAGTTAAAATTATTATGACCTGATTTATTGCAGTAAGTGCAAAATTTATGATTATATGAGCTTAAATTGTGATATTTTGCCATTTCGATTTTGGATTTAATTTGTTGCTCTTCGCTTAATGCAATAGATACAGCTTCTTCTAATGATTCCGGTTTTTGCGATTTTACTAAAATGTTTAATTCTTTTTCCAAACCATTAATAAAAACATCAAGTGATTGTTGCTTATACATATCGATTAAGGTATCTCTAGTGATTCTAGGTAATTTATGATCAATAGTACTTACTAAGTTAATAAAACAGTTTTCTAATTTTGTAGAGAAGGAAAGTACATTTTCACCTGGATTTTGTTTACAGGCGCTAAGTTCAAATTGTCTTTGACTTTGAGTGCGTCTCTCCGAATAGGCATTTAATAAATGTTGTTTCAAAGATTCCCAGTCGTCAAATGTTCTATTACGAATAATGGCTCTAGCGTGATCGGTTAATCGAGTCTTAATTATAGCAAACAATGCTCTTTTAAATCTAGGTTTAACTAAATTTAAAGCATCTTCACAGTTGTCCAAAAATTCATTTAGTTTTAGTTTATTACCATCAAATCTTTCAATCATTTTTTCAGCAATTTCTATTGAAATGAAATCGTTTAAATCACTTGCACTAGCACTATTTTCGGTTGAAGCTGTTGCCATGGTGAAGTCGATGACAATGAGGACAGATAGTTCGTGTAAAGAAAAATTCAACTTACAGTTTGTTGAACAGGTGTATTCTTCTTAAATCCTTGTAGTAGAATTGGTAGAGTAGTAAATTTGGAATCGATGTGGGTACACGATTGGAGATTTGTAGAAATTTAGAAAATCCAGCACTTCTGACACCACTTTTTTTTGTAATGGATTTTCCGTCGTAGATACCTCGGACGTGATTTAGTAAATATAATTAAAGAGATTGATTTTGTGTACTATAATATATTAATACTTTTAAATGCTCCTTATAATAAACTTACTTCTACTAAAGGTTTGACCAGACTGACTATTCTAATTCTAAATACAATACATACATTTTACACCCTGATCCTTTTTCGCAACGGGGTTTCCGCTTGTTCTTTAGTTAGATCTTACAAGTGGCGGAAACGTCTAACACACAATAAGAACAAGTAATTTATATAAAACAGATGTAACAACTTTGGTACTAAGAAGGATCTGTACCCAAGTGGGTAGGGTAGGTACATTACACAAATATTATCAAAACATAATAATTGAAATAATGTCCGGTACGCCGTTTATAACAATTCGAGGTTACTGGTAGTCGCCATCGACCCCAAAGAGATAAGGCGAGAGTTAACCTTCTGGTTGTTACTTATTTTGTGGTTTGGAAGTTCCTGGAACAGTTTTCTGTGATAAAAAGGGGCCTACTTTGCATAAGCGTAGCTAAAATAGGGTAAACTGGGGCGCTTGTGCGATAATTTTCTCCACTTCAAATAAAAATGACGAAATAGAACTAACCATAGACAAAAAAAGCATATTTGTGTGTCCTAAGAATGCTGTGTAAATTTTAATGACTCTACTTCAATTTTTTAATCTTCACGGTCTTTACTCGAACAAAGAACCATAACGAATGTAACCGGCTACCATTACATGCTTTGTTAGTGCCGCGTAACACGAAATTGTCCAATTCTCCCCGTACCATTAAAAAACCACCATCAAATTGGAATAATTGGTCGCCATAAGGTACACGACTTCGGTCCAAAATTACGTACCGCGTCCGGAATCAAATTGAATGACAGTGCGTTATTTAAACAGACGCCAAAGTGTTGAAGAGGGCGTCACAAATTATTTAACATCATTTGTCTTTAAGCCACACATGATTTATGGCGTTTTTTAAGCATTAGCCTCCGTTTATTTAGGCAATCTTTATCTCCATAAATCAACGCGATGTGAATCACTCGGATGATTATTTCTGTCTAGCTAGTTAAAAGTGAGGGATGTCCCGTGCTTTTTTGTGGTCTTGGTTCGAAAACTGAAATGATATGATGATGAATTGTGACTCGTCGCGCCAAGGAATGCAACTGAATTCGTTCTACAGGGCGCCACGGAACAAAATGTCGACGTTACGTCGAGCAACAATAACAAAATTGTAGATCGTTTAACGTGGACAGTGCATATAAGTATGACACAAGCTGTCAAAATTGTTTGCTCGCAATTTCCCTCAATTTCTGATATCGTGATATTCAAATTAAAGTTTTCAAAAATACTGCTGTAATCCACACAATATATTTTAATTGACAGGATATAGTCATTTCAATTAGAATTAATTTCGAAAACTTCGCAGCACACACAATCATACCAAGGAAACATCGCGTTGTTGAATTCGACTAAAGCCTAAATCGCAAGAAAACAGTTTATCTTTTGGTGAAAATTTCATTAAAATCGTTTTAGCCATTTTCGAGAAAAGCACTGATAGGTAGACAGACAGACAGATAGACAGCCAAACAGACAGACAGACAGACAGACAGACAACTAAGAAAACAGCTTATCTTTTAATGAAAATTTCATCAAATTGGTTTCATCCATTTCCAAGAAAAGCGTTGGCAGATAGACAAACAGACAGACACAGACAGAGGAATAGAGAGACAGACAGACAAATAAGAAAACAGTTTATCTTTTAGCGAAAATTTCATCAAAATTGTGTTAGTCATTTTCGAGAAAAGCGCCGATAGACAGACAGACAGACAAACAGGCAGACAGACAGGCAGATAGACAGACAGACAGACAGACAGACAAACAGACAGACAGAGACAGAGAGACAGACAGACAGATAGACACAGACAGGGAGAGAGACAACCAAGAAAACATTTTTTAATGGAAATTTTACCAAAATTTTTTCATCAATTTCCGAAAAAAACGTTGGCAGACAGGAAAAACAGCCAGACAGAGACAGAGAGACAGAAAGACAAACAGAGGGACAAAGAAAGACAGACAGACAGACAGACAGAAGGACAAAGACAGACAGACAACTAAGAAAACAGTTTATCTTTTAATGAAAATTTTATCAAATTCGTTTCATCTATTTCCAAGAAAAGCTTTGGCAGATAGACAAACAGACAGACACAGACAGAGGAATAGAGAGACAGACAGACAAAGAGACAACTAAGAAAGCAGTTTATCTTTTAGCGAAAATTTCATCAAAATCGTTTACTCCATTTCCGAGAAAAATGTTGGCAGGCAGCCAGACAGAGACAGAGAGACAGGTAGAGAGACAGAAAGAGAGAGACAAACAGACAAACAGACAGAAAACTAAGAAAACAGTTAATCTTTTAGTGAAAACTTCATCAAAATCGTTTCATCCATTTCCTAGGAAAACGATTTCAGACATACAAACAAACAGACAGCCAGACACGGACAGAGGGATAGAAAGACAGACAGACAGACAGGGAGACAACTAAGAAAACAGTTTATCTTTTAGTGAAAATTTCATCAAAATCGTTGTATCCATTTCCGAGAAAAGCTTTGGCAGACAAACAGACAGACAGCTAGACAGAGACATAGAAAGACAGACAGACAACTAAGAAAACAGTTTATCTTTTAGTGAAAATTTCATCAAAATCGTTTTATCCATTTCCGAGAAAAGCTTTGGCAGACAGACAGACAGCTAGACAGAGACAGAGAGATAGAAAGACAGACAGACAACTAAGAAAACAGTTTATCTTTTAGCAAAAATTTCATCAAAATCGTTTAATCCATTTCCTAGAAAAGCGTTTTCAAACAGACAAACAGACAGACAGCTAGACACAGACAGAGGTATAGAGATACAGACAGACAGAGAGACAATTAAGAAAACAGTTTATCTTTTAGCGAAAATTTCATCAAAATCGTTTACTCCATTTCCGAGAAAAATGTTGACAGACAGACAAACAGACAGACAGCCAGACAAAGACAGAGAGACAGGTAGAGAGACAAACAGAGAGACAACTAAGAAAACAGTTAATCTTTTAGTGAAAATTTCATCAAAATCGTTTCATCCATTTCCTAGAAAAACGTTTTCAGACAGACAAACAAACAGACAGCCAGACACAGACAGAGGGATAGAAAGACAGACAGACAGGGAGACAACTAAAAAAACAGTTTAACCTTTAGTGAAAATTTCATCAAAATCGTTTCATCCATTTCCGAGAAAAGCATTGGCAGACAAACAGACAGACAGCTAGACAGAGAGACAGGCAGAGAGATAGAAAGACAGACAGACAGACAGACAGACAACTAAGAAAACAGTTTATCTTTTAGTGAAAATTTCATCAAAATCGTTTCATCCATTTCCGAGAAAAGCGTTGGCAGATAGACAAGCAGACAGCCAGAGGAATAGAGGGACATAGAGACAATTAAGAAAACAGTTTATCTTTTAGCGAAAATTTCAACAAAATCGTTTCATGCATTTCCGAGAAAAGCGCTGGCAGACAGACACAGACAGACAGACAGCCAGACACAAACAGAGGGATAGAGAGACAAACAAACAGACAGCCAGACACAGACAGAGGGATAGAAAGACAGATAGACAGACAACTAAGAAAACGGTTTATCTTTTAGTGAAAATTTTATCAAAATCGTTTCATTTCCGAGAAAATCGTTGGCAGACAGAGAGACAGGCAGAGGGACAGAAAGACAAACAGAGGGAGAAAGACAGCCAGAGGGACAGAAAGACAAACAGAAGGAGAAAGACAAACAGAGGGACAAAGACAGACAACTAAGAAAACAGTTTATCTTTTAGCGAAAATTTCATCAAAATCATTTCATCCATTGCCGAGAAACGCGTTGGTAGACAGACAAACAGCCAGACATAGACAGAGAGACAGACAGAGGATCAGAAAAACAGAGGGACGGAGACAGACAGACAGCCAGAAAAAAATTAAAGACATCGGTGTGGGTTTTCCTAACACACTTCTTTTGGAATCATAGTCGTGTCAATTTTGTAATAAATCTATAAATAAATTAAATGTTGAACGTTTGAACTGATCATTTCTTGATACGATAACGAAAAAAATTCATTTCCTTGGGTTTATTTTTACACGCTCCATTATTAGTATTAAAATAATGACTCGGAAATCTATTAGTAGCTGCTACCGTTAAAAAAAGGTCAAAGATAAACAGCGTAGGTAATTATGGTATTTACATGAAAAATGTAATAGCGTCGTTAACTAACTAATGAACAAATAATCAAACCACAAAACCAAATGTCCCATGTTTAAAAACAGTCAGTCCAATAATCGAGGAATAGACCTAACAAAACCTTCAAGCATGTGTACCCAAACACACATAAACAATCGTAAAATCAGCCCCATTTCCTTTTGCAGTAAATATCTTCCGAGGTATCGCTTCTGCTCTTCCTTTTCCATCGCTGCAAACAGAACACCTTCCCTCATATAAAGATCGTTATATTCCTGTTTGAAATATGTCGATTTTCTTCAAATTTCTACGTCCCGATTACCCTCTAGCGCAGTGTTTTTCAAACTTTCGACGTCTGTGCACCCTTTCTATAATTTTTCTAACGTTGAATACCCCTCGTTAAAAAATTGCATTCCAATTATTATATAAATAAGGAAGTGTGTTTGTCTCTCTGTCTGCTGAACGTTTCAACGAATTTGAACAAAACATAATTCTGCAATCTGCACGAACTCTTTAAATCTGTACAAGCCGTTTAACTTAGTTTTGTTATCCAAACAATTAATCTGAAGCGCCCGGTGTGGCGCGTATCCCCCACCAAACTCTACCAAAGGGTGGTACGTGTATCTTCAATTGTATGGTACAATAGAAGGAACGTGTCAACGAATTTGAACAAAACACAATTCTGCAATCCGCACGAACTTTTTAAATCTGTACAAGTCGATTAAGTTGGTTTTGTGACGTTTATCCCAACAATTAATTTTTAATTTTTGAATCATCTGAAGTCGCCCGGTGTGGCACGTATCCCCCATCAAACTGTACCAAAGGGTGGTACGTCTATCCTCAATTGTATGGTACAATTGAATGGAACGTATCAACGAATTTGAACAAAACACAATTCTGCAATCTGCACAAACTCTTTAAATCTGTACAAGCCGATTAAGTTAATTTTGTGACGTTTATCCAAACAATTAATTTTTAATTTTTGAGTCACCTGAAGCCGCCCGGTGTGACACGTATCCCCCACCAAACTCTACCAAAGTATGTGTTCCTCAATTGTATGGTGCAATAGAAGGAACGTATGAACGAATTTGAACAAAACACAATTCTGCAATCTGCACCAACTCTTTAAATCTGTACAAGTTGATTAAGTTAGTTTTGTGACGTTTATCCAAACAATTTTTAATTTTTGGATTATCTAAAGCCGCCCGGTGTGGCGCGTATCCCCCACCAAACTCTACCAAAGGGTGGTACGTGTATCCTCAATTGTATGGTAGAATTGAGGATACACGTACCACACTCTGGGAAGTACTACTCTAGCGTAACATTTTCTTAAAATTTCGACTTTTACAGAAAACGTAATTATTTTAAATTTAAACAGAAAAAGAAAAATCAAAATTTAAAATTTAAAACTGGAAATTACGAGAGAAAAAAAGTAGAAATTTCACGCGGAAAATAAAATATTTTTAGAAGATTTCAAGGTTTTTATTTTCATAAAATATCAATTTTTATGAAAAAAATTTGAGTTTAATGCAATACGTAAAGAGGAGAAATTTTGGAAAAATTATTGTAAAATTTCTGCTGAAACTGAAAACTTCGCTAGAAAACATGTGGAATTCCTGTAATTCGAACTTAAAAAGTTGAAGTAGAAATAAGAAGAAAAAAGTAGGAATTGTATTAAACTATTCGACTAAAAAGTCGAAATTTTAATAAAATACGTAAATCTTGTAGTACAGTATAATTTTCAAAAAAAGTCGATTCTTTTCGAAATCTCAATATAACTGAAATTCTCCAAAAATTGAAATACAGAACTTGTTCCCTGAAACCAAGAAAGAGTATCTTTCTGAAGATGACAGCTTGGTTATCGAAACGCGTTAGAGCAACGTTTGTTGTGTTTTTTAATCTTTCTTGGTTTCAGGGGACAAGTTCTGTATTTTAATTTTTGAAGATAACCAAGGACCACTGAAATTCTCCAATTTATTTTTCAGAAATTTCAGAAATGTTTTTTAAAATGTCAGGCTACTTCCCGAAATGCATTTCTACAAATAAAAATAAGCATAAACTGAAAATTAGGGGAAAAAAGTCGAAAATTTGATAATCATGTGAATTTGTTGACAAAATTATTTTTGGAAATTTTGATTTTTTTTTGTTGGACATTTTAATTTATTTTTGGAAATTGTGAATTTTTTCTGTAACTTTCGATTTTTTTCCCAACAATTCTAGTATAAATTTGGAAAATAACTTAAAAAATGTCAGCTAGAATCTCGACATTTCTAAAACAAGGTTTGTTTTAAAATTTCTCTTCAAATTTAAACTTCTCTTCAATGAAACTTGAACGAAAGAACATTTGGTCGAAAAGTCGAACTTGTTCCTAAAATCCGACCTTAAAACTGAAATGTTCAGGAAAAATAAGATGAACGATACGAGAAAAACAGTCGAGTTGAAACGTGCCTGAAATTGCTTAAATATTTTTAGAGATTTCTAATTTTTTCTAGAAATTTCGATTTTTTTTGGAAATTCCAGTTTTTTTTTGGAAATTCAGATTTTTTTTTCAACAATTCTAGCATAAATTTGGAAAATAAGTTGAAAAATGTCGGCTAAAATCTCAGAATTTCTAAGACAATGTTTGTCTTAAAATTTTTCTTCAAATTTAAAATTCTCTCCAATGAAACTTGAACGAAAGAACATTTAGTCGAAATTTCGAACTTGTTCCTAACATGCGACCTTAAAACTGAAATGTTCAGGAAAAATATGATGAACGATACAAGAAAAACAGTTGAAACTTGAAACGTGCCTGAAATTGCTGAAATATTTTTGGAGATTTCTAATTTTTTCTAGAAATTTCGATTTTTTTTCTGGAAATTCCGATCTTTTCTTTGGAAAGTCCGATTATTTCTTTGGAAAGTCCATTTTTTTCCCCCAACAATTATAGTATAAATTTGGAAAATAACTTGAAAATTGTCGGCTAGAATCTCGGATTTCTAAGACAATGTTTGTCTTAAAATTTTTCTTCAAATTTAAAATTCTCTTCAATGAAACTTGAAAGAAAGAGCATTTAGTGGAAATTTCGAATTTGTTCCTAAAATGCGACCTTAAAACTGAAATGTTCAGAAAAAATGTGGTGAATATTACGAGAAAAACAGTCGAAACTTGAAACGTGCCTGAAATTGCGTAAATATTTTTGGAGATTCCTAATTTTTTCTAGAAATTTCGATTTATTTTGGAAATTCCGATTTTATTTTGGAAATTCAGATTTTTTTTCCAACAATTCTAGTATAAATTTGGAAAATAACTTGGAAAATGTCGGCTAAAATCTCGGAATTTTTAAGACAATGTTTGTTTTAAAATTTTTCTTCAAATTTGAAATACTCTTCAATGAAACTTGAACGAAAGAACATTTAGTCGAAATTTCGAACTTGTTCCTAAAATGCGAGCTTAAAACTGAAATGTTCAGGAAAAATAAGATGAACGATACGAGATAAACAGTCGAAACTTGAAACGTGCCTGAAATTACTTAAATATTTTCGGAGATTTCTAATTTTTTCTAGAAATTTCGATTTTTTTTCTGGAAATTCCGTTTTTTTTTCTGGTAATTCCGATTTTTTCTTTGGAAATTCCGATTTTTTCCAACAATTCTCGTATAAATTTGGAAAATAACTTAAAAAATATCGGCTAGAGTCTCGACATTTCTAAGACAACGTTTTTTTTTAAATTTTTCTTCAAATTTAAAATTCTCTTCAATGAAACTTGAAAGAAAGAACATTTAGTCGAAATTTCGAACTTGTTCCTAAAATGCGACCTTAAAACTGAAATGTTCAGGAAAAATAAGATGAACGATACAAGAAAAACAGTCGAGTTGAAAGTGCCTGAAATTGCTTAAATATTTTTGGAGATTTTTAATTTTTTCTAGAAACTTCGACTTTTTTTCTGGAAATTCCGATTTTTTTTTGGAAATTCCGATTTTTTTTTGGAAATTCCGATTTTATTTCCCACAATTCTGGTATAAATTTGGAAAATAACTTGAAAAATGTCGGCTAAAATTTCGGAATTTCTAAGACAATGTTTGTCTTAAAATTTTTCTTCAAATTTAAAATTCTCTTTAATGAAACTTGAAAGAAAGAGCATTTTTAGTCGTCCGAACTTGTTCCTGAAAAGCGATTTTAAAGCTGAAATGTTCAGGAAAAATGTGATGAATATTACGAAAAAAACAGTCGAAATTTGAAACGTGTCTGAAATTGTTTAAATATTTTTAGAAATTTCTAATTTTTTCTAGACATTTCTAATTTTTTCTAGAAATTTCGATTTTTTTTCTGGAAATTCCGATTTTTTCCCAATAATTCGATTTTTTTAATCATGTCGGGTATAAATTTGAAAAATGTCGGCTAAAGTTTCAATTTCTCACAAAATTCGATTTTTTCGACATTTGATATCCAATTTTCTCGCCGACAGATCTCTTCAGGTTGTCGTCGATGGCATCTCATTCGAGACATAATGCAGGGGTGCCTCAGGGATCTGTTGTCTCCTACTCTGTTTCTGTTACACATAAACGATCTCTTAGCTTCAACTTCCAATTCTATATACAGCTGCGCAGATGATAGTGGCATTGGTCATCTTTTTTCTCCTACAAACTATTATCCGTCGCTGCTTCAGATCGACTAAGGGAACAGCAGATACAGATGGTTGATCGGGATCTCGATATCATTCTGAAATGGGGTAAGAAATCATTCTGGAATGGGGTAAGACAAATCTGCTCGAATTCAACGCTTCAAAAACTCGTTTTCGCTAAGAAAACGTCAAGGGATAATGCAACAAATATACTAATGGACGATAAACTCCTCCCAATGGGATCTAAACTGTCAATCCTAGGAGTGAATGCAAGCACTAACTTCTCTTGGGACGATTATGTGCGCGTCATTGCCAAATCCGCTTCTCAGAAGCTAGGCTTTCTTGTTAAAGCTAAAAAGTACTTCACATCTCATCAGCTACTAACACAAAGCTCAAGTTAGGCCAACACTAGCCAATACTGTTCTCATATTTGAAGTTCAGCTTCAAAGCACACTTTAGTTCTTTTGGATTGAATTTAAAGAGCGAATCGCCTAATTGATGACGAGAGTTTGAGCGATTCTCTCGAAACACTAGAGCACAGGCGGATGCTTGGTGACTTGTCTCTTTTCCACAAGTACTATCATGGAAGATGCATTATTTTAAGGTAATATTGTAAAATATTCAATCTATTTAATGAAGCACTCATCGTTACAGACAACGCACAACGGGTGACTTAAGGAGTATGAAATTCTACACAGATGTTCGCCGTAGTACGTAGGTGAGCACTAAGACAGGATTTTTCAAAATTTGGCCTCCAAGATACAAGTACTTTCATGGGAGATGCTCACAGGAACTAATACGATTGATTCTCCCAAGGGCAAAATTCTTGAGGCATACAAGACTGTCGGAGACATCAAATTCCTGTGCGGTCCAGCTTGACACAGTGAGGACTTCTGTCTATGGAGACTCTTTTTTCTATAGAACTTCCAACTATGGAACTCGTAACCAAAAGGCATTTTCTCCAAAAATTACAACTTAGCCTTATTTAAGAAGGTGGATCATCGCCATCTATTCTTGTTTCTGCAACCTACTAGCAGTGCTTTGAAGGCATAATGGGATTATCCTCTGCGAGTGGTAGAAAACTGGTTGAACTGAACTGAACTGGTTTGAAATACAAATTTTGTCCCCTGGAAAACCATAACAAAGGTTGCTCTAACGCGTTTCGATAGCCAAGCTATCATCTTCATAAAGATACTGGAACTTCTTCCTGAAATAACTCAACTCAAAGTTTTTCTTATTTAATGGAGACGCAATGACACATTATGAAATAACTCGATTGACCATTTTTTAAATATATGCAGTCACTTAACCTTAATTAAAACGAAACAATAGCGTTAATTATGCCAAGTGCAACGTGAGCAATTAATTTAACAAACTCCTTATCATATCTTAATTTGTTGTTTTTGGATGCTGTCCGGTTGTTTTTGAATTTAAAGTAGCTGAATTAATTTCCTTTTATCTAGATTTACCAGCATTAAAATTTTGTTTTTTTTTATGTGCACAAGTCTCAGGTTTAATTAACGAAACGCATCTTGTACCAATGGTTTATCTACATCTTAGTGAACTTGTTAACGTGTCGCTTCTGCTCCAGAGGTATTGGATATCGTGGGTTCTATATTTACTGGGTTCGGGGCCGTAAAGCTAAAGTAGTCCATAAATTTAATTGACGGCAGTTGCGTTGGAAAAAATCTACTCTAATATTTCTACTATTCCAATTTAAATACATCAAAGGAGAGAAGCTGAACGGTTGGAACGTTGCCGTTATGATTTATTAGAATTAAATCTTCGGTAGTGTTCAAATAAATTCTAAACAAATTTTCCGCCTTCCGCGGCAGTGTTTGTGAAAGTTTTTCATTATTTATGAGGCCCATGCTTACCGTTGTTTTTAATTGCTTTTCTATGGCTTAATTAAAAGTGAAAAATGCTTTCGTTTTTATTTAAATGTTTCAAACGTAAAAATAAACCATTTTACTGTTTTATAAATCGTATTAATTGGGTATATATCATAACTGTAATGAAGTGACAGTCATTATGGTTATTTATTAATTATTCTAACTACTAGTTTCAAAACTCGATTTACATAGTTGTTACTCAAGGAGTCAAATAAATTAGCACCTTCGATGCGATTACTTGACTGCTAGTTAAACTTTCTAGGAAATTAAGGCGATAAAAGAGGTTTTTCTGATGTATAATGTCCTAAAATATTCCTTTTTATTTAAATTTATAATCTCCTAATAGCGCTTCGCTGAACCAGGTTCACCTTCTTCATATTTATCTCTTACATTTAAATACATATAATTATTTATGGTTACGTATTGAATTTGTAAAAAATATCTGATTTTTCAGCATTGAGGTGCCATTTTTTACAAAAATATGGTTACATCTCACCAAAACATGTTTATTAAGTTTAATATTTCTGCGACTCAGTTTGCAAATGTTCAATAAAATTAAAACATAATGTTTCCGACCAAGGAATCAAGAAATAACCTCAGGAAACTTGTAGGGATTTGGACAGTTCTCTGTCGATTAAACAAACACCTCCACAGAATGGGAATTATAAACGACCCGAATTGAGGAGGCTGTTTAGAAGATAAGAGTGTCGAGCACGTGATGTGTTACTGCCCGGCACTAGCATCAATCAGGGGATCCACGCTGGGGGACTTCTGGCCTAGTGTGGCCAGTTTGAGAGAGGCGCATCCAAGGGACATTCTTCAGTTTCTGAACAAGGTTAGGTGGCTGAATGAATGACCAAGGACACCTCAATCACGGGGATAGCACAATGGGCCCGGAAAGGATGGTCTAAGTGCTGGCCTAAAATTTAGGCAACTCACAACGAATCCAGAATCCCAAGAGTCTACCATGAAGAATACTCCAAAACATAACGCCACTTACGGTGCAGAATTAGCTTCGTTTATCCCCTCATCTAGTCAGATTTTTATATATAGTCTCATATCAAAAGGTGTCTGTCCATGAGTTGATACACACTAAACCCAGAATTTAAAGAGTATAACAAAAATACTAAATACTTTCAAAGTTTAAAGAATGAAGAAAATTAAAAAAACCAAATTAAAGTCCAAAGTTTCTAGTTTTTATATCTTATGCTTCAAATTGTTTAGGATCTGCAGTTTTTGCTTAATCAATCATAAAGAAGAAAGCGTTGTTTCCAAATTTACTGATCCCATACTAAAGCTCTTTCAATACCTTTGAAGCTAAAAAAAATTAAATGCAGGATCTGAAAACTGGGCTTGGATCCTTAATTTGCTTTATTTTTCTCTACAACGGATTTTGTTTGAGTTACAGTCTTCTAAACATAACTATAAATTTGAGTTTTTTATATCCCCAAACTGTGCTAGTTCATATACGTAAAAAAAATTCCGTGGAAGTCTCGTCGACGTTCAATGACGGTGTGCAAATAATCCAAAACCGCACGAATTCCTCCATGCAGTTAGTCGATTATTTATGCAGATGATGCGGAATTTCGTCGAATTCTTTCCATCAAAACAACCAATTTTTTATTCTTGCAAAAAGCGCTTCGCTGAATTCGAACTGGGCTTAATTAAGTGCGAAGTCTGTCGTTAATTAATGAGGAAATCTCACATATTATTGGAGGCGGAGGCGTCAGCTGAACGTGAAATGTAAATGTAACCATCGCTCAGCATAACCGTGCAATTATTCAGATTAATGATGCAGATGCGTCAATGTAATTTCTCTTCTTCGAATTATTTTACTTGCCAGCGACGAAAATCCAAAAGTTGAACACTTGGTTTGGTAGTTCTACTGTCCAACGCCTCTTTTTTTGATCTATTGACGTGTTTCTGGTCACTAGGTTGTTTCATGACATTTGGTGCTTTAGAATAAATTAAGTAAACACACACGGTCATCAAATGTTGCTGAACACTACTAGCTCTCCGGAAACGACCTGTAGATAGATAGGTAGAGTAAACATGATGTCACATCGACTCCAAAAATTATCGATCAGTATCGATTTGAATCTCAATGTAGATGAAGTCGATGCATCTTTTGCTAATCTTTTTAGATTAGTACGCTTGAAAATGCCAGTTCTGCTGGCGAAATACGTATCGCGTAATTATTTATTTAATTGCCGATGTGGTAAAGGGGTGAAACCTTCTTTGGACTTGATCGATAAGTTCACAAAATGTCACGTCAATATGGAGATTCGACCCTGATTCCACTGTGATGGAAGAAGGGATGGCTACTCCCTAAACCACAGATGCTTCGATTAGTACGTTGTAATTAATATACTACTTGTAATTAATACTATTTCTAAATCAACCCATAGCGTTACTCAATAACCTCCAGTTTTTAATGTTACGCCTTATTAGGTCAAAAAACGTATTTTTTTTGGAGGAACGGACTAGTCCTTGGTTATCTTCAAAAATTGATACACAAAACAGAGAAAGATTAAAAAACACAACAGTTGCTTTAAGGTTTTTTGATAGCCAAGCCATCATCTTCAGAGAGATATTTACAAACGAAATGGATGGGACCAATATAAAAGGCTACTTCTATACAAATATCCATCTATATTTTAAATAGCACTAATCTGACTCAGAGTTGTAAACTATTACGCGATATGTGGAGTAGGAAGTAGAGATCCATCATTGAATCTTCCTAATTTTTTCTTTGATAGTTGAACACAATTTTAATTGAGTTCCACCACGTGAAGCTTCCCTGGTATACAACGGTTCCAGAAGTCTTTAGGCAGTTATGTGTTTTTGAGCACACCAAGCTTAACTGAATACTTAGTTGCTCTAAATTTTGCGTTCTTAATGGTTCTCTGACACCATAAATGTTCCAGAATACTTTTAGATGCTTCCTTATAAATATCAACTAGTCTCGATCATGTTAAGTAGTTTTCTGCCACGGTCAACTACTTCTTAACGCTGTATCCCTTTGGTTCTCTAATTAAGGAGGGAAAATATAATGATAACACTGCGCTGTTAATGATTTTACCTTCGAGGGTATCACCAACTATCTGTCATGCTTTAAACAAGCAATCTCCATCATTATTTATTGCGATATTTGTTAATGAAAATGTCTTCCTAGAACTCATAAATAACATATCCAAATTGAGTGACAAATGGATATTATTATCTTCTCGCTCTCCGAGACCTAAGCTATCTCTGCATTCAATCGGGGAAAATGTGCTAAATAATAATGAGAAAGACGACAACCAGCTTTCTGACATGAAAAATATTTCCATACCGGTTAGATCCTTCTATCTAATTCAATATCTTAATTGGACTAAGGTGTTGTATAAACAGTGCTTCGGAAAAAGTCCAACAAAGCTGGTTTCTTTGAATTCAACACGACTAGCGCTTCGACAAAACTCTTGGGCATTGTCGATCTCTCGCCTTGTGTTTTCTTTCTTTTCGTGCTCCAGAGGTCAAATGGTGCTTTCTCTCTTACATCGTGTGCGTCGGGGTCTACGGCGAGAGATTCGTGTACCTCTGGCTGCGTTTTATATGCGCCACGGCTAAGAATAAGCTGCTGTCAAGGTCCACGGTTTGTGCTCTTGCGGTGATCATTTGAATAAATATTTATTCGATACGTGTAAAGGTATTATTGTTAACGTAATTAATTCGGTTGGGAAACGCACACACTGACAAGCATCTCGGACTGGATGTTCACTTTGACAGCTAACGATCGGTGTCAGAAGGCACATAGATATGGGATGACGAATTTCAGGGAGATTATCGAAGAGTAGAAACATATATCGACTTTCTATTTCTTATTATTGATTGCATTCTGAAGCATTACGGATATGCTGCATCTAATTTTGAATAGGGGTTGAAGTTTCGAAACTCAAGAAAACATACAAATCTGAAAGAAGTAATGCAAATGTTTTTTAGTTATCTTAAAATTCACAGAAAGAGCTGAGAAATAGATAGATAGATAGATGGATAGATAGAGGGTGGGGGGAGGGAATTAAAATGATAATAAGGGAAAGCAAGAGAAAGGAAGAGATGATAAGGGAAGAGAAGAAAAGGGAAGAGAAGAAAAGGGAAGAGAAGAAAAGGGAAGAGAAGAAAAGGGAAGAGAAGAGAATAGGAGAAGACAAGAGAGGGAAAGAGGGGGGAAGGAAAGGTAGCGGAAGAGAAGAGAAGGGAACAGGAGGGAAGAAAACTGAAGAGAAGGAAAGAAGACAAGGAGAGAAAAGATGGGAAGAGATCAGATGGGAAAAGAAGAGAATTGGTGGAAACAGAAGAGATGGGAAGAGAAGAGATGGGAAGAAAAGAGATGGAAAGGGGAGAAATGGGAAGAGAAGAGAAGAAAAGAGATAGGATATGAAAAGAAGAGATGGGAAGAGAAGAGATGGGAAGAAAAGAGATGGAAAGGGGAGAAATGGGAAGAGAAGAGAAGAAAAGAGATAGGATATGAAAAGAAGAGATGAGAACAGAATTGGTGGAAAGAGAAGAGATGTGAAGAGTAGAGATGTGAAGAGTAGAGATGGGAAATGTGGAGAATGGAAAGGTGGAGATGGGAAGAGACGAGATGGGAAGAAAAGAGATGTGAAGGGGAGAGATAGGAAGAGAAGAGAAGAGAAGAAAAGAGAAGAGAAGAGAAGAGAAGAGAAGAGAAGAGAAAAGAGAAGATATGGGATGGCAAGAGAAGAGATGAGAACAGAATTGGTGGAAAGAGAAGAGATGGAAATGGTAGAGATGGGAAATGTGGAGAATAGAAAGATGAAGATTGGAAGAGAAGATACGACCTAATATGCGAAGGCAAAAATAATGGGAAGAGAAGACATGAGAACAGAATTGATGGAAAGAGAAGAGATGGGAAGGGTAGAGATGGAAAGGGGAGAGATGGGAAGAGAAGAGAAGAGATGCGAAGGGTAGAGATGGGAAAGAAGAAGAGAAGGGACAGGAGGGAAAAAACCAGAAAAGAAGATAAGAGAAGGAGAGAAAAGAAGAGAAGGGAAAGGAAGAGAAGGGAAGAAAAGAGAAGGGAAGAGGAGGGAAGGGTAGAGATGGGAAGGGAAAAGAGGTAGGAAGAGAAGAGATGATGAGCGAAGAAGAAATGAGATGGGAAAAAAAGAGTTGGGAAGAGAAGAGCATTAAGAAAAAGGATGGGAAGAGATGGGAAAAAGAAGAGAATTGGAGGAAACATAAGAGACGGGAAGAGAAGAGATGGGAAGAAAAAAGATGGAAAGGGGAGAAATGGGAAGAGTAGAGAAGAAAAGAGATAGGATGAGAAGAGAATTGGTAGAAAGGAAAGAGATGTAAAGGGTAGAGATGGGAAATGTGGAGAATAAAAAGGTGGAGATGGGAAGAGAAGATATGGGAAGAAAAGAGATGTGAGGGGAAGAGATAGGAAAAGAAGAGAAGAGAACAGAAAAGAAGAGAAAAGAAGAAAAGAGAAGAGAAGAAAAGAGATCGGATGGGAAGAGAAGAGATGAGAGCAGAATTGGTGGAAAGAGAAGAGATGGAAAGGGTAGAGATGGGAAATGTGGAGAACAGAAAGATGAAGATTAGAAGAGAAGATACGACATGGGATGCGAAGGGAAAAATAATGAGAAGAGAAGAGATGAGAATAGAATTGGTGGAAAGAGAAGAGATGGGAAGAGTAGAGATGGGAAATGTGGAAAATAAAAAGGTGAAAATGGGAAGAGAAGAGAAGATACAACATGGGATGGGAAGGGAAAAGAGATGGGAAAAGAAGAGATAAGATGGGAAGAAAGAGGTGGGAAAGGAAGAGATGGGAAGAGATCAGATGAAAGAAGAAAATATGAGATGAGAAGAGATGGGAAGGGTAGAGATGGGAAATGTGGAGATGGGAAGAGAAGAGATGAGCAGAGAAGAGATGGGAAGAGATCAGATGGGAAAAAAGGAGATGAGAAGAAAATTAGTGGAAAGAGAAGAATCGGGAAGAAAAGAGATGGGAAGGGGAGAGATTAGAAGAGAATAGAAAATAAGAGAAGAAAAGAGATGGGATGGGAAGAGATGAGAAATGTGGAGAATTGAAAGGTGAGCAGAGAAAAGATGAGATGGGAAAAAAAGATGGGATGAGAAGAGATCAGATGGGAAATATAGAGATGATATTGATGTTGGAAAAAAAAGACTAAGAAGAGAAGAGAGAAGAGTAGAGATGATATGAGATGAGAAGAGAAGAGAAGAGAAGAGAAGAGAAGAGAAGAGAAGAGAAGAGAAGAGAAGAGAAGAGAAGAGAAGAGATGAGAAGAGATGAGAAGAGTTGAGAAGAGATGAGAAGAGATGAGAAGAGATGAGAAGAGATGAGAAGAGATGAGAAGAGATGAGAAGAGATGAGAAGAGATGAGAAGAGATGAGAAGAGATGAGAAGAGATGAGAAGAGATGAGAAGAGATGAGAAGAGATGAGAAGAGATGAGAAGAGATGAGAAGAGATGAGAAGAGATGAGAAGAGATGAGAAGAGATGAGAAGAGATGAGAAGAGATGAGAAGAGATGAGAAGAGATGAGAAGAGATGAGAAGAGATGAGAAGAGATGAGAAGAGATGAGAAGAGATGAGAAGAGATGAGAAGAGATGAGAAGAGAAGAGAAGAGAAGAGAAGAGAAGAGAAGAGAAGAGAAGAGAAGAGAAGAGAAGAGAAGAGAAGAGAAGAGAAGAGAAGAGAAGAGAAGAGAAGAGAAGAGAAGAGAAGAGAAGAGAAGAGAAGAGAAGAGAAGAGAAGAGAAGAGAAGAGAAGAGAAGAGAAGAGAAGAGAAGAGAAGAGAAGAGAAGAGAAGAGAAGAGAAGAGAAGAGAAGAGAAGAGAAGAGAAGAGAAGAGAAGAGAAGAGAAGAGAAGAGAAGAGAAGAGAAGAGAAGAGAAGAGAAGAGAAGAGAAGAGAAGAGAAGAGAAGAGAAGAGAAGAGAAGAGAAGAGAAGAGAAGAGAAGAGAAGAGAAGAGAAGAGAAGAGAAGAGAAGAGAAAAAGATGTCTAGACAGACAACAAAAATTATATCGAAAATTAATAACTATTATTAGTTAAAAAAAATCGATGGCTTACTACCGAGTTGCATGCTTAGTTCAATGTACCCGTTAGTGAGTCACACCGTGTATGTATCCTACTCTGGACACATTTATAATGTTAAATATACACATTTAAATACGCTAAGCACATACACACACGGTTGAATCTCTATTTAAGAGTAAATTAAATAATAATAATGGAGCTCGGCACAATCGTTTATTTAACAACGGCGAAGATTTATTAAAGGAACAACAAAGCTAATTATCATGAAAACCTGATATCAAGGGAATAATCAGTCGTTAAAAGCGCAAAATCACCAGAGGCGGTTACAAAAGGTGTGCTCATTAGTGTCTTCGGAGAGTTGCAAATATTTACGGGAACAAAAGCGGCGAGAAATTACTTAGAATTTTATTCATTCCGTCTCTTAAGCGACCCTTTTCAATTCCGAAATAAACGAACATCTCGCTTCTGATTGAACACATAAATTTCGTTCAGGGGATGCTTTTTCAGTCAGCTGCGAACCGGAGACGTTTTGCTTTTTTTCTGTAACTTACCAAGCAACAAACAAAATTGTTAATGTAAAATAAAACTTTAATTGTTCTTAAATCTGGAAGACTTTCATGTTTAATACTAGATACTGAACCAGATATAGTAGACTGCTGTAAGATATCAATAGATGGGGGCATTGGGACACACTTTCTCGTTTATAAAATTGGTTTAAACCTAATAAAAAATTAACTTATCAGCTATGCGCCGCTTTAAAGAGTTCCTGTAGAAATGCAGAATGAGGTTTTGTTAAAATTCGCTGATACGATCATCTAGCTGCCTAGCGAATCCCTAGTTACACATTTGGTAGCAAGTTGCACCTCATCGCTTAGATGACGCCATCACATCACTGTATTAAAAGGGCCCTACGTGAAAAGTTTCGGTTAGGTTATACCCTACCATTAGATGTTACTTTCGTCTATGTCAGATCATTTAGTAACATAGAAAATGGAGTAAAGTTATCTACTATCTGGATATTAATTTGGGTGTACCTAGAACAGTTTTCGAGATAAAACGTATCGTATTAACGATTCCGTTTAGCAAAGTACGTCTCTACCAATGTTCGTCGAAATTTCTTCAGTAATTGAGCTCTGGAAAGCGAACAAACAGGCAAACGAACACTTTTGAATTTCTATATTAGTCCAGATACTTAAGAATAAATACAACGTACAAAGTAAAAGAGAAAATCCTAAATTTAAAACAAACAGCACACGTATCGAATCTTTAATGACTTACTCTGTAATATAACCAGTTCAATTGCATCAGATTCTTTTTTTGGGGCGTCAGATAGCAGCTAGATACAAACCTGTAACAATAAAACATTATTTAATGTAAGAAAGTTATTAATAGCTAAAAACTAATCCAGATTATCGATGACGAAATAATTATATAATCTAAAGATTAAATAAATAGGTTCGTTAAAAATTGACCTAAGGCCATGATCTGTAATTACATCAACCGATTTATCATCTAATACACGAAGAAAGTCTCATTGTCAGTGAAGGTTCAACCAACTGCTCTAGCTAAATGTTAATCAAGATTTTTGTGAATTTATTACATATTCGTTATGATCACGATGTGTCATTTACGTATCAAATTCTTGGTAACCAGAATTATGTAATTAAAAGTCATTTTCAACAGTTTCGTTGGAAGTTTGAACGACTTTTCTGCTGACAAGCATGGCATCTGAAACCGACTCATGACTCACTCTAGCTTTGAAACATGCATGCAACTAAAGAATTGGTCCTTTTTGATGCTTTTAGATATTTCGACGCCTAGCTGCTTTTGAATGAATTTAGATAGCTAGTGAGTCTACATGCTCCTACATTGCAGACACTGGAAAAAGTTGACCATTTAACAATTGAACCACTACCACAACCATTAAACAATTAAAAAGAGGGTAAGTCAGAATAAGGTTGCGTTCAGAGATTTACCATAACTAGTGAAGGTAATCAAAGTAAAATGCTATCAATAACACACATATCCGGGTTTTATTATTAATTCATCTCAGCTCCTTATTTAGGTTATTATTAATGCGTGTATGTCATTTTAATATCATGCCACATGAAAGAAAAAATTAAATTTTACGTAACGCAATCACTTTATCTAGCAATTAGTATCATTTTTTACGCAATTGCTTAATAAGTTAGCTGAAATATGTTAATGAATTATGACATTTTAACACATTTGATAATTTGTTATCATGTCCAACTAAAGCATTCTTTGGGATGTAAAACATTATTTCCTCACACTTACATCAAATTATTGTATATTTCGATTAAGTGTGTGGCACTTTAAAAACTCTACGTTCTTTCCCATACCAACTTTAACACTTCTTTTCACCCCCTTAGGGGTACAATTTTCAAACTTTCATTGTCTCTTTCACAGATCAGTTTATCAGTGGCATAAAACGCAGGTTTACTTTTTTGCAAATTAATTACAACTTCCGTTCTTTTCTTATTGAATATGCTGAAATATGAAGAGGGAAGCGATGGAGGTTTTTAAAAATGGGCGAAATAGTGTAGCGTATTTAAATGGACGACCCCTGAAAGTTTTTGCCTTTTTTTTAAATGTTAACAATATCGATTATCGAAAGTTCGAGTTTTTTGTAAATGCGACTTTTATAATTCGAATTTCTTTTAAAAATAATATTTTTGAAAATTTAAATCCTTTTGAAAATTTTGACTTTTCAAAACATTGACATATAGATGAAATTTTCGATATTTTTTAATTCGATTTTTTCGAATTCTTCTAAAAATTCTGACTTTCTGAAAATGACTACTTTCCTGGAAATGCTGACTTCAATTTTTATTGAAAATTTGAACTTTTTTTGATTATTTTGACCTAATTACTTCGACTTATTTTGAAAATTTAAAATTTTGAAGTGTTTTACAAAATTTACAGTTTTTCCTAATTTACATATATTTTAAAAATGTTGCCTCTTGCGTAATTTCACTTTTATTTCAAAATTTTAATTTTTTTTGGAAATTTTGACTTTTGTGGTGATTTGAACTTTTTTATTTTGCCGTTATTAAAAATGTTGACTTCATTCGTAAACTCGTTTAGTTAGCATTTTTTTTGGAAACTTCTACGTTTCTTCGAAACTTGACCTTTTTTTGAAAATTTCGACCTTTGTTGAAAATTTTGATTTTTTTTGAATATTTCGACTGTTCCCGAAAATTTCTGACTTGTGTAAATTTGACTTTCATTTGAAAAGTTTGAATTTTGCTTTGCAAATTCCGACTTTTTGAAAAGTTTGGCTTTTTAAATATTTCGACCATTTTTTTAAAATTTTCATTTGTTTTAAAATGTTCGACTTTTCTCTCAAAATTTTGCTTTTTTCGTAAATTCGTTTAATTTGAAATATTTGTTTGCAAACTTTAATCTTTTTTCTAATACTCCCTTTGTTTTTGAAAAATTTCAAACCTTTTTCAAATTTTTGACTTTTTTTTAGTATTTCGACTTTTCCTCGACTTTTATGTAAATTTGATTTTCATTTAAGAAATCTTTTTTTTTTTTTAACTTTCCAACTTTTTTGAAAAGTTGACCTTTTTGAATATTCCGACCGTTTTTTCCAAATTTTTATTTTTATTTTGACATTTTCGACTTTGACATTTCCAACCCTTATTTCGCAGAATTCTTTAATATTCATAACTATTAAATTTTAATAACGAATAAAAGCAACAGATATTAAAAATTCCTGGTATGACCGCAGTAATGCGAAACCTGGTCCGGTGTTAGCAAATATTTATCGAAACATTGTGGACTTTTTAATATCTGTTGCTTTTTATTCGTTAATAAAGTTGAATAGTTTTGAATCTTAGACTTTTCTCGTTGACTTTTTAAGAATTTGGGTTTTTTTCAAAACTTCCACTGTATTAAAGGTTTCCATTTTTCTGAGAACTTATTTTAACTTATTTCAAAATTTAGACTTTTTTTAAATCCTCTTTCCCAAATTTTTACTTTCTCGAAACTTAGATTTGGCTGTCGAAACGCGTTAGAGCAACCTTTGTTGTGTTTTTTAATTTTTCTTGGTTTCAGGGGACAAGTTCTGTGTATCAATTTTCGAAACTTAGAATTTTTAAAAATTCTGACTTTTTCCTGAGGTTTCTAGATTTTTATGAATGTAAATCTCACTTTTATTTGAAAATTTCGAATTTTTTAAATTTAGACTTCTTTGAAATTTTCAACCTTTTTTTAAAATATTCATCTTATTTTTGCAAATTTCGAACTTTTATCATCAAAATGTCGACTTTTCTCAAAGTTTTGACTTTTTTTAGAATTTGGGCTTTTTCCAAAACTTCGACTTTATTATTAAAGATTTACACTTTTTTAAAATCTTGGACCTTTTCCTCCAAATTTGGACATTTTTAAATCCTATTTCCCAAATTTTTACCTTCTCGAAACTTCGAATTTTTAAAAATTTCGACTTATTCCCAAGGTTTTTAAATTTTTACGTATTTAAATCTGACTTTTATTTGAAAATTTTCGATTTTTTAAATTTCGACTTCCTTGAAATTTTTTGATTTTTTTTTCAGAATTTTCATCTTTTTTCTTTGCAAATTTCCAATTTTTATCATCAAAATTTCGACTTTTCTCGAAGTTTTGACTTTTTCAGAATTCGGGCTCTTTCCGAAACTTAGACCTTTACTAAAGATTTCCACTTTTTTGAAAATTTCGATCTTTTTTCCAAATTTCGACTCTTTTAAACGCATTTTCCCAAATTTTTACTTTTTCGAAACTTCGAATTTTTAACGACTTATTCCTGACCTTCCTAGATTTTTATGTATGTATGTAATCTGACTTATTTGAAAAGTTGTAATTTTTTAAATTTCGACTTCTTTGAAATTTTCGATCTTTTTTCAGAATTTCCATCTTTTTTCTTTGCAAATTTCCAATTTTTATCATCAAAATTTCGAGTTTTCTCGAAGTTTGACTTTTTCAGAATTCGGGCTCTTTCCGAAACTTAGACCTTTACTAAAGATTTCCACTTTTTTGAAAATTTCGATCTTTTTCCAAATTTCGACTCTTTTAAACCCATTTTCCCAAATTTTTACTTTTTCGAAACTTCGAATTTTTAACGACTTATTCCTGACCTTCCTAGATTTTTATGTATGTATGTAACCTGACTTTTATTTGAAAAGTTGTAATTTTTAAATTTCGACTTCTTTGAAATTTTCGATCTTTTTTCAGAATTTCCATCTTTTTTCTTTGCAAATTTCCAATTTTTATCATCAAAATTTCGAGTTTTCTCGAAGTTTTGACTTTTTCAGAATTCGGGCTCTTTCCGAAACTTCGACCTTTACTAAAGATTTCCACTTTTTTGAAAATTTCGACCTTTTTTCCAAATTTCGACTCTTTTAAACCCATTTTCCCAAATTTTTACTTTTTCGAAACTTCGAATTTTTAACGACTTATTCCTGACCTTCCTAGATTTTTATGTATGTATGTAACCTGACTTTTATTTGAAAAGTTGTAATTTTTAAATTTCGACTTCTTTGAAATTTTCGATCTTTTTTCAGAATTTCCATCTTTTTTCTTTGCAAATTTCCAATTTTTATCATCAAAATTTCGACTTTTCTCGAAGTTTTGACTTTTTCAGAATTCGGGCTCTTTCCGAAACTTCGACCTTTTACTAAAGATTTCCACTTTTTTGAAAATTTCGACCTTTTTTCCAAATTTCGACTCTTTTAAACCCATTTTCCCAAATTTTTACTTCTTCGAAACTTCGAATTTTTAACGACTTATTCCTGACCTTCCTAGATTTGTATGTATGTATGTAACCTGACTTTTATTTGAAAAGTTGTTTTTAAATTTCGATTTCTTTGAAATGTTCGATCTTTTTTCAGAATTTCTATCTTTTTTTTGCAAATTTTGACTTTTTATCATCAAAATTTCAACTTTTTCGAAGTTTAGAGTTTTTCAGAATTTGGGATTTTTCAAAACTTCGACTTTTATTAAAGATTTCCACTTTTTTGAAAATATCGATTTTTTAAAATCCTGTACCCCAAATTTTTACTTTCTCGAACTTCGAATTTTAAAAAATTTCGATTATGCCTGAGGTTTCTAGATTTTTATGTATGTAACTCTGACTTTTATTTGAAAATTTGTCACTTTTAAATTTCGACTTCCTTGAAATTTTCGATTTTTTTTCAGAATTTTCATCTTTTCAAATGGGATTCGCTTCAAATTCCTCCAAAGTTTCAAAAATTCGCAATTTAAAGTCAGATTCTTCCAAAAATTCGACATTTTCAGAAAAATTCGAATTTTTTGAAAAATCGAATTTCGAGAAAGTCAAAATTATGAAACATTTTAATTTTGACTTACTCGATACGTTTTATTGCGAAATTCGCCTTTTTCTGAAATTTGGAATGATCTTAAGAATCTGAATTTCGACTTCCTTGAAATTTTCGATTTTTTTTTCAGAATTTTCATCTTTTCAAATGGGATTCGCTTCAAATTCCTCCAAAGTTTCAAAAATTCGCAATTTAAAGTCAGATTCTTCCAAAAATTCGACGTCTTCAGAAAAATTCGAATTTTTTGAAAAATCAAATTTCGAGAAAGTCAAAATTATGAAACATTTTAATTTTGTTTTACTCGATACGTTTTTAAAATTTTGAAGTAAATTACGCAAAAAGAATTCGAGACTTATCGGTAAATTTCGATTTTAAAGTTGGCATTGTAAAAGGGAGTATTTTTTACAGTTTAAACTGAAAAGTTTTAAAAAATCAAAATTTAGAATTTTCTTTAAAATTTGAACATAAATTATGAGAAAAGTGCACAAAGTTGGAGTAAAAATTTGAATTAAAAAAGTTTCGAGTTTTAACACAAAATTTTGAGGACAAACGATCTGGAATATTTTGTAACTGACAAAGCACTTACATGGCAGCTCAACGTCTATAAAGCTCGGTTCAGGGGGCTAATTTGCTCCCCCCTTTTCGAATGGTTCGATGCCTTTATAATTATTTTATATTCACCAGTAATAGTAGGAGCTAGAAGTTTTTGGAATGTTAGATCTTCGCTATGTAAGCTAGATGTAACCCATAGAATTTCAAATTTAATATAGAAACGGCATTTAGTACAACAAAAGTGAAGCTAACATAAAAAGCGAGACCATCAAAACATTCCGACTCTTTCAGTGGCGTAACTGGTAAAGGTACAAAAATTCAATTCATTTTCAAAACTATGTATATTTTATTAAATTGATTTTTTTAGAAAATTTTAACATATTTACCAAACCTATAATTAAAATTACATGAAAAATGTTTTTACTGATTTTTGAACAAAATTAATTTGGTTAGTGAACTTCTAATTCGCTTTATATTTTGTTTGTCAAAGTCATTTTTTAAATCATGTTGAATTCGCAAATTAAAAAAACGTTTCAAGATGAGTTTTATTAGCAGATTGGCATGTCCGTCTATTATTTCATCTTCTAAAAAATGATCACCAAAATTGTTGCAAATAGTTTGAGGTAAACCAGAAATTGTTTTTGAAATACAGTGGGTAATTATGTAGGAACTTTTTTTTAAGTATAGGTTGGTAGATTTAATTGTTCTGAAACATTTTTCTGCAACTAAACAAATTTCTATAACAAAAGGTGAAGCTTTTGTTAAGGATGCATTAGCGTCAAATTTTTTTCTTTCTTGTAAATGAGAATGAGAAAAAAATGATCTGCTTTCAATTACATCTAAACATTTAATACAAGTTAAACATTTCTTAATTTGTTTAACAATGAACCCTGCTATGTAAATTACTACTTGCTGGACATAATCAGTCATCAACCAAGGTGACACGTCCAAGAAATTTTGAGGTTCTAGGTCCTCACCTGTTGTTTTCATATCTAAAATATCGTCTGTTTTGGTAATATTCCTACTATTACAAAATAAAATTTGCATCGAATCAAAATTTACTACATTTCCTGTAACAGGTGCAGATATTTGAGACTTAATTATTAATCTTTTAAAAGCGGCTTCAAATTGTCTTGGTGTAGGGTTATTGTTGAAGCCACCTCTACTCCTAACTGAACCAAAAAACAATTTCAAATGATCTTGCGATAATTTGTAGGTGAGTAGATACTTAAGAAGTTGTTTTTCTTCGATATAAATTTTGTATATTTCTTTTAAACTTGAGATATTTATTAAAAAGCCTAAAAAACCAGTTTTTAAATTTGTGTTGATTATTGGTACATCATCACAAGTAATGTTTAAAATATAATGAGTCATTTCATCAAAAAACAAAGAGAAATCAATTTTTGAAGCATTAGAAAAAGGTCTTTTAAAACTATATTTTGCAAATCTACTTCGACTGTTAAAAATATCAAACAGATCATTAAAGGCTAGCACAAATTTTGCGGTATTTTCACATCCAATGAAGTCTGAATTCTGCAAATCTCTTGCCAAAAACATCAGTGCATCTGCAACACTCTTACTTAAAAGTTGTGTTGCAAGTTTTACTTTCATTTTATCTCCAGTATATTGAACGTGTCGATTTCTTAGTTTGGTTGCCGCGTGTAATTCAGGACTTTTTTGGAGATTATTTAAGTTTTCAATGAATTTCCAGTCAATTAAAATTCCATCTTCATCTTTCAGTACTCGTTGACAACCAAAGCAGTTCCTCACTAATTTTATCATGTGACATGCGTCAAGTAATATAAAAACTTTCTCTTCTGTCACAGGGTGTTTAAAAAATGTAATTAAATTTTTAGGATCGGTAAAATTTGCTCCAAGATGCTTAGACATTGTGAAATGAACAGGTGCTCCATCAAATGTCAAAGACGAAATAATTATACCCGTATCATTGACAATTTCCAAAGTTCTCATTCCAAAGTTCTCATTCTCTTTCTTCCCCAGTTAAACCATTGATCAAAAAGTATCCTACGGGAAGTTTCCAATTTTCATTCAGGCAAACTACCATTAAAACCAATGCATCTTTTGCCGTTGGTATAGTGTCTGATTTCAATTTAGAGCCAATATCGATGTAACCTGTAAAGCGAGTGCTTGTCCATTCAACTTTCGATCGGATTGACATTTCGTCTACGAGTAAATTACAAATCGGAAGTTTTCCCTTCTCCTTCATTTGAATTGCTTTGGTTGTCAAAGCCTTTAAAGCTTCGGAACTATATCCTGGTGCACCATTAACTGTTTGTAACCATTTTCCTATAGTTCTTGGATGAGGCAAAGAATCATTGAAAACCTTCCTTACAAAACTATAAGCTTTTGGCGAGTAAAAACAGAGAGTCAAAGCAAAAGACCTTAGTTCCGGCGAATATTTAACTTTTGTTTTTTTAATAAAACGATTGAAAATTGCAATAGTACTTGCAGGAACCGATGAATCAACAATTGCAGCAGAATTATCATTCAAAAAAGATTTATTTTTAAGAAGCTGAACCAATGATTTTAAATTAGTAACTCTTTGGTGGAGACGCCGATTTTTCTGTTGCAAATGTCTTATTTTTCTTCTTTGGTTTTGAATTGTATACCTTAAAATTCGGAATTTTGGTGGTTTAGTTTTAGTCGGTGATGAAAAATCCCCACTACTGAAATCACCAGCATATCTGATTTTCCTTAAAAAAATGAACTTGGATAGTTTCTAATTATGTCTTTATTTTGCATTAACATACTTTTGTTTTGGTTTTGATTGCCTCAAAACCACTTCAGTCTCCGATGCTGTAGCCGTTACTGAAGACGATGTAGAAGGCACGTCTTTAGACCTAGTTTAAATTAAAAAAATGTTTTTTAGCAAAATGAGTAGTAATTACTTTAAAAGCCATTTTAAATTAACCAATATAGCGTACCAAATTATGTATATTCTGTTAAAATAGAAAAATTATATGATTTCTTAAAAAAAACTGTTATTATAAAAAAAAATTACAAAACATTTCTCAAGATTTGTTACATTAAATCGAGTAGCACAAAACAGCTGTAAGTCCATGAAGCTTACATTTTTGTAGAAAGTTCCATATCCGGACCAGTTTTTCTAAATCTATAATTAAAAAAATTACGTAGATAGCTAAATCTGAAAATATGATTTAATTACTTTTTACTAGGAGGAGATCCTGTTGAAGATGTACCCGTAAAACTACTGCTTTCATGAATATTATGCTCTTCATATATCTCCTTAAAGGAACTATAAAACATAGACATAATAAAAAAAAATAGTTACAATTTACTCATTTTACCCAGTCAAACTTAATGTGTCACTAGAAGAGTCAGAACATATTTTTGTTTGCGGATTATCTCTTTCGGGTGTTTTCAAAATTACGCTCTCTTTATCTTGAGACATGGAAGGTCTAAAAAAATTTATGGAGTTATCGGGATTGCCGACAAAAGTGAAAATGCAAGACTAAGGAATAACGGTATTTTTTGAATTCTCAACCTACTTGTGGCATCAAAAATTAAAATTTTACAATTTGCAAATTAAAATTATTAATATTAGTTTGGTTTTCACTTCTACCGGCGCTCCGGATAAAACTACGTACATTTTTATATGGTTTATTTATTAATCAAAATATATGGTGGGCTGTGCAAGTTAGTACAAAAAAATATAAATACAACTTAATTAAAATAATATCTAAATAAAAAAATCGATCACACATTCTTAATTCTATTACTTATAGAATTTTAGCAATTGGTATCGCGGCATAGTCATAAGATTTTTTCATTTGAAAACTAAATACAAAATTATGTAATAATAATATAGATGTATTTCATAAAAAAACTTACAAAATATCTTTACTGAAAACTTTTGGAACCACTCCTTTTTTCAAAACTCTTCTACCACTTGGTTTATCTTCAATATCTTCAGGATGAAAATGCTCTGAACAAATTTCACTTTTGTCAGAAATGTATTTATTACCAAGTCCTAAGATTGAGAACCACTTATTTCTTAAATTTTGATCTTTTGGGAGCCTATTCAAAAATTTTAACGAAGAGCAGTAGTATATTCTACGCCTATGACTTGCTGTTAAGGTTACTTACCGATGAAAAGTTATTTTGTCGCTTTGAGCGATATTTTCACCAACTACTTGCCTTTAACGACACACAATGCACTGTCTAACCATTCTGTCTTCAAATTAATAACTAATAAACCAAAACTTCATCAAACTTTTAAAGTAAACAAAGACTAAACTGATGAACGACGTTGCCAAACTTGGTTGCTTACTACAAAATCTAGAGATTGTCTAAACATTTGAACCATAATTTCAAGTATTTACATTTCAATTTATGATGACTTTCAAAATGCATAACTCAATTAGTCATCTGAAAAATGTGTCGCACAAAAATAAATAAAAGCATACACTCGATTCTAAAAAGTACAAAGCTTTATAAAAGGCAGGACAAAAGAGTCGATATAATTGGCATCACGGGTTACAAATCTTATTTGTAAACATTTCGACTCTCATGCTGTCTCAAGTTTATGTTAGCTTCACTTGTGTTAATTGAATGCCGCTTCTATATTAAATTTGAAATTCTATGATGTAACCGCTGTTAGTAAGTTGCCATTACTTTAAGAAGTTTCCCTAACGAAGCATCGAAATTTCATAAGATGTACAATTTCAAATTGTGATTATTCAAAAACGAGTATCCATACTCGATTTTTAGGATAGACGGATAGACTGTATACGCGTGGATACAACAAGGCAAATTTTAAAGCTGCTTCGCAGTGGATTTTCAGATTAGACAACACTACTTACACGACAGCGATCTCCGCACAAATCAGGTGCTTTGTAGATCTTCGCGATACGCGACGCGGTTAGTAAGTTGTCATTACTTTAAGATGTTTCTCTAACGTACGGAATGAAGCATCGAAATTTCATGAGATGTATAATTTCAAATATTGATTATTCAAAATCCAGCACCGTTGGAAATCCTCAGATTTTAATATTTCATTCCAAATACCACTCTACATAATATATTACTTTTTTTTAGCAAAATCTTATATATAAAGGGCGTCGTTCTACGTATTCTAAAAAAAAATTTCATATTACTGTCACCAACAACTAATTATAACATTGTGCGCTTTGTTTCATTACAAAATGTAACAACCTTTTAGTGAAATAACGAATTCAGTATTTTTTTCAATGCAACTGACGTTCTTAAATCCGAGTACAAATTGCTGAAATGTCAACAATCCTAACGGCAATAAGGGTAATCATCTATCGCCTAATAGAGCATTGAACCGTTGAAGGGCAGCATTATCCAGTTTTACACCAATTTATGGTCGTTTAGTGGAACCGATTGATTTACTTCTTGCACGCTAGTTTATGGTCGTATGCACCTTTCGACATAATAACATAATTATAATCACTACTACATAATGGGTGTAGTTCGGTTGAATCAATAGTGACCCATGGTACTTCTAAGCGAGACAACCCACCAAACTGGTTGCGAAAGAAGTTCAGAGGTAAACGCTTTAGAGTGTTTGCTTTTAGACCAAAACAAAAAAAAGAGGATGAAAAGATGCTGCTCGTGTTCTTTACCGATTTTATGTAAATTAGATTCTGCAGGACAACTTTGAAAGTGTGGAGAGTTAACAATTTTCTAATCGCCTAGTCATGTAGTGCCTCATTTTCTAATCACCTCGCCATCTAATGCCTCATCTACAAATTTTTGGGATGATGTGGCTGAATACATATTATTTTACATAAGGAGGTAAATTCATTAGCTATCTCTATCACTGTTAAGGAGCTCAAGTGTTTCAGATCTGTCATAAAGAGATCCATAAAAGGTATGTGAATAAAATTCGCGTACCCATACAAGGTTACCAGGATTTTCCCCTTAGCTTTAGCCGCCTTTCTCCGCAATTTTAGTTGCCAATTAAGGAACATTAAAAAACCCTTGTAATCTATTCCGGAGCTTTCATCAAATAAATAAAATAAACTTTCTTCTTCGTCGCAATTTAACTTCAATTTATTCAAAGGCGGCATGTAAGGAAATGCATTTTATTTAATTATTCATGGCCCAGAAACCGTTTTATTGAATAAACCTAGAAATTAGTAAATTACCATAATATAATAATCACCATGCTTGGATGCACTTTATATGATTTTAATTAACGACTTCTCTAATTAATAAAAGTTTGATGAAGTTGTAAAAATAATCGTTTAACAATTTAAAAATGTTAAGCAGAAAACCCGACGACTATAAAAAGTTAGAATGTAATGTTAGTTACTTTGACAAACGACCGTGACTTTCAAGATGTGTAAATATAGAAAACAGAATCCAATTTAAATAACCATCTGTTAAAATGCTTCAATTTTACGGCTTTTTTGACATTTAATGCTAAGTAAAATTCGCGCCATTAAGAGCGATATTTCACTCCTAATGATTTTCGCAAAAGGTTGCCTGTTCTGCTGCTTTGCAATTATCCATAATGTAAAATCATTACGAATAATTGCTAATTAGTCGACTGGTGAGAAAAACACATGTACACGTTTTTAAAATCCTCGAGAGTGTTTGTAAATATTTATGGAACACATTGCCGGGTGGAAAAAAAGTGAGCGAATAGAGTACCGTTTTTGATGATAAATGTAATGTGAGGCCGCACTATATTAAAATGCAGATGGCAGATAAATAAGCCAACAGATGACAGCTCCGACTGACGGCTTGCATCTTGCATATTGCATGCACTAACGCGAGCTCGTCTGATGATGATTCGATCTAGTGGCAGCTTTTCAGAGGACGAGAACACGAGGAGGGTAACCTAAAAATGCGAAAAGCGACTAAAGCCAACTTTTTCCCAGACTTGAATCAGTTGGACTGCTTTTGGTGGGTCCACATCATTAAGTTGCGCGTTGTATTTTGAACGCAATGTTATTGGTAGCGTAAATAGTGTTAGAATTGGTTGCAGATCTAGATTGTACTTAAAATATCCAGAAAAAAAAATTATTTCACTGACGACTGATACCAGTATAAGATCAGGGGGTCAGTTGTGACGTTTTTAGTTGCATGAAAGTGATATATCGCTAACTGAAATTGATATTTAATGTTTCACAGAGTTGGTTCTTTGATAGAGCACGATTCGTTGACCTATCTGACTCATGCACACAGAAATGTCCATTATTCGTGATAGTTTATGGGTACGTCCACCAGAATGTTGCAAATTCGTGCAATTAAGTTTTAGACATCAATACACAATAATACTTCGACACTAATAGATGGTTATGATTGTAGATTGTTTATACAACTTCCAATAAAATCGATTTTATTACATCGGAAAATGTGTAACATTGGTTCGATCCGGTCTATATATAGATCCAAACTATCGTAAAATGAGTATCGAGCTCAGTTTATTTAACACAAGTCTTATAAGGCGTGTTGGTCTCATACTTATTAATTCAACTTTATATCCTTGTGCTGTCTATCAATCATAATGAGAAAGTTTATAATAATAACAAATTTATCAATTACATATCGTATCTAGACTTTGAAATATTACATTCAGAAGAACAATCCAAGGTGTATTACGCACTGACTAAAATAAACATTTTAAACTTGATTGCCCAAGTATAAACAGACTTAACACAATTTTCCCAGCAATATTATTTTTGATACGGTACACTCGTTATCAAATAATATTACCAATGTATAAATTAATTTTATGTTCACATGATTGTGAAACAAACATTGACAAATCGCGTGAATAAATAATTATTTTCAGTTCTGCCTAATCAAATAAACAAACAACGAATTGGCAGCTTTGGAGGTTGCCAACAGAGGTGAAAACTTAAAACTAGTAAATAACAATGTAACAGTGTGTAGTTCGAACTAATATTAATATAGTATAACAGTATAGCGTTAGAAACGTTATATATCTTTTTGAATTTGGCGCGTTAAAGCAAATAGGAGCATCCAACAACCAGTCGTCCATGCGAGGTACTTCCGTATCGGCTGCGTGTACGAAGAGCTAGATGTTGTAAAACCATTCAGAGTGTTTATGCGTAAACCTGTTGATCAGCCGCCAAGCTTAAATATTTTTAAGAGAATCTAACGATAATATAATATACTGTTAACATTAGAGTATGTAGATGTGTGATGGTAACGCGAAATCCTAGTTTACCCCCTTAACGCGCCTAAAGTTTTCACTTCCAAAACAACAAAGCATTGGAAAATTGACGCTCTTTTAATTAGGCTAAATCACCATTGCAACGTCATTTTTCTTCTGAGGACACAAACCGACTAAAGACATATTTTCCTTACCCTAATACCCAATATTTTGAGAGAGACATTTAAGAATTTCTTTAGGTACATTCTCAAATTTTTGACAATTTTCTCAAATTTCTTGATTAAACTTAATATTTTTATTTTATTTTTTTTTATTTTGAATTTTATTAGACAGAAAAGTTAATTAATTTTAAAAGTTGCAAAATAAAAACTTCGAAAAAAATTCGTTTAAAAAAATATCAAAATTTCGACATCACGACTTTGTATAGAAACTTTGAATTGTAAAAAATCGAATGTTGGAAATTTCATCTAAATTTCCATTTTAAACACGATTTTTAAAGACAAAAACTCAAGATTTTTCCTCACTTGGAAGCTTTTTACGCGAAATTTCGTGTTAAATTCTATCTTTATAAATTTCTAATTTCGAAAGAAAATTTTGAAATCAAAGTTTAAGTTTGAAATTTTTTAATTCAGAAAATAGAGAATCTTTTTAACTTGAATCTATCCATCATTGTTCATCATGGTGATTTCGTATTAATTTCTTATGCGGAAACAGAACCATGAGCATGAATGCGTTATAAACTTCTTCCTGAATCTATTTATCTATTTTTTTTTAAACGGTCTGGTCCTTGGTTATCTTCAAAAATTGAAATACAAATCTTGTCCCCTGAAACCAAGAAGGATCAAAAAACACAATAAAAGTTGCTCTAACGCGTTCCAAGCTATCATCTTCAGAGGGATACTGTATACAGAAGATGATAGCTTGGCTGTCGAAGCGCGTCAGAGCAACTTTTGTTGTATTTTTTAATCTTTCTTGGTTTCAGGGGACAAGATTTGTATTTCAATTTTTGAAGATAACCAAGGACCAGACCGTTTAAAAAAAATAGATAAATAGATTCAGGAAGAAGTTGATAACGCATTCATGCTCATGGTTCTGTTTCTCTTTAAATTGCTTCTTCGACTTTTTCCTGAAATTCTCATTCCAATCCCAAATTATCGACTATAAAGTTGCCATTTCAAGAAAATAATTAGAAAATTTAAATTTATGATTAAAATTCTAAGAAAAAGGTGGGGAATTGTAAAAAAATTACATTTCAGTAATTTTGACTTTGTCTTTGAAATTTACGCTTGAACTTCAGAGAAAAAAGTGGAGATTTGTAAAAAAAATTAATTGAGCAATTTTGAATTTTGCTTTGAAATTTTTATTTTAAAAACCGAAGATTTTACCTCAAATAAAAAAAATTAAAAACTAGAGTCGAAATTTTTGACAAAATCAAAAAATCCTTTCCTTGGACCCCCGCTCCCCTCTAAATGTTGCCAATAAAAATTCTTAAAAAAATTAATAATTAAAAAAATGGAAATCTTGAAAGATAGTCAAAAATTTCAATAATAGGCAATATTTGTAAAAAATGTCGACGTTTTAAAAAAGTCCAAAAGGTCGAAATTTTCAAAAAAAGTTGACATTTTGAAACAAAAGTTTAAAAAAAAGTTGAAATTTTTAAATATGTCGACATTTTCACAGAAGGTTAAAATTTACACAAAAAGTTAAGAATTTCAAAAAAGTCGCAATTTAAAATAAAATGAAATTTTGAAAAACTGTCGAAGATTTCAAAAAAGGTGAAGTTTTGAAAATATGTTTCGATTTGAATAAGGCGAGATTTAAAAAAAATACAATTTCCAAACATTTGAGATTTGAAAAAAGCCGAAATTTTCAAAATATGTCTGGCGAAATATAAAAAAAAATATATTTAAGATTTTCTTAAAAAGTCCCAAAAATAAAATCGGAAATTCTGAAACAGTGTCAAAAATTTCAAAAAGGGCGAAATTTTTAAAATATATCTTGATTTGAAATAGCGAAATTAAAAAAAATATATTTAAAAAAATACAATTTTCAAACATTTAAGATTTTTAAAAAAAGTCGCAATTTAAAATAAAATTGAAATTTCAAAAAATTGTCGAAAATTTCAAAAAATGCAAAAATTTCAAAATATGTCTAGATTTGAAAAAAGGCGAAATCTAAAAAAAAGTAATTCAAAATAACATACAAGTTTGGAACATTTAATATTTTTAAACAAGTCGCAATTTAAAATAAAATCGAAATTTTGAAAAATTGTCGAAAATTTCAAAAGATACAAAATTTTCAAAATATGTCTAGATTTGAAAAAAGCAAAATTTGAAAAAAAAAGTAATTCAAAATGACATACAATTTTGAAACATTTAATATTAAAAAAAAGTCGCAATTTAAAATAAAATTGAAATTTTGAAAAATTGTCGAAAACTTCAAAAAATGCATAATTTTCAAAATATGTCTACATTTGAAAAAAAGCGAAATCCAAAAAAAATAGTAATTCAAAATAACATACAATTTTGGAACATTTAATATTAAACAAAGTCGCAATTTAAAATGAAATTGTGAAAAATTTTCGAAAATTTCAAAAAATGCATAATTTTCAAAATATGTCTAGATTTGAAAAAAAGCGAAACTTGAAAACGAAAGTAATTCAAAATAACATACAATTTTGGAGCACATCTTAAAAAGTGGTCAAACAAAAAAGAATTAAAATTACAACCTTTCTTTGTTTAAGAAGGCGGTTCATCGCCATCTATCCTTGTTTTCGCATCCTACTCGCAGTGCTTTGAAGGCATAATGGGGTCGCCCCCCAAAAAAAACGACAAAATTTTGAGATTTGACCCATCAAAATTAAAAAAAAAAAGCTAAAATGTTTCAAGTTGCGCTAATTTTCTAATAAAAATTTAAATTTTGAAAAAAGGCGAGTTTTTCATTTACTTTTTTTCTGAAATCGGTCGAGAACGTCTACTTTCTCTGCGCAATATCAGGCCCCAAAATACGTTACTCCAGTATTTTCACAAGGAATCATCACGAAATAGTGCGAGAGAGAGAGAGAGAGAGAGAGAGAGAGAGAGAGAGAGAGAGAGAGAGAGAGAGAGAGAGAGAGAGAGAGAGAGAGAGAGAGAGAGAGAGAGAGAGAGAGAGAGAGAGAGAGAGAGAGAGAAAGAGAGAGAGAAAGAGAGAGAGAAAGAGAGAGAGAAAGAGAGAGAGAGAGAGAGAGAAGGAGAGAGAAAGAGAGAGAAAGAGAGAGAGAGAGAGAGAGAGAGAGACAGAGAGAGAGAGAGAGAGAGAGAAAGAAAGAGAGAGAGAGATAGAGAGAAAGAGAGAGAGAAAGAGAGAGAGAGAGAGAGAGAGAGAGAGAGAGAGAAAGAAAGAGAGAAAGAAAGAGAGAAAGAAAGAGAGAAAGAGAGAGAGAAAGAGAGAGAAAGAGAGAGAGAGAGAGAGAAAGAGAGAGAGAAAGAAAAAGAGAAAGAGAGAGAGAGAGAGAGAGAAAGAGAGAGAGAGAGAGAAGAGAGAGAAAGAAATAGGTAACTGGTACTGAATAACAAGAAACAAATAGTGATGGTCAAGGTAACGTTTCATAAAAAATTAAATGACAATGAAAAATGTCACGAATTTATAAAAATTATATAATTCAGGTGATATTGATTGTGATTTTAAAAAAATAGTATGTGTACCTCGTAGTAAAAGCACCGGACTTCGACGTTTGTTAGACTCGGCCACAATTTACATCGTCGTCCGGGTCCGGGTCGTTTGCTTTTGGTACTAGATACAGAATATACCATTTTCGAAGTTGACTTGTTTCAGGAAATATCTCTTTTTATTTTTTTGCTAAAAGCTCATTGTATTTTCGTTCGACGTTGATGGATTCTGGCTGCGAAAAGGTGATCAAAAGTGAATGAAACGAAACACAACTCGTTTCAGAGGCAGACAATTTGCATCGGTGTTCCAAGTTTGTTGATTTTTGCACCTTTCGTTCATAAATAAATGTCACCTCGTACGTGAATTTGTTGCCGATGTCTTTTCAACCGATAACCGTAAAAATTGCAGATTTGACGCCAATCATCACGATTTTTATGCGATGAGTGTTAATGTAATATGCAAAACGTAATCCCATCCATTATTCAAAAGGGGCATTTTCGAACGGTCATGTCGATTTGCCATCAATCAAAATCAGTTTCGTTCCGTGGAATATCAAGTGCGTGGTGTAACCGCGAGAGGACACTCTTACAGCAATAACATGCATGCAAATGTGGTTGTTGGATATTGAGTGAGTTGGTCGCAACCAGACAGTGATTTATGCATTACTTCCTGTGTTTGTTATCGCCAAGCAGTCGATTAATATGACTGCGTATCGTAAACATGAGAATGTGCTTTATTTTAAACGGCGAAACGATCGGAACTGGGCTACTTTTTTTAGCCAAGTAACACGAAAATCGTTCGGTCATGGAATGGATGGAGCGGGACAAGTGCCCCACCTTGACTTGAAATTTCAATTTTATTTAAAAATTTGCCTCTTGTAATTTCAGTTTTTTTCAAAATTCTTGGTATTTGAGTCGAAATTTTGATTGCAAGCTGAAAATTTCGAGAAGAAACTTTTCAAGTGTCTAATAAAATGTTCCTCCACATTTCGATTTAAATAAAGGAAATGTCAAATTAAAGCCAAAACTTCGAGGTTAATCTTAAATGTGTATAATTTATGTACCATATACATAAAAAAATAATTTATCAAAATATGTATAACCTGCAAAAATTTGGATAAATTCATGTCGAGACCTATTTACCAAAATCGCATATAGGCAACTTCAAATACAGTCGAGTGTATTACTCATTGCATACAGTTTAGATGGTTTTTATTGCCCACTTTTACTGCCTTAGAGGCCGAGTTGTGAAAAATCCTCTCTTAGTGCTCACCTACGTATTAGGGGGAAGACTTATGTGTAATTTCATGTTACTGGACCCACCGGTTTAGACTGTACGGTGTCTGTCAGTCAATGTTTAAAGATTTATTGAATAGATCTGCTATTCAACGTAATTCTATATAATTATAATACTCATTGTACCCAAAACCATTACAGTAATAATTAATTATGCCGCACATATATTTATAAATAATAATCATAACAATGACTTTCTCGGAAGTCGAACAATCAATCAAAGTATGCCGCCCAAATTATTTCACTATCGCCGGACGATCTCCCGTGCGATTAATGACTGTAAAGAGCCCAAACGAATTATTTAAGCGATGCTGCCCGAGATAAACAAATAGATTTTGTCTGCGGGCCAACAACCCGCCCAGCGCGAAAGCCTTTTTTCTTCCTGTGGCGCGCTTTCAAATGCTAATAGTTTTGAACCTGATGCTCGAACCGCATTAGACTTACATGCATTAAAACGTTTGTGTGTTAATTTTATCGAGAACGACAAAGTCGGCGCATTAGAATGGTCTAAAATGCGTATAAAAACGCGGAATGCCATCCTTACTTAACGTCGTCGCGGACGGAAATGCGTTTAAAGGAAATAATAAAAAGTTGTGTCACTTTATGTTGCCAATATGGGTAATTTCAAGGAGACTTCTAATGGCCAGATGAAACGTTCTGGTGGGGAACGTCGTATGCCCAATGAATTATTAATGTTCACATCCTGAATCGTTTAGATGACATCTAGAAAGAAAATTGAGACATTATGCTATTTAAAGCAATTTTGTCATGTTTATGATCTTACTACGTACAGATGGATTACAATGAAGCAGTTAATATCTCTAAAAAGCGCCTTTTTTGGATTTTCAGTTGTCGACATGACGTTAGATAACGTGGCAGCTACTCACAACCTGCAATTTGGATTTACTTTCGTCCCCGAGAGCCTCGAGGACGATACCGATAACGAATTGTATAAAAAGTGAATGTAAAATCGTGAACAGTGCGGAATATTCTGAAGAAAAGTGCCAGTGTTACAAAATGGCTAATTTTCGAGAGAGTTAATACATAAAAAATTAAAATTAAAAACATTTTCTAATCCTAAGTTTTGTATAAGAACATATGAACTAAATAACTGAGCCCACATTTTGCAATTTAATTTAACCCCTAAGGAAGCGGTTTAAACGCAACAAAATTAAAAAGGCGTTTTATAACCTAAAACTAAGAATATATGAAAGCGAGGACTACGTACCCCTAAGGGGGTGAAAAAGATTATTAAATCGTAGACTGAAAAATTTCAACATTTTCCTTTATAAGCTAAGAATTAAGTTTTCAAAAAGAATTTTGATTCTACAAGCTTAAATTTTAAAAAGTCGAAGCTTTCAACAAAAAAATCGAAAACTTTGAGAAAGTGAAAATTTTGAACAACGGTTAAATCAAAAAAATATAAAGAATACATGAAACGATAATTACGTTTTCGGCCATTTTTAAACATACAAGTCCTAAGGGGGTGAAAAAGGTTATTAAATCGTGACTGGAAAATTTCCAAATTTTCCTCTGTTAGCTAAGAATTAGGTTTTCAAAAAGAATTTTGATTCTACAAGATTAAATTTTAAAAAGTTGAAGCTTTCAACATAAAAAAATCGAAAACTTTGAGAAAGTGAAAATTTTGAAAAACGATTAAATCAAAAAAAAAACCAACGAATATATGAAAGCGATAACTACGTATTCGGACGATTTTAAAAATTTAAGTCCTAAGGGGGTGTAAAAGGGTATAAAATCGAATGCTGAAAAAATTCAAAATTTTCCTTTATAACCAAACACCAGATTTCCAAAAATAGCTTTGATTCAATAAGACCAAATTTTAAAAACTCGAAACTTTCAACAACAACAAAAAATCGGAAACTTTGAGAAAATCAAAATTTTGAAAAACGGTTAAAAAAACCTGAAGAATATATGAAAGCGATGACGTATTCGGCCAATTTTAAAAATTCAAGTCCTAAGGGGGTGAAAAGGGGTATTAAATCGAATATTGAAAAAAATCAAAATTTTTCTTTATCAGCTGAAAACTAGGTTTTCAAAAATAGTTTTGATTCAACAAGAGCAAATTTTAAAAAGTCGAAACCTTCGATAAAAAAAATCGGAAACTTTGAAAAAGTCAAAATTTTGAAAAATGGTTAAATTAAAAAAACATGAAGAATATATGAAAGCGATGACTAGGCATACGGCCGATTTTAAAAATTCAAGTCCCCAAGGGGGTGAAAAAAGGTATTAAATCAAATATTAAAAAAAATCAAAATTTCCCTTTATGAGCTGAACACAAAGTTTTCAAAAACAATTTTGATTCTGGTGTAACGAACTGGTTCTTGGTTATTTTCAAATATTTTAAACATTTAAGCCTTACGGGGTTGAAAAAGGTTATTAAAACTTTGAGAAAGTGAAAATTTTGAAAAACGGTTAAATAAAAAAAAAACAAAAGATACATGAAAGCGATGACTATGTATTCGGCCGATTTTAAACATACAAGTCCTAAGGGGGTGAAAAAGGTTATTAAATCGTAGGCCAAAAAATTTCAAAATTTTCCTTTATAAGCTAAGAATTAGGTTTTCAAACAGAATTTTGATTCTTCAAGATAAAATTTTAAAATTTCGAAGCTTTCAATAAAAAGAATCGAAAGCTTTGAAAAAAGCAAAAATTTTGAAAAACGGTTAAGTCAAAAAGCAAAGAATTCATGAAAGCGATAACTACGTTTTTGGCAGATTTTAGACATACAAGTCCCAAGGGGGTGAAAAAGGTTATTAAATCGTAGACTGAAAAATTTCAAAAATTTTTTTCTAAGCCAAAAATTAGGTTTCCAAAAAGAATTTTGATTCTTCAATATTAAATTTTAAAAAGTCGAAGCTTTCAACAAAAAAATCGAAAACTTTGAGAAAGAGAAAATTTTGAAAAATGGTTAATTAAAAAAAACATAAAAAATACATGAAAGCGATGACTACGTATTCGGCCGATTTTAAAAAGTTAAGTTCTAAGGGGGTGAAAAAGGGTATTAAATCGAATATTGAAAAAATTCAAAATTATCCTATATAGGCTAAACGCCAGGTTTTCAAAAATAGTTTTGATTCAATAAGACAAAATTTTAGAAACTCGAAACTTCCAACAATAAAAAATCGAAAACTTTGAGAAAGTCAAAATTTTGAAAAACTGTTACATTAAAAAAAAACTTGAAGAATATATAAAAGCGATGACTACGTATTCGGCCGATTTTAAAAAGTTAAGTCCTAAGGGAGTGAAAAAGGGTATTAAATCGAATATTGAAAAAATTCATAATTTTTCTATAAAAGCTAAACGCCAGGTTTTCAAAAATAGTTCTGATTCAATAAGACCAAATTTTAGAAACTCGAAACTTCCAACAATAACAAAAAATCGAAAACTTTGAGAAAGTCAAAATTTTGAAAAACGGTTCAATTAAAAAAAAACCTGAAAAATATATGAAAGCGATGGCTAGGCATACGGCCGATTTTAAAAATTCAAGTCCCCAAGGGAGTGAAAAAAGGTATTAAATCGAATATTGAAAAAAATCGAAATTTTCCTTTATAAGCCGAAAACTAGGTTTTCAAAAACAGTTTCGATTCGACAGGACTACATTTAAAGAGGTCGAAACTTTCAACAACAAAAAATCGAAAATCGAATATTGAAAAAAATCCAAATTTCCCCTTATAAGCTGAACACAAGGTTTTCAAAAACAATTTTGATTCTGGTGGAATGGACTGGTCCTTGGTTAATACAAATATTGTCCCCTGAAACCAAGAAAGATTAAAAAAACACAACAAAGGTTGCTCTAACTCGTTTCGATAGCCAAGCTAGCATCTTCAAAAAGATACTGATTTTTTAATCTTTCTTGGTTTCAAAGGACAAGATTTATATTTTAATTTTGATTCAACAAGACCAAATTTTAAAAAGTCGAAACGTCCAACAGGATTTAGGATGTAAACGTAAAAGTAACGCGAAAAATCTGGTTTTATAAGTAAAAATTGCAAAACGATTTTACAAAAAAATAATTCGTTGGGATCTCCTACAGAACTTCGTCGTGAAGTGACGATGGATGTGTAAGCGTTAAAAGTATTTAAATGTAAAATTAACGCAAAAAACTGGATTTGTAGATAAAAATTGCAAAATCGAAAAAAATTGCAAAAATAAAAACTCTTCGATCACCCCAATATTAAGGTAATAAGCGCCTCTAACGAGTTACGAAGTCGTGATACATTATTGCCATCTTTGTCTATCCTACAGGTGCCTAAATTATTTTGTTTTGTAAACATTGAAACGATCGAAATAGTAAACTATATGCTACTGATTTAATTCTGATATGTTCCTAACAATAATAATAATGAAAATCCGATAAAATGCAACAAGATCGTTTTCTCAATTGGTGAATTCTGCCATTATTTCTGTGACTTCAAAGGGAAGCTGCTCGACCTTTTAAGCGAAGACCTTGACTGCGTTATTTTTGTTGGAAGCGTGCGATGGCCATTAGCTAACAAGGGTCGAATCGGCCGCCCGGAACCGACTTCTCGGTCTCGCAACTACCCTGGAGGCGAAGCTCGACCGTTTTCTATTCGACTGGAAAAATTCGAACGTACGTGCCCCTCGCCTTATGGTCATTGATTGATTAGTTAATTAATCGCACCATCCGGAAGATTAAAGACATGGAATTGTTTCAATTCTCAACATTTCCTTTCATTTCGTACATTAATCAAATCCACTAAAAAAAAGTTGATTCGAAATTGACTACTTAAAAAAATTTTGAAATTCAAAATTTTAAGCTTAAACTAGACATTTCCAGGTTTGGTTCGAATTACTTTTTTATTCGAGATTTTCGTTTGAAATTTTGAAACGATTTCAGAGTTCTCTTCATCGTCAGTGTTTGCTAAAGTGTGGTATACGTATTCTCAAAGGTTTTAGTGGGGGTTCGAGCACCAGGTTGCTTCAAATGACTCAAAAATTGAAAATGAGTTGTTTGGATAAACGTACCAAAGTTGACTTAACCCGCTTGCATAGCTTTAAAGAGTTCGTGCAGAATTTTAACAAAACATCATTCTGCAAGTTTGGTGGAACGGAGTGGTCCTTAGTTTCCTTCAAAAATTGAAATACAGAACTTGTCCCCTGAAACCAAGAAAGATTAAAAAACACAGCAAAGGTTGCTCTAACGCGTTTGGACGGCCAAGTTGTCATCTTCAGAGAGAAACTGTTTCTCTAAAGGTGACAGCTTGGCTGTCAAAACGCGTTAGAGCAACCTTTGTAGTGTTTTTAATCTTTCTTGGTTTCAGGGGACAAGTTCTGTATTTCAATTTTTGAAGGAAACTAAGGACCAGTCCGTTCCACCAAACTTGCAGAATGATGTTTTGTTAAAATTCTGCGATACGTTCAGTAGACTATTAGACAAACGCTCCTCCTTTATATATTAGTTAGGATGCAACTGGGAGGTACTCAACGTCACGAAAAATTATGAAAAGGGTACACAGTTTGGGAAACACTGTGCCTAGTTGTTAACTTATCAAATTTGCGTCTTTTTTTTTAAATTTCGACCTAACACATTGATCGAAATTTCTACTTTTAAAATTCAGGAAAGAATCCAGTCGTAATCCTAAATAACTGTGATTGGCGCAAGTTTAATAAGCAAAATCATCTGTTAAGGCGTGCAAACTTAATCCGTTTGGGCGTAAAATAATGATGGGCATAACGATATTAGAAGTTAATGAAGACTTTGATAAAGTGGAACGATTGAATGTGGGATTAAAATATCTTCAAAGCAAACAGAACGGAATTAGAACGAATTGTTGGCAATACTGCAAATGACTTAAGGTGTGATAACTGTGCTGCAGTTGTCATTTTTTTTTAATTTTCTCAAAAGAAATTGTATGACGGTCTACTAATATTTCAGCTTGCAAAATATTAGATTAATGTAGACCATAAATCGTCATTTTTATTTTCGAAATTTTGCCACTTTTTTAAATTATTTCCGTCTTCGATTTATTTTAAATTCCACTACAAATTTCGTTTATCAAAATTACCAGTATCTCTCTGAAGACGACAGCTTGGCTGTCGAAACCCGTTAGGGTAACGTTTGTTGTGCTTTTAAATCTTTCTTGGTTTCAGGGTATTTCAATTTTTGAAGATAACCAAGGACCAGTCCATTCCACCATACCTTTTGCTCAAAATTTGGCCGATCTTTTGTAAATAAAGTTGAGTATAGCATTTCTTTAGAAATTTTAAAAACCATTTTTTTGGAATTTTGTAAAAAAAAAAAGAAAAAAGCTCCCACCCTGACCCATCAGAGAATGCCCAATACGTCGAAAAGACGAAATTTTGAGAAACCAGTCGACACTTCTCAAATTTCTCTTTTTTTATAATATTTCAAAAATTGAAATAAAAATCTTGTCCCCAAAATCAAGAAACATTATTTAGTTGATCTAACGCGTTTCGATAACCAAGCTATCACCTCAGAGGGAAATTTTGTAAAAAAAAGGAAAATTTGAGAAGTATCGATTGGTTTCTCAAAATTTCGACTTTTCGACGTATTGGGCATTTTCTGGTGGGTCACGAAGGGTAGCTTGTCCCCCTCCTAATTCAGACAATCGTGAGAAAAATTGAGCAGAGGATTTTCAAATTTTTTCTCTCAAAATTTCGACTTCTTGCTTGAGATTTTGACTTGATTCCCTCTAGGAAATTTCGAATTTTTTCCAAATTTCGACTTTTTGAGAAAAAAAGAATCGAATTTCGGAAATTAGTCAAAATGTGGAGTTTTGGGAAAGAAGTCGAAATTTCAAACAGAAGTTGAAAATTCTCGACTGAATTTTTCTCATGACTGTTTGAAGAGGGGGACAAGCTCCCACCCTGACCCATCGGAAAATCCCTAATACGTCAAAAAGACGAAATTTTGAGAAACCAGTCGATACTTCTCAAATTTCTCTTTTTTTTTATAAAATTTCAAAAACTGAAATACAAATCTTGTCCCCTGAAACCAAGAAAGATTAATTAGTTGCTCTAACGCGTTTCGATAACCAAGCTGTCATCTTCAGAGGGAAATTTTGTAAAAAAAAGAAAAATTTAAGAAGTATCAATTGGTTTCTCAAAATTTCGACATATTAGGCATTTTCTGATGTCATGGTGGGGAGCTTGTCTCCCCTTTTGATTCAGACACTTATGAGAAAAATTCAGCAAAGAATTTTCAACCTTTTTTTGTGGAATTTCGACTTCTTGCTTGAGATTTTAATTATTTTCCAAAATTTACAAAAAATTTCGAAATTTCAACAAAACTTGATTCCCTCTAAGAAATTTCGAATTTTTACCAAATTTCGACTCTGAGGAAAAAAATCGAATTTCGAAAATTAGTCGAAATTTGGTGACAATTCGTAATTTCCCAAAGCGAGTCAAGTCTTGTCGAAATTTCGAAATTTTTTAGGAATTTTGGGAAAGAAGTCGAAATTTCAAGCAAAAGTTGAAAATTTTCGACTGCATTTTTCTCATGACTGTTTGAATCAAGAGGGGGACAAGCTCCCCACTCTGACCCATCAGAAAATGCCCAATACGTCAAAAAGACGAAATTTTGAAAAATCAGTCGATACTTCCCAAATTTCTCTTTTTTTTTATAAAATTTCAAAGATTGAAATACAAATCTTGTCCCCTGAAACCAAGAAGGATTAATTAGTTGCTCTGCGTTTCGATAACCAAGCTATCATCTTCAGAGGAAAATTTTGTAAAAAAAAGAAAAATTTGAGAAGTATCGATTGGTTTCCCAAAATTTCGTCTTTTCGACGTATTGGGGATTTTCTGATGGGCCACGGTGGGAGCTTGTCCTCCTCTTCAAACAGTCATGAGAAAAATTCAGTCGAGAATTTCCAACTTTTGTTTGAAGTTTCGACTTCTATCCCAAAATCCCTAAGAAATTTCGAAAAGACTTGACTCACTTTGGGAAATTATTAATTTTCACCAAATTTCGACTAATGGTGGGGAGCTCGTCCTCCCTTTTGATTCAGACAGTCATGAGAAAAATTCAGCAAAGAAATGTTTTTTGGAATTTCGACGTGTGGCTTGAGAATTTGACTGTTTTCCAAAATTTCCAAAAAATTTCGACAAGTCTTGACTCCCTACGGAAAATTACGAATTTTTATCAAATTTCGACTGATTCTGGAAAGTTCCTTGAGCTTTTCATAGTGGCGAACCAATTTCAAAATTTCAGAAACACAACGGCTATCTTTCCATAGGCAGGATTTTGTTCGTGAAATTTTGAATTTGGTGGAACCGACTAGTCCTTGGTTATCATCAAAATAAATCTTGTTCCTTGAAACAAGAATGATTTAAAACACACAACAATGATTGCTCTAACGCGTTTCAATAGCCAAGTTATCATCTTCAGGTAGATAGTGAGATACTGTATCTCTCTGAAGATGACACCTTGGCTGTCGAAACGCGTTAAAGCAATCTTTGTTGTGTTTTTAATCTTTCTTGGTTTCAGGGGACAAGATTTGTACTTCAATTTTCGAAGATAACCAAGGAGCAATTCCTGCCACCAAAATCAAAATGTGTTAAACGATATCCTGCTGGCGCGCCTATGGAAATGGGTCCGTGGAGTTTCCGAAATTTTGAAATCGCTCCGCTCCTATGAAAAGGTCAAGGAAAGCTTGGCTTAGAACGCCGCCAGTAGATACACAAAGGGGATTCTAGATCAATCTGCATATTAGCAGCTGCGGATGGCATCTCACTGAAGAAGTAGAAGGGACGCGACTTGTGGGGTATCAAATGAAAGGACGTGACTCGTAGTAGATATACAAGGGGGCTTCTAGATCAATCTGCATATTAGCAACTTCGGATGGCATGTCACTGAAGAAATAGAAGGGACGCGGCTTGTGGGGTATCAAATGAAAGGACGTGACTCGTAGAATAAAATGACGGTAACTAAATTTACCGAAAGGGCATTAGTGTGGTAAATTCCAAAATTGCATCATTTAAAGAACGCCGCAAGTAGATATACAAGGGGGATTCTAGATCAATCTGCATATTAGCAGTATCGGATGGCATGTCACTGAAGTAGAAGGAACGCGGCTTGTGGGGTGTCAAATGAAAGGACGAGATTCGTAGAATAAAATGACGGTAACTAAATTTACCGAAAGGGCATTAGTGTGGTATATTCCAAAATTGCATCATTTAAAGAACGCCGCCAGTAGATATACAAGGGGGATTCTAGATCAATTTGCATATTAGAAGCTTCGGATGGCATGTCACTGAAGAAGTAGAAGGCACGCGGCTTGTGGGGTATCAAATGAAAGGACTTGACTCGTAGAATAAAATGACGGTAACTAAATTTGCCAAAAGGGAATTAGTGTGGTAAATTCCAAAATTGCATTATTTAAAGAACGCCGCCAGTAGATATACAAGGGGGATTCTAGATCAATCGGCATATTAGCAGCTTCGGATGGCATGTCACTGAAGAAGTAGAAGGGACGCGGCTTGTGGGGTATTAAATGAAAGGACGTGACTCGTAGAATAAAATGGCAGTAACTAAATGTGTCACAAGAGCCTTAGTGATGTAAATTTCAAAATTGTATCATTTAAAGAACGCCGCCAGTAGATATACAAGGGGGATTCTAGATCAATCTGCATATTAGCAGCTGCGGATGGCGTATCACTGAAGAAGTAGAAGGGACGCGATGTGGGGTATCAAATGAAAGGACGTGACCCGTAAAATAAAATGGCAGTAACTAAATGTGCCAATGGGGCCTTGGTGTGGTAAATTCCAAAATTGCATCATTTAAAGAACGCCGCCAGTAGATACCCAAGGGGGATTCTAGATCAATCTGCATATTAGTAGTTTCGGATGGTATGTCGTTAAAGAAATAGAAGGGACGCGGCTTGTAGGGTATCAAATGAAAGGACGTGACTCGTAGAATAAAATGGCAGTAACTAAATGTGCTAAAAGGACCTTAGTGTGGTAAATTCCAAAAAAAAAAAAAAATCCAAATTGCATCATTTAAAGAAGTCCAGCGGCGAGATTACGAATAACTAATTGACTATTGCACAGTTTGTTACAATACATCAAAAGAGCGAAGCGGTAACTCATACCATTATTAAAAAAAAAAAGCTCAATTACTGTTTTATTTAATTAAATTTATGTCGCCGATAACTTTCAGAGTAGAACTTAAAATTTGTTGTAAAAAACATGTTAAAATTCGATGTCAAAGCGATAGAAGAGTTATTTATAATGCGGTTGCGATCTCCTTTTCTGTTACGTGCAAAAACTAGTACATTTAAACAACCTAATTGCGCGCATATGGATTATTTAGTTCAAGTATAAACCCGTTTTCATCGTTTCTAATTGGCTGTGATTAATATATTGTAGTTCTTCATAATGTTAAGATTAGAATTTGCTATAATGAATCTCGATTAATCTTTTAATCCGTCGCTGTGAATCTCGCATGTGGAATAGCAATGATTTGCCCCCGAGATAGACCCGGTTTGAGACCGTGAAGCTCTTATTGCTCACAGCAAGTACAACAAAGTTAACTCATTCTTCATTAGAGTATTTGCGGATAGTTACAGCGAGAAGGCATGCGGTGTAACTGAAATAAATTACATTTCTAATCGAAGCTGGCAATCGAGTGGGCAGATGCGAAAATGAGGTAATAAATTACAGATTTAAAGATCTGAAATACCGTGTGAATTTTATCAAGGGAATCACGATAAAAGATTCATATTCGTAACAATCGTAACGTGTAATGATGATACATGAGAAAGATAGAACGATTGGGGGTACTCCTGGGCTTTGTCAAAGCTGGACTATTTGTAATTTTGTTATCGCACCGCGAACATTCGCGTGTAATGTAACAATTGTGAGTAGATATATCAGGGGGATTCTACACCATAAGATGTGACGTCACGTTTTGGATGGCATATCGTCGAAGAAGTAGAGGGGATATAACTTTCACATATATGTAATACTTCTATATGACCAGCTCCCTATTCTCTTCGCGAGTTTGTTCTAACTAAATCCGATAAAGATAGAACATGCGCATAAATGTGGGAAATGAACCAATTGCTACGCGCGGGTTAAACGGGTGTTTATATTTGGCCATGGACAGATGATTTGTAACACCTGCGCATTGCGACTCATTAATGCGTGTGAAGGTCAGCGAGAAAGAGAAGTCTTTCCCAAAAGAAACGAGGAACTGGCCATATAGAAGTATTACATATATGAACTTTCATCTGTGGGTATAACCTTACCGAAACTTTTCACTTAGGACTCTTTTAATGTAATGGTGTGGTGGCGTCATCTAATGCGATAAGGTGCAACTTTGCTGCCAAATATATAACTGGAGACACGCGAAGCAGCTAGATATACAAATGATCGTATAAACGAATTTCAACAAAACATTATTCTGCATTTCTACAGGAATTCTTTATTAACTTTGATGTATTTGCTTCTAAACATCACATTAATGCCCTAGAGTTCATTTTTTTTTATCCACTTGAGTTTTACGAGGGAAACAGACGGGCCATAGCTCTTTATAAGGGGTGTCTAGGTCGCTGTAGATTCAATAGGAACATCACCCATGTTTACGTCATAAGATTGTACTAAAATAATAAAAATCTGACAGCGATAGCAGTGAAATTTGACAATCTTACCGTAACGTTTCAGGTAGAACGGTCTAACAGCGTCACCTAACGCGATAGGGCGCAACTTTGCTACCCAATACACCAATTGGAGACCCACTGCGAGGCAGTTAATACATGTGATCATATCAACGAATATGAACAAAACATCATTCTGCAACCCGCACGAACTCTGTAAAGTTGTGCGCAGACGAAGCCGCGGGTAACAGCTTGTAAGAAAGTGATGGTCGCTAACCACTAAGAGATGTAAGAGAAGATAATAACTAGTCTCTGATAATAACAATCATCCCACTTCAGTACTATTAAATACTTAGTGCATAACATGGCGAAAATCTAGGTAAATGGCAGAACAACTACGTGCTTGTTTAACAAATCAGTTAATAATAATTACGGTAATGTTTTTGCTGTTGGGCCGTAAATGAATCAACTTCTTTTCTAAATAATTATCTCGCAGAAATTACAGTGCCACTTTAGCACATATTTCCTCATAAACATCCTAATGCTGGCGCAATAAATCTAAACAAATACTCTTTTAATATATTGACGGCACATGCCGCAAAAGCATAAACTTTCTCGACAAGTGGAGCAGCATGAAATGCCTCGAAGGTGTTACCTATTTAAGGCCTATTTATATGGATAGGTGTAAGGGTCAAGTCAAAGCCAAGCACTCTTCGCGTTCCGTGTGTGATTTAATGTGTGATTGCTTTGTCGGTTTCGCCGCATTAATTATATTGTAGAAAATACCACCATAAATCTTCCATTAAGCATTGCTTACGCTTCAAAACGGTCAAGTCGTCGGAGATTTAGCTGTCCTGAGATCTAAACAGTGAACAGACTTTAAAAAGTAACTTTAAAGACTTAAGAGTGCACAGACAGTTAGTAGACGTTGGAAGCTAGGTAAAATACGGCCGGAAAGTTACCTATAGGTTCGAGACGTCTGTCGAATGTTTACAAGTTATTACCGCCATTCAGAAAATACTAGGGATGTTATGGAACTGCGTAATCGTAACCGATACTGCCGGATTGTGTGATTGCTTTGTCGGTTTCGCCGCATTAATTATATTGTAGAAAATACCATCATAAATCTTCCATTAAGCATTGCTTATGTCTCAAAACGATCAAGTCATCGGAGATTTAGCTCTCCTGAGATCTAAACAGTAAACAGACTTTGAAAAGTAACTATAAAGACTTAAAAGTGCACAGGCAGCTAGTAGACGTTAGAAGCTGTTAGGGAAAATACCAGTGGCGGCTGGTAACTTTTTGACAGGGGGTGCGCAGATGCAAAAATATTAGTAGTTAAGAGTTTAGGTGAATCCAGTGTCACAGCAAAATATTAAATTTAGGAGAAACAAAAGTGACACAGAAGGTGTGATATTTAATAGTATTTTTACGAATTAAATTTAATTACCATCTTATAATCTCCATTTCATGAAAACTGCATTTGAAAATAAAATATATTTTATTACAAGGTTCTAATTAAACTCTACAAAAACACAAAAAAGATATTTTTTAAAACAAAATTCGCTCTACGATCTTTTAAAGAAATAAAGTCTTCATTACTTTCTCATCAAAATTGTTTAAATCCTAATCTATAAATGAATAATTAGACCCTAGATTGGGTAGTGCTATCTCTTTGTGAATAGCGGTACTATTAGCAGTTAGGCCTGGAAGCCACACAATTAACAATCGCAATCAGATCAGCCGGGACCTACGCATTTAGCATCATAAACGTAAATACACACTCCAAATTCCGACTCGTACTCACCATTTGGCAATATCGCACATGCGCGGAGCGGCGTACCCCGGGCTAGCTTTAACGTGGTGTTCTGTAGTTTATTTCTCCGCATCCCGTGAAGACCGTAGATAGGCATCGCACGGCACCCTCGCTAGGTGCATATTTCTGCGCGCACCAACTTATTTAAATTTCCTTATAATATTTAATATGTATAACGGAATCAAACGTTGATGTATTTTACTCCAAGTCATTCACAAGTATTATTAGTTAATTAGAATATCATTATTTTGTGTTTAAAAATGTGATAAATCCAAGTCTTTTACAATAAACAAAAAAGAATAGATCGCTCATTTCACGAGGAGCGCGCGCTCTTGCGCTCTTTAAGACCAGCCGCCACTGGAAAATACAGCCGGAAAGTTACCTATAGGTTCGAGACGTCTATCGAATGTTTATAAGTTATTACTGCTATTCAGAAGATACTAGGGATGTTACGACCGTAACCGATACTGTCGGATATCCGACCGAACATGTCAGATATCCGACCGAAGCTATAACCGAAACTGTCGGATATCCGAATCTGTAACCGAAACCGGTTTTTCGATAATTTTGGATGTTATTTGAAATAATTTTGATAATTCCGACGACGCCTCTTTTGGTCGATTAAAATTAGGGGCATGCTGGCATGTCGCCTCACTATTACCGTGACCACCACTTTTTTTTTACTGCAATCGACTTTTTTTATTTCTACATTTTTCTTTTTTTTTTGGTGGAACGGACTGGTCTTTGGTTATCTTCAAAAATTGAAATACAGAACTTGTCCCCTGAAACCAAGAAAGATTAAAAAACCCAACGTTTTTTGTGTTTTTTAATCTTTCTTAATTTCAGGGGACAATTTCTGTATTTCAATTTGTCTACATTTTTCCAAAATTTCGATTTTTTTAATATTTTCATCTTTTTAATCTTTTCATTTTTTTAAAATTTTGGCTTTTTGTTTTGGTGAAATCGGTTGGTAACAATTTTTCACAAACATTCGACTTTATTTTAAAATTTCGATTTTTTTAATATTTTCATGTTTTAATTCTTTTCATTCTTTTTAAATTTTGGCTTTTTGTATTGGTGAAATCGGTTGGTAACAATTTTTCACAAACATCCGACTTTATTTCAAAATTTCGATTTTTTTTTAATCAAAATTTCGACTTTTTTCAACATTGCGCTTTATTTAAATGTTTTAACTTTTCCCAATTTTAACTTATCAAAATTTCGCCTTTTCAACATTTTCGACATTTTTTAAATCTTTTACTTTTCGAGAATTCTTTGAAAACCTGACAACCACATTTTTTGATAATGTCGAGTCTTTTTGAAAAATTTAAATATTGAATATTTCGATTTTATTGCAAAGTTTACACTTTTTTGAGCAAAATTTCGACTTCTTGTCAAAATTGGGGCGCTTTTTAAAAATGTCAACTATTTTTCAAAATTTTGACTTTTTTAAAATAAAATTGAAATCCAACCTTTCAAAAAACGTGACATTCATTGTCAAGTTTTCAAAGAAATCTAAAGTTTTCGAAAAATAAGATTTATGAAAAATCGAAATTATCAGTAAGGTCGAAATTTTGAAAATTAAAATTTTAGAAAAATTAAAATTTTGGATAAAGTTGAAATTTTGAAAAGATCGAAATTTGAGAGAAATTCAACCATCAATCGACATTGATGTAAAAAGTCAAAAGTTTTAAAAATTCCAAATTTTCAACAAATAAGATTTTTAAAAACCGAAATTTTCAAAAGAAAGGATCGAAAAAAGACGAAATTTTCAGTAAAGGAGAAATTTTCAGAATAAATTCGAAACTTTGAAAAAAGTCGAAACGAAATTTAAAGAGTATTTGTCTGAAGATGACAGCTTTACTGTCGAACCGCGTTAGAACAACCTTTGTTGTGTTTTTAAATCTTTCTTGTTTCAAGGGACAAGATTTGTATTTCAATTTTTGAAATTTAAAAATCCACAACCAAACATTTTTCCAAAAGATTGAAGTTTTTAGAGTTGAAACTTTCAACAGTCAACATTTTTGAAGAGTAACAATTTTTAAATATTAAAATTTTTCGAAAACTTAGATTTTCTAAAAAAAACTGAAATTTACAAAAAACAACGTTTGTTGTGTTTTTTAATCTTTCTTGGTTGCAGGGGACAAGTTCTGTATTTCAATTTTTCTACATTTATCCAAAATTTCGTTTTTTTTTTAAATTTTCATCTTTTTAATCTTTTTATTTTTTAAAATTTTGGCTTTTTGTTTTGGTGAAATGGACTGGTCCCTGGTTGGTAACAATTTTTCACAAACATGCGACTTTATTTCAAAATTTCCTCTTTTTTTTTATCAAAATTTCGACTTTTTTTAACATTGCGCTTTATTTAAATGTTTTAACTTTTCGTAATTTTAACTTATTAAAATTTCGCCTTTTCAACATTTTTCAAGTCTTACTTTTCGAGAATTCTTTGAAAACTTGACAACCAAATTTTTTGATAATGTCGAGTTTTTTTGAAGAATTAAAATATTGAATATTTCGATTTTATTTCGAAGTTTAGACTTTTTTGTGCAAAATTTCGACTTCTTGTCAAAATTGGGGTCCTTTTTAAAAATGTCAACTCTTTCAAAATTTCGACTTTTTCAAAATGTTTACTGTTTTTGAAACTTTCGATTTTTTTATGTTCCAATTGTTTCCGAAAAAGACTACTTTTTTGAAAATTTCAATATTTTTTAATTTCGACTTTTCAAGGTTTAGATTTTGTGTAAATTTAGCATTTTGTTAAAAATTGGCAATTTTTGAAAACTTGGCATGTTTTGAAATTTAGGAATTTTTTTGCAAAATTTCTACTCTTAAAAATGTTTACTTTTTTGGAAGTTGTTTAAAAATTTCGACTCTTCTTGTTTCCAGTATTTTTTAGACTTCGAAAATTTCGGATTTTATTGAAAATTTGACTGAAAATTGTTTGCATCTAAACTATTCTTGAAATTTTAGAGTACTTTTCATATTTCAACTTTTTACAAATTTTGAATTATTTGTGAAAATGTTTCTTCTTTTCAAATTCCCGAATTTTTTGAAAATGTCGAAAAAATGACTTTTTTAGAAACTTAATTTTTTCTTGAAACGTGAAGTTTCTTAAAGAATCCGACCAAAATTTACGATTTTTGAAAAAATTAACTTATATTTGAAAATTTCAAAATTTTAATTTTTTTCATAATTATGAATTTTCTGATCATTTTGACTTTTCTTCAATATTTAAAAAGTTCAGTTTTTTTAAAAATTTAAGTGAGAACTTTGCAATTTATTTTAAATGCCGTAATTTTTCCAAAATTTCGCCTATTTTCAAATTCCCAAAATTATTGAAAATGTCGCCTTTTTCAAAATTTTGACATTTTTTTTTTCAAAATATTGACTTTTCCCAAAATCCTACTTTTCCTATGGGAATTCCACTTTCTATAAAAATTTCAACGTTTTAAAAATTTCGAATTATATTATTATATTTTATTATATTTTCAAATTCAAAATCTTGCCTCTTTCAAAATTTCCATTTTCTCAAAATTTCGATTTTTTTAAATTTCCACTTTGTTTAAAATTTCCACTTTTTCAAGTGTGCCATTTTTTCGGAGTGTCCACTTTTTTCAAAATTTGACTCTTATTCAATATTTTCTCCTACTTTTTTCAAAATTTCGATTTTTTTTCAAAATTTTGGTTTATTTTGAAATTTTCGACTGTTTTTTTGAACCATTTCAAAATTTTCGCATTTTCAAAAATCCCACTTTTTCAAAAGTTCCCCTTTTTCAAAATTGCCATTTTTTCAGTGTCCACTTTTTTCAAAATTTGACTCTTTTTCAATGTTTTGACTTATTTTGAAACTATTCATTTACTTTTTCAAAATTTTCATTTTCTTTTTCAAAATTTCGACTTATTTTGAAAATTTCGCCTTATTTTGAAAATTTCGCCTTTTTTGATACTTCGACATTTCAAAATTCCCACTTTTTTTTCAGAATGTCCACTTTTATCAAAATTTGACTTTTTCTCAATATTTTCACTCACTTTATTAAAATTTCGACTTTTTTTAAAAATGTTGGTTTATTTTGAAATTTTCGACTGTTTTTTTTAACCATTTCAAAATTTTCGCATTTTCAAAATTCCCTCTTTTTCAAAATTTCCCCTTTTTCAAAATTGCCATTTTTTCAGTGTCCACTTTTTCCAAATTTGACTTTTTCAATGTTTTGACTTATTTTAAAACTATTTATTTACTTTTTCAAAATTTCCATTTTTTTCTTCAAAATTTCGACTTATTTTGAAAATTTCGCCTTTTTTGATACTTCGACATATCAAAATTCCCACTTTTTCCAAAATGTCCTTTTATCAAAATTTGACTTTTTCTTAATATTTTTACTTAATTAAAATTTCGACTTTGTTTCAAAATATTGGTTTATTTTGAAATTTTCTACTTTTTTTGAACCATTTCAAAATTTTAGCACTTTCAAAATTCCCACTTTTCAAAATTTCCCCTTTTCAAAATTTCCCCTTTTTCAAAATTGCCATTTTTTCAGTGTCCACTTTTTTCAAAATTTGACTCTTTTTCAATGTTTTGATTTATTTTGAAACTATTCACTTACTTTTTCAAAATTTCCATTTTTTTTTCAAAATTTCGACTTACTTTGAAAATTTCGCCTTTTTTGATACTTCGACATTTTAAAATTCCCACTTTTTTTCATTTTCAGAATGTTCACTTTTATCAAAATTTGACTTCCTCTCAATATTTTCACTTACTTTATTAAAATTTCGACTTTCTTTCAAAATTTTGGTTTATTTTGAAATTTTCTACTTTTTTTTGAACTATTTCAAAATTTTCGCATTTTCAAAATTCGCACTTTTTCAAAATTTCCCCTTTTTCAAAATTGTCATTTTTTCAGTGTCCACTTTTTCAAAATTTGACTCTTTTTCAATGTTTTGACTTATTTTGAAACTATTCACTTACTTTTTCAAAATTTCCATTTTTTTTTTCAAAATTTCGACTTACTTTCAAAATTTCGCCTTTTTTGATACTTCGACATTTCAAAATTCCCACTTTTTTTCAGAATGTCCACTTTTATCAAAATTTGACTTTTTCTCAATATTTTCACTTACTTTATTAAAATTTCGACTTTTTTTAAAAATTTTGGTTTATTTTGAAATTTTCGACCGTTTTTTTGAACCATTTCAAAATTTTCGCATTTTCAAAATTTCCCCTTTTCAAAATTGCCATTTTTTCAGTGTCCACTTTTTCAAAATTTGACTCTTTCAAAGTTTTGACTTATTTTGAAACTATTCATTTACTTTTTCAAAATTTCCATTTTTTTCCCTCAAAATTTCGACTTATTTTGAAAATTTCGCCCTTTTTGATACTTAGACGTTTCAAAATTCCCACTTTATTTCAGAATGTCCACTTTTATTAAAATTTGATTTTTTCTCAATATTTTCACCTACTTTATTAAAATTTCGACTTTTATTCAAAATTTTGGTTTATTTTGAAATTTTCGACTTTTTTTTGAACCATTTCAAAATTTTCGCATTTTCAAAATTTCCACTTTTTCAAAATTTCCCCTTTTTCAAAATTGCCATTTTTTCAGTGTCCACTTTTTCAAAATTTGACTCTTTTTCAATGTTTTGACTTATTTTGAAACTATTCACTTACTTTTTCAAAATTTCCATTTTTTTTTTCAAAATTTCGACTTATTTTGAAAATTTCGCCTTTTTTGATACTTCGACATTTCAAAATTCCCACTTTTTTCAGAATGTCCACTTTTATCAAAATTTGACTTCTTAATATTTTCATTTACTTTTTTAAAATTTCGACTTTTTTCCAAATTATGGTTTATTTTGAAAATTTCGATTTTTTTTGGACAATTTCAAAATTTCCGCTTTTTCAAAATTGCCATTTTTTTTCGGAGTGTCCACTTTTTTCAAAATTCGACTCTTTTTTAATGTTTTGACTTATTCGGAAACTATTCACTTAATTTTGTCAAAATTTCCACTTTTTTTTCAAAATTTCGACTTATTTTGAAAATTTCGCCCTTTTTTCAGAATGTCCACTTTTATTAAAATTTGATTTTTTTTCAATATTTTCATTAACTTTTTTCAAAATTTCGATTTTTTTTCCAAATTTTGGTTTATTTTGAAAATTTCGATTTATTTGAACAATTTCAAAATTTTCGCATTTTCAAAATTACTATTTTTTCAAAATTGCCATTTTTCTGAGTGTCCACTTTTTTCAAAATTTGACTCTTGAAACTATTCACTTACTTTTTTCAAAATTTCCACTTTTTTTCAAAATTTCAACTTATTTTGAAAATTTCGCCTTTTTTTTGATACTTCGACATTTCAAAATTTCCACTTTTTTCAGATCGTCCACTTTTATCAAAATTTGACTTTTTCTCAATGTTTTCACTTACTTTTTTCAAAATTTCGACCTTTCCTCCAAATTTTGGTTTATTTTGAAATTTTCGCCTTTTTTTGAACCATTTCAAAATTTTAGCACTTTCAAAATTTCCACTTTTCAAAATTTTCTCTTTTTCAAAATTGCCGTTTTTTCGGAGTGTCCACTTTTTTCAACATTTGACTCTTTTTCAATGTTTTGACTTATTCTGAAACTATTCACTTACTTTTTTAAAAATGTCAAATGTTTCAACATTTTGACTTATTATGAAAATGTCGACTTTTTCAATATTGACATTTTTTTTCAAAATATTGTCTTTTCCCAAAATACTAATTTTCTTATGAAAATTCGACGTATTTTGAAAGTGTTATCTTTTCAAATTCCCGAATTTTTTGGAAATGTCGAAAAAATGATTTGAAATTTTCTTAAACTGACATTTTTTCTTGAAACGTGGACTGTTTTAAAGAATCCGACCGAAAATAATGACTTTTTTTTTAAATTTGAGAAAATTGAGTTTTTTGAAAATTTTAAAATTCCCGCTTTTCTCTAAGTGTCCATTTTTGTCTTTTAATATCGCCTCTCTTGCAGTTTGACTTTTTTTTTATAGAAGATATCGACCTTTTTCGAAAATATCGACCTTAATAGATCTTTTTTTTTTTAAATTTCGACTCTTTTTTTTTAAACTTCGACTTTTCTTCGAAATGTCAACCATTTTTGTAAATTTTTTAGAAAATCCACGTTTTCGAAAAATTTCAATATTTAAAAATGCTTACTCTTCGAAAATTTTGACTGTTGAAAGTTTCAACTCGAAAAACTTCAATCTTTTTGAAAAAATGACCATTTTGAAAATTCTGCTTCTTCCAGTTTTGACTTTTTAGAAATTTCAATCTGTCTTCAAAAATTTCGATTTCTCAAATCTTGATAGTTTCCTTTAAAGTTTTTGAATTTTCTTAAAACTTAATTTTTTCAAAGCTGCGTGTCTTAAAAATTCTGACTTTTTTTTGGAATTTTTAGCGCGATGGTGACGCGAAACCATCAAAAATTGCTCAATGCGCTTAAAGAAGTTTTAACTTCAGTTTCTGATTTTATACGAACTGCTTCAAAATATGTGCCTCAAGCGGATCGATAGGTACGCCACTGGAAGGGTTTTCTGAGTATTTTGACTTACTCTATCAGCTCTGAAATACGGAATACTCTGCTCATAATGCACCTTGAAGTATAACGCGTTCCCTATCTCAATGCGCGACTTGTGTATGATAACGAGAGAAATTTTCGGGCGAGACGATAAATCAAAATGTTAAATTTTTAACTGTCCACCATCTATTACTATCACATCAACAAAGCGTTTAGATTTCGAGGTTGCGCCTACGAATTACGAAATTTATTACTTTATAAATGAAAAGCCATTTGAAAAGAACCAGCGAATAGGTTTATACATTTCGTCACCTCGAAATATCTGGAAAACATTCTTTGATCCCACCTCCTATTTTTAACCGATAAACTAGCGGTACTCAGAAAATGGACTTGTTTATTTATAATGACAAATGAAGCTGCTTAAACAATAATTAATTCGAAGCTGAGCATCGTTAAGAACACGAATAATTTTTTGGCTGCTTTGGGCCTTTAGGCCACGACGCGAGCGACGTCCCTTGAACTCCTTTGTCTTCTTAAAATGCATTCCTTATTTATTAGTAAGCAATTTGATCAAGATTGCTTCAAACAAAAAAAAACAGACTTGGTACTGCCGACAGATTAGCAACAGAAGTGAAAACTTAAAACTAGGAAATATATAGAGTTGTAGTTCGACCCCACAAACAAGTCAGTCAATATTGGAAATATTTTAAAATAAATTCTGTTCCTATATGTGTGGATTGGTGGATGCTTGTATCGTGTGGAAACGATTAATAATGAAATACACTTTAATATATTTTGATGTTAACAGTACTTAATATTAGGGCATTTTGGCAACGCGTGATGGTGATGCGTGATGGTAACGCTAAATCACAAGTTTATCCCCCATCCAAAATCAGCTCAATGCTTCTAAATAAATTCACTTTAAAAATTACAATTCCCAATTCAATCGAAACGCTGTTAAATTTGATTTGGTTGTTAACGAGGTGAACGTAATTGTTGGTTAACCAGAAGTTCATAAATCAGCGGCAAAAACAATAACGTGCGATTCTTTTACCTTCAGTTAGCAGAAATTGTAATCCATTGGAACATTAAAGTCACAACACACAGTAACACTTATTACTTAACATCTTGATGATAAAAAGCACACAATTTGGAACAATTCAGTTAAGCCGACACGATCATTACTGTACACTCCGTTCACGACAAGCGAAAGCGACAACCTAATCCCAACTGACTCCCACTGGCGACTGACTCGAGCTTGCGACTCGAGCAGGAATCGCTGTGTGCATCGACAGAAACTCCGGCGAGTTGCGACGAAGTGTTCCGGATTCAAACGACTCGACCAGGAATTATACCAGGTACGAGCGAACTGCATACAACTTCACCTATTTCAGATTTATTGACAGATCCTCAGATTTATTTGTGATACGAGATAATTTATTGGCATCGTAAACTGCTCAGGCATCATGACTATTTAGCGCCTAAAAATTCACGCGCTTGATTACAAAATGTGTGACAATAAGCGGATATTTTTTTTGAATGACGGATTCGATAATCTGACGGATTCGATAATCCTACTGATAAGATAAAATGATTAAACTCTCTCTGATTGTCAGGTTAAATCCACTCACTGAATGCGGGTGTCATTTTACATGTTACCATAAATTTTTGGATGTTTGCGATGCCACCAAATAAATCATACTTCGACTTTCAACTTTATTTTAATGGCGATTTCGTCTTTTTTGATACTTCGACATTTTAAAATTCCCACTTTTTTCAGAATGTTCACTTTTCTCAAAATTTGACTTTTTCTTAATACTTTCACTCTTTTTTTTGAAAATTTCCATTTCTTCCCCAAATTTTGGTTTATTTTGAAAATGTAGACTTTAATTTTTAGAAGATATCGACTTTTTCTGAATACATCGATCTTAAAAGAAAACTTTGACTTATTTTGAAATTATTCACTTACTTTTTTCAAAATTTCCATTTTTTTTTCAAAATTTCGACTTATTTTGAAAATTTCGCCTTTTTTGATACTTTGACATTTCAAAATTCCCACTTTCTTTCAGAATGTCCACTTTTATCAGAATTTGACTTTTTCTCAATGTTTTCACCTACTTTTTTTCAAAATTTTGACTTTCTTTCAAAATTTTGGTTTATTTTGAGAATTTCGACTTTTTTTGAACCATTTCAAAATTTTCGCTTTTTCAAAACTCCCACCTTTTCAAAATTCCCACTTTTTCAAAATTTCTACTTTTCAAAAACTTCCATTTTCCACTTTCCACTTTTTTAAAATTGCCGTTTTTTCGGAGTGTCCACTTTTTCCAAAATTCGACTCTTTTTCAATGCTTTGACTTATTTTGAAACTATTCACTTACTTTTTTCAAAATTTCCATTTTTTTTGTAAAATTTCAACTTATTTTGAAAATTTCCCCTTTTTTGATACTTCGACATTTCAAAATTCCCATTTTTTTTCAGAATGTCCACTTTTATGAAAATTTGACAATTTCTCAATATTTTCACTTACTTTTTTCAAAATTTCGATTTTTTTTTCAAAATTTTGGTTTATTTTGAAAATTTCGACTTTTTTTGAACCATTTCAAAATTTTCGCTTTTTCAAAATTCCCACTTTTTCAAAATTTCCACTTTTTCAAAATTTCCACTTTTTCAAAATTTCCACTTTCAAAATTGCCGTTTTTTCGAAGTGTTCACTTTTTCCAAAATTTGACCCTTTTTCAATGTTTTGACTTATTTTGAGACTGTTTACTTACTTTTTTCAAAATTTCCACTTTTTTTCAAAATTTCGGCTAATTTTGAAAATTTCGATTTTTTTTTAAACTTCGACCTTTAAAAATGTTCCCTTTATCACAATATCCCCTTTTTTTAAACATTTTCCAATTTATCAAAATTGTCATGTTTTTAAGCAGTTCACTTTTCCAAAATTTGGCTTTTTCTTAATGGTTTGACGTATCTTGAAACTTTCCGCTCACTTTTTCCAAATTTCAATTTTTTTTAATTTTGACTTATTTTGACTTTTTTTTGAAACTCTAAGCTTTTTTTTGAAAACTACTCTTTCAAACTTTTGATTTTTTCAAATTTTAAATTTTCGGAAGTGCGACTATTATTGAAAATTCACTTTCTTAAAAAATGCGACGTTCTAAAATTTCAAAACTTCAAAATTCTAAAAAAAAAACTTTCGCCTTTCTCAAAATTTTGTTGTGTCTATTTAAAAAATAATAATTCTATTTTAAAAAAGGTCACTTTTAATTATCAAAATTTTGAAAATTTCGACCCATTTTGAAACATCGACATTTAAAAATTTTCACTTCATTAAAATTTCCACTTTTTTTAACATTTTCCACCTTTTCAAAATTGCCATGTTTTCTGGGTATTCACCTTTTTCAAAATTTGGGTTTTTTTAAATATTTTGAAAATTTTCACTTTTTCCAAGTCTCAACTTTATTTTTAATTTTGACTTATTTTGAAAATTTTGACTGCTTTTGAAACTTCAAGCTTTATATTTGAAAACAACTTTTCTAAACTTTCGTCTTTCTTCAGATTTTGACTTTTCGGAAATATTGGCTATTTTTGAAAGTTTACTTTCTTAAAAATTTTGACATTCTAAAATTTCAGTTTTTCAAATTGTTTTTAAAAAGTTTCGCTTTCCTCAAAATTTCACCGTGTGTTTAAAAAAAAGATTCTTTTTTTTTAAAAGGTCACTTGCAACTATTAACTCGGAATTTTCAAAATGTGTCAAAATTTTGAACATTTCGAGTTTTTGTTGTTGTAAATTTAGATTTATTTCAAAATTTTCCTTTATTTTAAAAATGTTGTCTCTTTGAATAGGTAGGCATTTCATTCTTTCAAAATTTTAAGATTTCAAAATTTCACTTTTAACTACTAACTCGAAATTTTCAAAATTTGTCAACATTTTAAAAATTTCGAGTTTTTTGTTGTAAATTTCGATTTAATTTGAAAATTTCCTTTATTTTGAAAATTTCGCCTCTTTGAATAGGTAGGTATTTCGACTTTTTCAAAATTTCAAGTTTTCAAAATTTTGACTATTTAAAAATTTCGACTTTTTTTCAAAATTTTGTTTCTTGTATTTTTTTAATTTCGACTGTTTTGAATATTTCCAGTTTTTTCAAAATTTGGATTTGTCCTAATGTTTTAACTTATTTTGAAAATTTCCGCTTACTTTTTCAAAATTTTAACCTATTTTGAAAATTTCGACCTTTTATGAAATTTCAACATTTCAAAATGTCTGCTGTTTCAAAATTTTCACTTTAATTGAAATTCAAACATTTTCAGAATCGTCACTTTGTTCGGGATGAAATTTTTCAAAATTTGACCTTGCCTCAATATCTCTGAAGATGATAGCTTGGCTATCGAAACGCGTTAGCTTGGCTATCGAAATGCGAAAGTTAGAGCAACGTTTGTTGTGTTTTTTAATCTTTTTTTTGATCAAAGGGAGATACTCTCTCTGAAGGTGATAGCTTGGCTATCGAAAAGTGTTAGCTTGGCTATCGAAAGCCGTTAGAGCAACCTTTGTTGTGTTTTTTAATCTTATTATTCTTCTTTTTAATCTTCTTTAATCTTTCTTGGTTTCAGAGAACAAGATTTATTTTTCAATTTTTGTCTCTTGTTTTTCGACTTTTTTGAATATTCCCACTTTTTTCAAAAATTTGATAGTTTTTGGTCTATTTGATTTAAAAATATCGATGCTCTATCAAGTTTTCTTCAATATCTTATTCCGTTTTAAAAATTTCAAGCTTTTTTTGGAAACTAGTAAATACATTTGAATTTAAATTACCCGCCACTAACGGAAGCGGTGGATAGAGGGCGCAAAATAATGACCGCGCAGAGAATTGGGAAGACGTATACTTATCGATTATGTTTCGGGAATGTAACAAGGTAAAAAGGGGGGAAAAGTTGAAAAAGTGTTTCATCGGTAACAGCGGGTATTTTATTGATACGTTCACCACAAATTTTTTTGTTTTTTTTTGTAATTTAGCGTTATTTTGAAAAATTTCACTTTTTTTGAAAATTTCACTTTTTCTGAAACTTTTAATTATTTGGGTGGACATTACGACTTTTCAAATTTTCGACTTTTTGAAAACTGATTTTGTTTAAAAATAGTCTTTTGAAATTCGTCGAAGATTGATCTTTTCTGTCTTTTTAAAAGTTTATTTTGAAAAATTTCATTTTTTTTCTAAATATCGATCCTTTTGAATAATTCCAATTTGTTCGAAATTCTGCCTTTTTCTGAAATTGTGAAAAAAGTGGAAATATTCGAAAAGATCGAAAATTAGAACAAAAATGAAACTTTTTAAAATAAACTTATAAAATAGGTCCAAACTTTGGAAAAAGGTTTGGACTTATTTTATTTTGTCGACCCTTCTTCAAATTTTCAAAATTTTAAGGCATTTTGAAAATTTCCAGTTTTTTTGTTGAAATTTTGTCATTTTTATAAATTCTGATTTATTTAAAAAAAAAACTCTATTTTTCCTTAAATTTCAACTTTTTGAGTAGTTATTTTGGACTTCGACTTCCCGAATTTCGACTTTTCAGAATTTGGAAATTTCAGAATTTGGACTTTTCGAAAATTTCGACTTTTTTCAAAATTTGTTCTTGTATTTTTTTAATTTCGTTTTTTGTGAATATTTCCTCTGTTTTCAACATTTTGATAGTTTTTGACCTACATTTCAAAATGTTAATGGCGATATCGAATTAAAATCGAAATTTTGGGTTTTAAAGCTGACAAAAATTTAAATACAAATCTTGTCTTCTGAAACAAAGAAAGATTAAAAAAAACACAACAAAGGTTGCTCTAGCGCGTTTCGATAGCCAAGCTATCATTTTCAGAGATATTTTAAAGCTGACATTTCGAGTTAAAATCGAAATTTTGGGTTTTAAAGTTGATGTTTTTCCCAAAATTTTGATTCCAACCTCCAGATTTTGACTTTCTGCACGAAGTATCGATCTTAAAATGAACATTTGAGCCAGTTTTCAGCTGAAAGTGGTAGTTGGATTTTTTTTTGTAATCTCGAAATTGAATTGGATAGTTTTCAATATACATTTTGAGTTTAATCTCAAAATTTCGATGTTTCTATTAAAAAAAAACTGAATTGGAACGAAAGTCAATATTTTCAGTTTAGAAATATCTCCTAATCAAAATTTAAAAATAAAAAAATCAGGATTTTTAAAAAATAATTGAAATATAGAGAAAATGTCGAGATTTCTCAAAATTTCGAATTAAATTTCGGAATTTCTCAATTATTTTATTAAAATTTCTAATTTATTTAACAACTTCGACATGTTTTCAAAATTTCAAATTTAATCACGTAATTTTAGCTATTCTTTTAAAATTTCGACTTTTTCAGAAAATTTCTCTCTCTTTTTTTTATTTTGGTCCTTTTTCCTTGAAATAGTCAATTGTAACCTAGAATTTTAAATATTTATATGAGAAATTAGCAATTTTAATCTTAAAATATTAATCTTAATTAATGTTAATCTTAAAATATTGGTTTATTATTATTTTTTTCAAAAGTCACTGTTACGGGAAATTTTGATATTTTCTCAACATTTTTGTGTTTTAAAACCTTTGACTTTTTTCATAAAATTTTTAATATTAGGTGTTTTTCCTATTTATTTTATTTATTACTCGAATTGTCTGCTTAAAGGAGTAGAGAAATCTTGACATTTTCTCTATATTCCAATTAGTTTTTAAAATTTTGATTTATTTTCTTAAAATTTTGATTAGAAGATATTTTTAAACTGAAAATATTGGTCTGTTCTACTTCAGATTTTTTCTTAAGATTGTCATATTTAAAGAGAAGTTTCGACTTTTTCTCGACATTTCAACTCGTTTTTTGAGATTTTTCCTTAACAGTTTGATTAGACCTAAATCTTTCTCGAAATTTCGAGCTTTTAAATTCAATTTTAAAACTTGAAATTTTGGCTTAAAATATTAAAATTTTGACATTCCATTGTCTTTATTCCAACCTCAAAATTTTCGCCTTTTTCTCGAACTATTGATTTTTAAAATCTTAATTTTCGTCTCTAAATTTTTGGAACTCGAGGAATTTTAATATTTCAAATTTTCTTCACGTAAGATTAAGATTGGAGCATGTTGGTAACGCAAATTAACGTGATGGTGACGCAAAAGCATACTTTTTTCCTATATCAAAAATTGCTTAACTCGTCTAAAAAGTTTTCACCTCAAAAAAAAAAAACCAGCAACGCTAGAACTTTAATATTAAGGCCACGTAAAAAAGTTAAGTTTCAAAGTTAAAAAAAATATCGTCTATGCTTTTCTCAAAAAAAAAATGACACAATAGCTGTTATTGTCTGCTTCAATTCTCCTTGTAGTCTTTGTGTGGATCTTCCACGCTTCCATCCGGTTTTTACTACTTCGATACATCTCTGATTTGGTCATGGAAGCAACCTATAGCGTGCGCACTTGGTTTTATCAATTGTCTGTGGTCAATTTTTTTTTAGTTTACTAATCCACTCGCAAAAGGTAACCTAATTATGCCTTCAAAGCAGTGCGAGTAGGATGCAGAAACAAGGATACATGGCGATGAACCGCCTTCTTAAACAAGGATACGTTGTAATTTTTGGGAAAATTTCTTGCGTTAACGAGTTCCATAGCTTGGAAGTTCAAAAATATGGCGATTCCTGACACTTACTAATTTTCCTGGGATGGCGAGTTGTCGTGTAAGCTTGGTAAATCAATAAAGTTATCAAACCAATTAATTTTTTACGTTCTTGGGCCCTTAAAACTACAGGAGATTTAATCGCGTCTCTCTGAAACATTGTTATTAATTGTGGGGCAGTGTTGCTGGAAGTAAAATCAAGGTGGGTTAAGGCAGGTAGAAGCGAAGTAAATAAACAAGATGGGGCGATAAGAATGCTTAAAAACGTCAATCTTTTACAATGACAGTCAAAATAGTCTCACGTATCCTGTCGTACAACACTCCTCTGTCATATTTCATAACCCAACACTTCCCTCTTATCTGATCTCGAGTGTCCTTTCGTTATTTTTTATTTCAATGTATTCAATTATATTTAGTCGGGACACGTTGTTGTCGTAAAATATTAAATTAAAATAGCTTTACAAGACAAGAGGCATTTGTTGGAATTTTTAAGCAGTTTAACCACTTAATTCTCACAACCAAATGGGCTTTTAAGTGTGTTTAATCGCATTTTCATCTAATTTTACACTTTTGTGTTAAGGCGCTTAGACAAATTGACGAGATAACAATTATTCTAATCGAATTCTGTGTATCACCAAACGCAGCTTCACACGTCATAGGATATCAAATTTAGTAGACCACTGAATCGATTTATATTCAATACAAAATTCGATAGAGTTGATGAATTGTTTGAGAGTTTGATTTCAGAAGCTACGAATCAAAGGGAGGATTGAATATCAACTCTATATCAATTTTATAATGAGTATCAATGAAACAGTCTAACGTGCTAGAGTTGAAAATATTTACAACCAACAACCATGTTGAAAATATTTACAACCAACAACCATGGATCGAGTTTGACCTTCCTTGGTCTGGTATGGTCGCTGTAAACATTTCCAGCTTATAACCATTAGTTAGCCTTATATAATAAGTACTCAACGGACGTGAGTTCTACTGAGTAAGTTGTTAACTTTCGACTGTATCTTACGAAGAACATTTTTGCTAAATGCACGTTATTTAATACCAATGTTGCAGAATACCGACCTACATAATCACTTCTTGATTAAGATTTTTTTAGTCACGAGTTCCCTAGCTCAATTTCGATTTTTGTTCCTCAACATTTCGAGGATAAACTCTTTCAGAAAATTCCGTTGAAAATTGCGACATTTTAATATAAAAACTGGAACTCTGGGAAAAAGGCAAAATGCCTACAAAAGAATTCGAAACCCGAAATTTTAGATAAAAATTGTTAACAAAACCTTTGAGAAAAACAACAAAATCTCTAAACAAACTTCAACTTTAATGTGACAGACTTGGACATTTAATAAAGACAAAATTTCATGATTAGTGGATAGACAAAGTCGGTTCAAAATCCCATGCATGTTTCTTATGGAGTTTTATCGTGGTAAGTTTTGGTACTTGGAGTCAACTAGGGATGCAACATCGTTCAAAAAAGCATCGATGTTTAAAAAATTGAAATACAGAACTTGTCCCCTGAAACTAAGAAAGATTAAACACAGCAAACGTTGCTCTAATGCGTTTTGACAGTCAAGCTGTCATCTATTCTCTGAAGATGACAGCTTAGCTGTCGAAACGCGTTAGAGCAACGTTTGTTGTGTTTAATCTTTCTTAGTTTCAGTGGACAAGTTCTGCATTTCAATTTTTAAAGATAACCAAGGACCAGTCCGTTCCACCAAAAAAAAAATCGATATTTGAACATCGATATATTTTTCAATGAAACATCGATGTGTCATCGGTATTAAGTATCGATGCATCGATGTTTCTTCGATGTTTTTAAAATATTTAATTGCAAGTTTAACAAGTTAAAATTAGGAAAGTGTAGATAGGATATCAATTTAAAAATACATTTTTTTTAGAAATTTCGAGTTTAATTGAAATATCGATTTTTTTCTCGGAATTCGGCGACTAAAGTTGAAATTTCGACTTTATCTCGAAATTTAGACTTTTTTCTCGAAAATACCACTTTTTTCCCGAAATTTCGCCCTTAATCTCGAAGTTTCGAATTTTTTCTAGAAATTTCGAGATTAAAATCAAAATTTTGAGATTAAAATCAAAATTTCGAGTTTAATCTCAAAATTTCGACTATAAGTATACACGAATCTTAGGTTAGGTGTACAATGTTGACAGATGGCAGTAGGGTGTGTTAGTTAAATTTTTAATAGCCAAAATTTCGACTTTTTTCTCGAAATTTCTACTTTAAAGTCGAAATTTTGACTTTAATTTTGGAATTTCGAGAAAAAAGTGAACATTTCGGAATAAAAGTCGAAATTCCGAGCAAAAACTCGAAAATTCGCCTTTAAACTCGAAGTTTCTAATATATATATTTTTAAATTGATGGCCTTTCTACGTCTAATTTGCTTAAATATTTGTTATGGAATGACAATTATTTTCCTTCCGAATTTAAACCTGTATTTTACTTTTACTTTTTCCTCCAAAATTTTATAGTAAACTCAAAATCTACGCTTTTTTTGAACCGCAAATTAGGTTTGAAGATTAACGTTTTCGAGAAAAGTATAAATTTTATTTTAACAGTTATACTCAAAATTTTAAAAATTCGGACTTTAATCTCAAATGTTTATAAAAAATGCTTGATAAAAATTCAAGGTTAAATGTTGGATCTGAAGAAAAAGCTAGAATTTGGGGAAAAAACTAACATATTTATAAAAATAAAATTTCTGTAATGTAAGATTTTGGAATTTTGAAAAATAAATGAATTTTAAATATGTCAACATTTTTAATGGCCAAAATTTTGAAAAAGAATTTAAAATTTTGAAGAACTTCAGAAATTTAAAAAAAGTCTAAATTTTGAAAAATGTTGAAATTTCCATAAAAAATTCAGATTTCTCACAAAAAGTCAACATTTCGATAAACCTCTTTTTAAACAACTCAGGGAAAATTTTATGTAAATGCTACACTTTATAGAAGTCGAAATATAAATTTTGAGAAAATATCGAATTTGAAAAAATTTTGGAGTCCCATTAATTAAGAAAAATATTCAAAATTTCAAATAAAAAGATTTCCAAAAATTTGGAAATTCTAAGAAGGCATAGAAAGGACATTGATTAAACAAAATTTTTTTTAGAAATTTCGATTTTTTTTTGAAATTTAGTCTTTAATCCCAAAATTTTCACTTTAATCTCGAAAATTTCGACTGATATCTCCAAATTTCGCCTTTTTTTTGTCGAAATTTCGACTTCAATCTCGGAATTTCTACTTTTTTTTTTCATAATTTCGACTTCAAATTGGAAATGTCGACTTTTTTCTTGAAATTCCTAGATTACAACCTAAATTTCAACTTTAATCTTAAATTATTGAGATAGAAGTCGAAATTTTGGTAATTAAAACTGGAAATTACTGAACGCACCCTACTGCCAAGTGTCAAATTGTTGTAAAAGGGGTGAGGTGGGATGCAACTGACATCTGTCCAACTTAACCAAAGAATACAGAAATTTCTACTTGAAAGTCGAAATTTCGAGAAAAAAGTCGACTTTCCGAGATTAAAGTCGAAATTTCGGGAAAAAGTCGAAATTTCAAAATTAAAGTCGAAAATTCGAGAAAAAAGTCGAAATTTCAAGAAAAAGGTCGAATTTTAAATTTTGAGAAAATATCGAACCTTAAAATGTTTTGGAGTCGCATTAATTGAAAAAAAGTCAAAATTTCAAATAAAACGGTTTCCAAAAATGTGTAAATTCTACGAAGGCGTAGAAAGGACATCCATTAAAACATTTTTTTTAGAAATTTGGACTTTTTTCTTTAAATTAAGACTTTAATCTCGAAATTTCCACTTTAATTTCTAAAATTTCGACTTATATCTCCAAATTTCGACTTTTTTGTCGAAATTTCGACTTTAATTTCGAAATTTCTACTTTTTTTCTCAAAATTTCGACTTCAAATTGGAAATTTCGACTTTTTGCTAGAAATTCCGAGATTAAAGTCTAAATTTCAACTTTAATCTCGAAATTTTGAGATAAAAGTCGAAAATTTGGTAATTAAATCTGGAAATTACTGAACGCACCCTACTGCCAAGTGTCAAATTGTTGGAAAAGGGATGAGGTGGGCCGCATCTGCCTAACTTAACCAAAGAGTACAAAAATTTTTCTTGAAAGTCGAAATTTCGAGAAAATAGTCAAATTTTCGAGATTAAAGTCGAAATTTCGGGAAAAAGTCGAAATTTCAAAATTAAAGTCGAAAATTCGAGAAAAAAGTCGAAATTTCAAGAAAAAGGTCAAATTTTTAATTTTGAGAAAATATCGAACCTTAAAATGTTTTGGAGTCGCATTAATTAAAAAAAAGTCAAAATTTCAAATAAAACGGTTTCCAAAAATGTGGAAATTCTACGAAGGCGTAGAAAGGACATCGATTAAAAAATTTTTTTTAGAAATTTGGACTTTTTTCTTTAAATTAAGACTTTAATCTCAAAATTTCCACTTTAATTTCTAAAATTTCGACTTATATCTCCAAATTTCGACTTTTTTGTCGAAATTTCGACTTTAATTTCGAAATTTCTACTTTTTTTCTCAAAATTTCGACTTCAAATTGGAAATTTCGACTTTTTGCTAGAAATTCCGTGATTAAAGTCTAAATTTCAAAGTTAAACTCGAAATTTTGAGTAATTAAAACTGGAAATTACTGAACGCACCCTACTGCCAAGTGTCAAATTGTTGTAAAAGGGGTGAGGTGGGATGCAACTGATATCTACCCTACTTAACCAAAGAATACAGAAATTTCTACTTGAAAGTCGAAATTTCGAGAAAAAAGTCGACTTTTCGAGATTAGAGTCGAAATTTCGGGAAAAAAGTCGAAATTTCAAGAAAAAGGTCGACATTTAAATTTTGAGAAAATATCGAACCTTAAAATGTTTTGGAGTCGCCTTCATTAAAAAAAAGTCAAAATTTCAAATAAAACGGTTTCCAAAAATGTGGAAATTCTACGAAGGCGTAGAAAGGACATCGATTAAAAAATTTTTTTTTAGAAATTTCGACTTTTTTCTTTTAATTTAGACTTTAATCTCGAAATTTCCACTTTAATCTCTAAAATTTCGACTTATATCTCCAAATTTCGACTTTTTTTGTCGAAATTTCGACTTTAATCTCGAAATTTCTACTTTTTTCTCAAAATTTCGACTTCAAATTGCAAATTTCGACTTTTTGCTAGAAATTCCGTGATTAAAGTCTAAATTTCAACGTTAAACTCGAAATTTTGAGATAAAAGTCAAAATTTTGGTAATTAAATTGGAAATTACTGAACGCACTCTACTGCAAAATGTCAAATTGTTGGAAAAGGGGTGAGGTGGGCCGCAACTGTCATCGGCCTAACATAACCAAAGAGTACAGAAATTTCTACTTGAAAGTCGAAATTTCGAGAAAAAAGTCGACTTTTTTAGATTAAAGTCGAAGTTTCGGAGAAAAGTCGAAATTTCAAGAAAAAAGTCGAAATTTCTAGATTAAAGTCGAAAATTCGAGAAAAAAGTCGAAATTTCAAGAAAAAAGTCGAAATTTAAATTTTGAGAAGATATTGAATTTAAAAAAGTTTTGGAGTCGCGTTAATTAAAAAAAGTCAAAATTTCAAATAAAAAGATTTCCAAAAATGTGGAAATTCTATGAAGGCCTAAAAAGGACATCGATTAAAAGAAATTTCGACTTTTTTCTTGAAATTTAGACTTTAATCCCGAAATTTTCATTTTAATCTAGAAAATTTCGAATTATATCTCCAAATTTCGACTTCTTTTGTCGAAATTTCGACTTTAATCTCGGAATTTCTAATTATTTCTCAAAATTGCGACTTTAAATTGGAAATTTCGACTTTTTTCTCGAAATTCCGAGATTAAAGTCTAAATTTCAACTTTAATCTCGAAATTTTGAGATAAAAGTCGAAAATTTTGGTAATTAAATCTGGAAATTACTGAACGCACCCTACTACCAAGTGTCAAATTGTTGGAAAAGGGGTGACGTGGGCCGCAACTGTAATCTGTCTAACTTAACCAAAGAGTACAGAAATTTTTACTTGAAAGTCGAAATTTCGAGAAAATAGTCGAATTTTCTAGATTAAAGTCAAAATTTCGAAAAAAAAGTCAAAATTTCGAAGAAAAAAGTCAAAATTTCGAAGAAAAAAGTCAAAATTTGGAAGAAAAAAGTCGAAGTTTCAAGATAAACGTCGAAAATTCAAGAAAAAAGTCGTAATTTCAAGAAAAAAATTAAAACTTCGACTTTAAACTCGAAATTTGTAAAAAAAAATTATTTTAATTAATGTTCTTTCTACGCCTTTGTAAAATTCTGAAAAAATAGTAAGAAATTTAAAGACAAAATTTTGATAGAGTTTTGAAAAAATCTAATTTTCAAAAAAGACGAAATTTTTGAAGTCGTTTTAATTTTATTTGAAGATAAATTGTAATTTTGACCAAAGTAAAGATTTTCAAAAAAGTCAAAATTTTGAAAAATAGTTAAAATTTCGAAAAGAACAAAATTTTGAAATAATGTTCAAAACTGGAAAATATCGAAATATTAAAAAATTAAAATACAGAACTTGTCCCCTGAAATCAAGAAAGATTAAAAAACGCAACAAACGTTGCTCTAACGCGCTTCGACAGCCAAGCTGTCATCTTTAGAGAGATGCTCCACAAAAAATCGATCGAAATGTTTAAAAAGAAAGTCGAAATTTTCAAAACAGCTAGGAAAATTTCAAGAGATGCTTTTAAAGAAAAATTCAAATTTTTTTTTATTAACAAACGAAATTTTCAAAAACCCAAGGTTTTTTAAAAGTGCTTTTAATTTAACTTAGAAAAATGTAATTCTGAAATGATAAGGATTTTAAAAAAAAATCGAAATTTTGAGAAATAGCCAAAAATATCAAAAATGGGTGAAATTCTGATAAAATGTTGAGATTTGAAAAAATTTGAATTTTCAAAAAAGTTGGAATTATAAAATATAATCAAAAATTTAAAACAATAATTGACAATTTAAAAAACATCGAAATTTTCAAAAAAAGTTTTGACCAAAAAGTGAAATGTTTAGAAAATTACAATTTTTGGAATTTTAAAAATTAGAGATCTTAAAAATGTCAAATTTTTCTAAAAAGGCGCAATTACACAATTACACATTAACATTTTGAAGAAATTAAACGTCGAAATTTTAAAAAATGTTGAAATTTTCATAAAAAAATAAAATTAAAAGAAAAAAGATCCAGATCTTCAAAAAGAATTCAAAGTTTTTAAAAAAACTCGAACTTTTTAAAAAAAGTCAAGAGTTAATTTTGTAAAAATGCCAAACTTTTAAAAAAGCGAAAAGACAAAATTTTAAGAATTCAAAATTTTCAAAAGAATTGAAAATTTATAAAAAATTAAATTCTCAAAAAAGTTTAAATTTTAGAAAAAATGAAAATTTTGAAAAACAGACGATTTCTGAAAAAATATCAAAATTTTTAATAGTTGAAATTTTTTAAAATAATCGACATTTTTATAAAAAGTTTAAACTTTCAATAAGAAGGCAAGATTTCCAAATTTTTATTTCTGATTTTTACAAGTTATCTCAAAATTAAATCACATAAATTAGACAAAATATGGGACAGAGACTGACTCATATAGTCAAACGAAAATATATTCAGCCCAATAGACCTTTTAGTGTTCAAAATTTAGACCTTTACTTCAAAATTTGCCTTCTCTTAGACTTCTTTTTTAATATCTACTTTGTCTCTAAAATTAGAATTTTTTCAAAACTCTTTTCTTTTTCTCAATTTTTTTACAATCTCTTTCTTTTTCTCAAAATTTAGTTTTTTCTGAATATTTCACCTTTTATTTCTAACTTTGATATTTGCTGCTTCTGTAAATTTCGATTTTTTTTTCTCACAACTTTTTTTACGAAATTTCAATGCCGTAAAAAATTTACAAATAAAAACGTAAAAATCATGAGAAAAATATATTTTAGACATTTCGGCTCCCCAAATTGGTCTTTTTCTAGAAATTTTAAGTTTCGTGTATTTTTTCAAAATGTTAATACAAGTCAATCAAAAATTTCGGAAAAATACCTCTTGAAATCATAACTTTTTTGTCAAAATTTTAGCAAAACGTAAAAATCTCTAGAAGAGTATTTTTGGAAATTTCGATTTCTGTAGGTCACTTGTTTAATAAGTACTCATTTTCTGCGTGTCTGTCTATTCCAGTTTTTATTTATTTAGTTTTTAGGGGAATTTAAAGAGCCGCTATTGTCTTTTAAAAGAGCCGCATACGGCTCGCGAGCCTCGGATTGCCGATCTCTGGTATAGTTGGTTGAAATACAGAACTTGTCCCCTGAAATCATGAAAGATTAAAAAACACAACAAAGGTTTCGACAGCAAAGCTGTCATGTTCAGAGGGATACTCCATCAAAAATCGAAATGTTGCCTTCAGAGAGATACTGTGATAACTTGGCTGTCGAAACGCGTTAAAGCAACCTTTGTTGTGTTTTTAAATCTTTCTTGGCTTCAGGGGACAAGATTTCTATTTCAATTTTTGAAGATAACCAAGGACCAGTCCGTTCCACCAAAAAGAAATATTAGTTGTTTGTTTACTTGTCTGTTTAGTTGACTCGAGTTAAACTTACAACGATATACCTCCATGGAATTTTGAATTAGAATCGGCTTTGCCTATCTACTCAGTTTGAACTTCTTTAACTTTTTTCATTAAGAGTTTAATTTCGAATTTTTTTAAATTTCGCCAGGTGACTTTAATCTCGAAGTATCACACTACCGTCCCGTTGAAAACGAAACCCCCACCCATCCTTCGTCCACTGGATATATGTCATTGCTTTTACTTTTTTTTCTCGATATATTTCGACCTTAAAAAAATATGCTCACTGCACCTAATATGAAAATTACGTAATGTCTAACCAATATAGGCAGCATTCGACCCAGAGCAATTCATTTTATAATCAACGAAATTAGCCTTACATAATACCTGCGTATTCCCAAATTTGTACTAGAATTTAATTAGAGTTTTATCTGAAAGTGGATCCGATGATTTAATACTCTTAATGTCTGCTTCGTGCAGTTTAATATTTGTTTAACATTTGCCTTAATTTGGTTAGGAACATTTTTGTAATTGAGAGTTATAAATTGCCCTTTAATCCGTCCACTTATTTGCTATCTTAATTTCGACTTGCGTTCTGCCCGAGTGCCAAGACATTCCTCTCTAAATCCGCATAAAATAAAATGCGAAGGACCCAGATCTCTTGGCGATAAGTCTGCAGCTCGCTGCTTAAGTGCGTTGGCAGCCTCTTTAGCATTCTGGGCATGTCTACCGCCATGTTTAGGTAATTTTATATTGTAATTAATTTTATACTTTGTTTGTGTACGCTACAGTGTAAATCAGTGTCTGAATATCGGGTTTCCTCACACATTTTACAAGCACCAACTGCAACTCCCAACAGCTTCGGTTTTATAATTTGTTTTTAGAAATATACCTGATCCTTGTTTATTTTAAAAGAGCTTATTTCGTCTTTTCATCGATATCAAATGGCAAAGTCGTTTACTGTTTATTAAATTACTGCAATTACGACACAAATTGTTACTTTTTCTAAAGAATGATTAACTTGCAATTTAGCGAAATTCCATTAGGACTCGTCTACACTCCGTAGTTCAACTGCTTGACAGACACGAGTTCTAACTCTAGAGGAGTCCCAAATTCAACAAAACTGAACCATTTCATGTGATCCACAACTTGTTCACTCCTATAAACGCATTTTTATTGATGGAATATACCAAGGTGTATATGTTACCTTGACAGATCTGTCTAAATTTACAACAAAGACGCTTTTTTTGCGCTCGTCCCCCAGATATAGCTTTCAGGGCTTCTCTGTTTGATTTGCGGTTTGTAAAAAGCTGCCATGTAATTCAATTTGGACGCCTTTAATAAATTTTTATACCTGCCGGCCCCGCATTCGAGTAAACTGACTCCTCGGAACCGACCAGAATTTATTCAAAACAAGGCAGCCATAAAGGCCGTGTGTGCTGGTGCACGGAGCTACCGTCCTTCCCACGGCCCAAGGCTATGACCACACACGGTACATGCTTGTCTTTCTTACACACGAAGCCACAAAGGCCGAATGCACCGTGAAATATCGCGTGAAGGCAACCGCCGATCCCTTCGGTCTTTAGTATGGAAAATAAACCGGGAACGCCCTCTTGGTTAGTTGAAATAAGCAGAGTAAACACACGCGCCACGAGCAAATAGCCGTAAAAACGAAGGCCCATAAAAATATCCCTGTTTAGCATAATCTTGTCCCCACTACTCATCGATGATTAGCAACGATTAGGCCACTGAAGGCGAATCTATGACCCGTGGGTCAAACACTGACCCACGCAAGATTTTTAACTGACCCACGATTGCTAGGGAGCCACTTGTTTTGGTGGAACGGATTGGTCCTTGGTTATCTTCAAAAATTGAAATACAAATCTTGTTCTCTGAAACCAAGAAAGATTAAAAAATACAACAAAGGTTGCTCTAACGCGTTTCGACAGCCAAGATATCATCTTCAGAGAGATACACTATCTCTAACCTAAAATTAATTAATTAATAGGATTAGATGTTAGTATCTCTCTGAAGATGATAGCTTGGCTGTCGAAACGCGTTAAAGCAACCTTTGTTGTGTTTTTTAATCTTTTTTAGTTTCAGGGGACAAAATTTGTATTTCAAGTAATTTGTTTGTTTACGTGGGTTTATTTAAATTTTCTGATTTGTGTGGATAAAAATTTTTAAATCGTCAAACCACAACAATTTTTACCAGTGAAGCCAATTGATGTTAAGTTCAAAAACACTAAGTAAAGCGTTTTTAAACTTAACTCTGCTGCAAATGGGCATTAGTGACCCACGAGCTAGTACTAAAAAAAATATGAACAAAATTTGACCCACGTCTCAAAAAGGTTCCCATCCCTGGATTGGGCCATTGCGATGATAAGAATTTCTGCTGGAGGATTATCTAAAAAAGGCCCAAGTCACTCTAAACAGTTTTTTTCATGAATTGAAACACAAATCTTCTCCGTGAGACCAAGAAAGATTAAAAAACACAATAAAGTTTACTCTAACGCGTTTCGACAGCCAAGCTATTATCTTCAGAGAGATACTAACTACTAACCCTAAAATTAATTAATTCATAGGATTAGGTATATCTCTCTGAAGATGATAGCTTGACTGTCGAAACGCGTTAGAGCAAGCATTGTTGTGTTTTTTAAACTTTCTTGGTTTTAGGACACAAGATTTGTATTTCAATTATTGAAGATAACCAAGGACCAGTCCGTTCCATTAAAAAAAAAGTGTTTTTCATATTTATAGATTTTACCTCTAGAAGACATCGTTTCCCTAACGATGGGTTACGTTACGATCTGTTGACAGATTTGTCTTCATACTTACAAATGGTCAATATTTTACACATTAAAATAGTTGAAAAAAAAAATCTTTTAATGGGTCTCGAAGAGAAAATATTAAAGACAACCGAGCCAAGGCAAAAAAAGTTTGGGAAACGCTGCTATAAGATATATAACCTAATGAGCACTTGAAATGGCAACTTGGCAAACTAACAAATCGAAAAAAGTCCACCACATACTATAAACATCAAATTTCTGATAGTTTTTTTAGTAACAGTTTCGAAAAAAATTCAGTAATTTTCTAACAAAATATTTTTTAGGCAAAATTTTGATTCCAAAGCCGAAATTTTGATTCCTAAGTCGAAATTTTGAGAAAACACACCAAATTTTCCTACAAAAAATGTTGAAATTTTGTAAAAAAAAAGGAAAAATTTTAGAAAATACGAATTTTCTTTAAAAACAATTGTTGGAAAATCACAATTTTTAGAAAAATAATAGAAGATCCAAGATTCCACGCCAAAAATTGAAATTTCGAAAGAAAATTCCAATTTTCTAATTTTTCTTGTAAAGAAAGTCGAAATTTCGCAAAAAGTAGAAATTGTCCAAAAATAAACCAAAATTTCGAGAAAAACGAATCGAAATTGCCCAAAAAAAATACCAATATTTCGAGAAAAACGAATCGAAATTTTTTTCGAGAATATTCGAACTTTATGAAAAACAGTGATTTTGTAAAAATGCCAAGGGACAAAATTTTAAGAATTTAAAATTTTTAAAGGAATTGGAATTTTTTAAAAAAAAACGAAATTCTTAAAAAATTTTAAATTTTCGGAAAAATAAAAATTTTGAAAAACAGACAAATTGTGGAAAAATATCAACATTTTTAATAGTCGAAATTTTTAAAAATAAAGACATTTTTATAAAAAGTTCAAATTTTCAATAAAAAGTCAAAATTTCCAAAAAGATGTATATTTTAAAAAATTTGAATTTTCTAAAAAAGGTTTTAGGCCGAAGAGTACCTGAATTTAACATTTTTAAACAAAGCAGAGATTTCGAAATTACAAACATACATGAAAGGAAAAACATTAACATTTAAAAGCTAAACTCAAAATTCTAAAAAGTTTCACTTTAATCTTAAATATTTATAAAAAAATGATCGAATTATAATCGATTCGAAATCCGAGAAATAATCGAAGGTTCAAATTGTTCAAAAATCACGCAAAAATTGAAATTTCGAAGAAAAATTCCAATTTTCTAATTTTTCTTGTAAAGAAATGTTGTAATTTCGCAAAAAATAGAAATTGTTCAAAACTAAACCAAAATTTGGAGAAAAACGAATCGAAATTTCGAGAGCATTCGAACTTTAAGAAAAACAGTCAACATTTTGAGATAAAACCACAAATTTTTAAATTTTTCTAAATTTTTTTTTGTAAAGCTTCTAAATTTCCAAAAAAATAAAAATTTTAAGTAAAAACAAAATTTCGAGAATTCAAATTTCTATTAAAAAATTTACAGAAAAAGGTCAAAATGTGGCAAAAAATCGAAATTTCTAGAACATTTTCCAAATGTTGAGAAAAAATGTTGAAAGTTTGAGAGAAAACTAAAATTTTTTAATTTTTATTTAAAAGTTAATTTTGGTGAAACGGACTGGTCCTTGGTTATCTTCAGAAATTAAAAGTATCTCTCTGAAAATGACAGCTTGGTTATCGAAACACAATCTCTGTTGTGTTTTTTAATCTCTCTTGATTTCAGGGGACAAAGAAAAATTCAGAAATAGTAAGAAAAAAATGCTAAGTCTTTAGAAAGTCGTTTCGGAAAAATCGAATATTTCGTAGCATTTTCAAAAGTTTGGGAAAAAATCAAAATTGTTGTTGGAAAATCACATATTTTAAAAAGAAATGTTAAAATTTCGTAAAGAAGTAGAAATCATAAGAAACATAAAAAAAAATCGTGAGGAAAACTTGAAATTCCTTGGAAAAATTTGAAAACAGCCGAAATTTCTAAAAAATAAAAATTTCGGACACATTTCCAAAATTTTGAGAAAAAGTTGAAGTTAAAAAAACCATAAGTCTTTAAATTTTTGTTTGCAAAGAAATGTCAAAACTTAGCTAAAATGTGGAATTTATAAGAAAAAAAAGACAACTCGAGAAAAAGCTGTTAAGTTCCTTAACCAAAATTTTTAGAAAAAAAGCCGCAATTTTAGAATTTTTTTTCAACGTGAAAAAATTCGAAATTTTCAAAGAAACCTGCAAATTTGTAATTTTTTTCAAGAAATGTCGAAATTTCCCATAATAGAATAAATTATAAAAAAAAAACAAATTTTCGAGAAAAACTTCTAAGTTTCTATTTGGAAAAGAGTCGAAATTTCGGAAAAATTGAAATTTCGAGAACATTTTCAACATCAAAAAGGAAGAAAAGTTGAAATTTCGACAGAAAACTATAATTTTTTAAACTTATTTACCAATAAATGTCGAAATTTACCAAAATTTTAGAAATTCTAAGAAAAAATGAAATGTGTTTAAAAATTGTTTTTTAGGAAGAAGCCGTTACAGAAAAAGTCGAAATTTTGATAACATTTTTAAAACTTTGGAATAAAATCAAAATTGTGAAAGAAAATCACAATTTTTAAAAATGTTTAAAAAAGAAATGTTGAAATTGCGCAAAGTAGAAATCGTAGAAAAACAAAACTTCCTGAAAATAAACTTGAGATTGCTTGAAAAAAAATTTGAAAAGAGCCGAAATTTCAGAAAATCAAATGAGTATATTTTCAAAATTTCGAGAAAAAAAATCAACGTTTTGAGAGAAAATCAGTTTTTTAATTTTTTTTACAAAGAAATGTCCAAATTTAAGAAAATTTTAACAAATTTAATAAAACTTTTAAGGATTATTATTGGTTTGGGGTCGGCTATCCCCGCACCATCGTAACCCAACAAAAAAAAATTAAGAAATAATAAAGTTTTGAGAAAAATCGTGGAATTTAAAAAAAAACTTCAAATTTTTAAAAGATAAGATTTACCAGAGAAAATACAAAGTTTCGTGAAAAAAATCAAATTCTTTTAATAGGAAACTGTTTTAAAATAAGTCTTAGCTTCCTAATAAACTAAAGAGTTAAAATTTCGTAGAAAAAAATTAATCCATTTCCGAAAAATGTTCAAAGTTCTGAGAAAAGAATTTAAAATTTTGAAAGAAAACCACAACTTTTTACATTTGTTTACAAAACAGTGTCAAAATTTCACAAAAAATGGCAGCAATGTAAATACAAAATTTCAAACAAAAACCTTGAAATTCTTTTCAAAAAATTTACAAAAAAGTCGAAATTTTTGAGAAGATCGAAATTTCAAGAAGATTATCAAAATTTTGAGAAAACAGTTGGAATTTTGAGACTAAACCATTGTTTATTGAACTTTTTTTACAAAAAAAAATGTTGGAAAGGAAACAGCCTTGTAAAAAAAACAACTTTGATAATTGTTTTCAAAATTGAACTAACGTATTTGGTTTTTTAAATTTAGAGAATTAAGATATTGAAAAATGGCTTTGTCTTGATAGAAAACTTTAAAATCTTAAATAAAACAGCCAAAGAGCAGAAATTTTGAGAGAAAACTTAAAATTTTGAAAGAAAACCACAACTTTTTAAATCTGTTTACGAAAAATTGTCAAAATTTAACAAAAAAATGGCAGCCAGGTAAATACAAAATTTCGAACAAAAACCTTGAAATTCCTTTAGCAAAATTTACAAAAAAAGTCAAAATTTCTGAGAAGATCGAAATTTCAAGAAGATTACCAAAATGTTGAGAAAAAAAATTGGAATTTTGAGACTAAACCATTGTTTATTAAGCTTTTTTACAAAAAAATTTTGAAAAGGAAACAGCATTGTCAAACAAAGAAACAACTTTGATAATTTTTTTCAAAATTGGACCAGAGTATTTGGTTTTTTAATTTTAGACGATTAAGATATTGAAAAATGGCTTTGTCTCGATAGAAAACTCTAAAATCTTAAATAAAACTGCCAAAGAGCAGAGATTTTGAGAGAAAACTTAAAATTTTGAAAGAAAACCACAACTTTTTAAATCTGTTTACGAAAAATTGTCAAAATTTGACAAAAAAAGGCAGCCAGGTAAATACAAAATTTCGAACAAGAAGCTTGAAATTCCTTTAACAAAATTTACAAAAAAAGTAAAAATTTCTGAGAAGATCGAAATTTCAAGAAGATTACCAAAATTTTGAGAAAAAAAATTGGAATTTTGAGACTAAACCATTGTTTATTAAGCTTTTTTACAAAAAAATTTTGGAAAGGAAACAGCATTGTAAAACAAAGAAAGCAACTTTGATAATTTTTTTCAAAATTGGACCAAAGTATTTGGTTTTTAAATTTTAGACGATTAACATATTGAAAAATGGCTTTGTCTCGATAGAAAACTCTAAAATCTTAAATAAAAGTGCCAAAGAGCAGAGATTTTGAGAGAAAACTTAAAATTTTGAAAGAAAACCACAACTTTTTAAATCTGTTTACGAAAAATTGTCAAAATTTGGCAAAAAATGGCAGCCAGGTAAATACAAAATTTCGAACAAAAACCTTGAAATTCCTTTAACAAAATTTACAAAAAAAGTCAAAATTTCTGAGAAGATCGAAATTTCAAGAAGATTACCAAAATGTTGAGAAAAAAATTGGAATTTTGAGACTAAACCATTGTTTATTAAGCTTTTTTACAAAAAAATTTTGAAAAGGAAAACAGCATTGTAAAACAAAGAAACAACTTTGATAATTTTTTTCAGAATTGGACCAAAGTATTTGGTTTTTTAATTTTAGACGATTAAGATATTGAAAAATGGCTTTGTCTCGATAGAAAACTCTAAAATCTTAAATAAAACTGCCAAAGAGCAGAGATTTTGAGAGAAAACTTAAAATTTTGAAAGGAAACCACAACTTTTTAAATCTGTTTACGAAAAATTGTCAAAATTTGACAAACAATGGCAGCCAGGTAAATACAAAATTTCGAACAAAAACCTTGAAATCCCTTTAACAAAATTTACAAAAAAAGTCAAAATTTCTGAGAAGATCGAAATTTCAAGAAGATTATCAAAATGTTGAAAACAAAAATTGGAATTTTGAGATTAAACCATTGTTTATTAAGCTTTTTTACAAAAAAATTTTGGAAAGGAAACAGCATTGTAAAACAAAGAAACAACTTTGATAATTTTTTTTCAAAATTGGACCAAAGTATTTGGTTTTTTAATTTTAGACGATTAAGATATTGAAAAATGGCTTTGTCTCGATAGAAAACTCTAAAATCTTAAATAAAACTGCCAAAGAGCAGAGATTTTGAGAAAAAACTTAAAATTTTGAAAGAAAACCACAACTTTTTAAATCTGTTTACGAAAAATTGTCAAAATTTGACAAAAAATGGCAGCCAGGTAAATACAAAATTTCGAACAAAAACCTTGAAATTCCTTTAATAAAATTTACAAAAAAAGTCAAAATTTCTGAGAAGATCGAAATTTCAAGAAGATTACCAAAATGTTGAGAAAAAAAATTGAAATTTTGAGACTAAACCATTGTTTATTAAGCTTTTTTACAAAAAAATTTTGGAAAGGAAACAGCGTTGTAGCACAAAGAAAACAACTTTGATAATTGTTTTTAAAATTGGACCAACGTATTTGGTTTTTTAAATTTTAAGAATTAAGATATTGAAAAATGGCTTTGTCTCGATAGAAAACTCTAAAATCTTAAATAAAACTGCCAAAGAGGATCGGAGATTTTGAGAAAAAACTTAAAATTTTGAAAGGAAACCACAACTTTTTAAATCTGTTTACAAAAAATTGTGTCAAAATTTCGCAAAAATTGACAGCAATGTAAATACAAAATTTCGAACAAAAACCTTGAAATTCCTTTAAAAAAATTTACAAAAAAGTCGAAATTTTCGAGAAGATCGAAATTTCAAGAAGATTATCAAAATTGTGAGAAAAAAGTTGGAATTTTGAGACTAAACCATTGTTTATTGAACTTTTTTACAAAAAAAAAAATGTTGGAAAGGAAACAGCCTTGTAAAAAAAACAACTTTGATAATTGTTTTCAAAATTGGACCAACGTATTTGGTTTTTTAAATTTGGAGAATTGAGATATTGAAAAATGGCTTTGTCTCGATAGAAAACTCTAAAATCTTAAATAAAACTACCAGAGGATCCGAGATTTTGAAAAAAACTTAAAATTTTGAAAGGAAACCACAACTTTTTAAATCTGTTTACGAAAAAGTGTTAAGATTTCGCAAAAAATGGCAGCCATGTAAATACAAAATTTCCAACAAAAACCTTGAAATTCTTTTTAAAAAATTTACAAAAAAAAGGCGAAATTTCCGAGATGGAAATTTCAAGAACATTATCAAAAACTTGAGAAAAAAAAAGTTGGAATTTTGAGAGGAAACCAATATTTTTTAAGCTTTTTTACAAAAAATTTTGTAAAGTAAGCAACATTGTAGAAAAAAGAACTTTGATAATTATTTTCAAAATTGGACCAACGTATTTCGTTTTTTAAATTTAGAGAATTATTCATTGAAATTATATATAATAATTATTATTGAAAAATGGTTTCGCCCTAGAACCATAACGCCCGATTCTGGGATTATTCCGGGATCCCGGCATATATTTTTTTTTTGTCGGGACACACGAGTTTATTCTGGGGATAATCCTGGCTAAATCGAGACTGGTGGCAACCATTTAAATTCGATATGAATGCCATGAAAGAAAATAACTTTTGTCGATTGGTTTTTTCAAATACCCACGAAGCTTGAATCTAGTTTTTATTATCAATTGGCACTAAATCGGGTTATTTGGTGTCCGCATCCAGGGCAAAGCAAAGGTGGGACAGTGTCCATGGATTAGCGAAAATCAGGACACCTAGCAACACTGATCTGACTTGACTACCCACAAATACGGACGATGAGACTTTCCCCATCTAAGTTAAAATTTTATTTTTAAATTTGCCAGCACTGTGGCAAGTCACCAAGCAGAATATTCTGCGAAAAGATTATTTATTCCATTATGATAAACCACAACTTCCCTAAATATACATGGCCCCCCCATGTGTTGATATCGACCCCCTGACTCTACTCAAATGCGGGCGAGTCTAGTCGTTAGATCTCCGAGTATTTACGTAGGCCTAATGGAAGTCAAGCAAGTTCCTTAAAACATAGAATATTCCACGAAAAGATTATCTGTTCCGGTTATGATAAAACCACAACTTTCCCTAAATATTTCATAGAAGTGATTACGGTTCACTTGGCTCTCTCAAGTTTAATCCCTGGCCCCCGACCGGTAGTTTTTCCAATAAGACATTAGGGTAGAATTATCGGGCACCTCGGGGGTTATTACAAACTAAAAGGCTATTCCGTCCCATTTCGCTAGAATGGTCATAAACTCGGTTGCAGTTTAGGAGGTCCGGCTATTCACTTTAGACCCCATAAATTCTCATAAATCTGCCACATTATGTATAGCCGCGTGGGGTAAAAGTCAGCTGGTTTTCTTAACTTATTCGAGAAGTTTAAGTTTTGCAAACAATTGATATAGATGTTGAGGGGGCCTGTGACCCGGATATTTCGCTTCGTCTTAACTTATATTTATTGGCGAACTTGCCAGTGCACTCTCGCCACGAAATAAAACGAAATTCGCGGACAAGTTTCCTTCGAGTTTTATAGAGGAGCTCTATTTTCATCCATAAGTAATAACGGGGATGATTTATGTTGATTTAAGACTGGGATGCTTCTAAGATTTATGAATTTATTTAATGTTGTCTGGGGCTAGGTTATTCGCTTTCATTGCAGAATGAAACAAAAAAATTAGGCTGCCGATAGAAGTGAAAACTTAAAACTAGGAAATATGTAGTGTTGCAATTCGAACTCAGGCCAGTAAACAAGGCAGAATATTGGAAATATTTGAAAATAATTGCTGTCAATCTGACCTACCTTTTTCATATTTGTCGTTGGTGGATGCTTGTAGTCGTGTGGAAATGAATCTAATTTAACAATTACACTCTTTTTATTTATTGCACGTAATGTTCAACGTCTTATTAGTACTGCCATATGTCATTTATAGAGCACTAGAGTACCACGCTTTATTTTTAATATTAACAAATCTTTGGTTATAAAATAGCAAATTCTCGAACGCTTTAGGCGTCCTGGGTTTCGCGTTATCACAACTTGAATTTGCGTTACCAACTTCTCTAATGTTAACAGTAGATGATGTTGATAACGAGTGATGGTCAAGCGTGATGGTAACGCCAAACCATAAGTTTACCTCCTATCCAAAATAACGCGCCTAAAGAAGTTTTCACTTCAAATAATCCGTATGAGAAATGACATTTTAAATTAAAAAAATTTATTTTCCACTGATAGAGGGAACTTGTAGGTGTAACACTGATTAATTTAAATTACTCTCAGACTTTCTTAAATTAAAACAATTCGATAATCTATTGTTCTCATTAAACGGTCTATTCCCCAAGCTAGAAAAATTTAAACGAGGTTGTTAACATCGTCCTTATAAGTTATTTCGTGGAAGCTAATTCTTGTTTTCATTCCTTAGTCTTGTCTCTTGCTAAATAACAATTCTAAGGCCATTAGTTGACATTCTTGGGGTAGTGTTAATGAATTATTTTTAGTTTTTAAAAATAAAACACACTTAGTCGTTTCCGCTCGTTTACTTTTCGACATCCTGCGGTTTACTAACTCTGTCCTGTCACTTGAACCATTATGTATACTAAAATTATAAACTCATTTATGAAGTCGAATTTCACCCATCTGTAAACGCCTAATTACAACTCGAATCGACTCAGGTGAATCTTTCCAGAATCCCCAAAAATGACGACGTCGCGTTAAAAAAAATGCACAATTTGATACCAATCACTTCGTCATTAAATACGTGTTGGTGTCTGAAACGTGGTTACTGAAAACTACCATTTTTGATGTGGTGTCCAATTTTTTCTGATCTACTATTACTTTATGGCGGCATTAATCTGTGTGTCGCCAGAGGTTACCAAAAATAAAGACGTCGCGTTGGAAAAAATACACATTTTGATACCAATCACTTCGTCATTAAATACTGTGTTGGTGGCTGAAACGTGGTTACTGAAAACTAACATTTTTTATGTGGTGTCCATTTTTTTTTCTGATCTACTATTACTTTATGGCGGCATTAACCGGTGTGTCGCCAGAGGTTCCCAGGTGTGGCGCCAAAATATGAGATTCATAAATTTAACCTAACTTTTTTCAATCATCAAACTGTGGGGGTAGTTATGAGGACTTATTTTTGGCTATCAAAAATTTTTTAGAACGATTAATGTGAGTTGCACTTTTTTACACATTGGCAAAAGTGTGTTGCTTCCAAAAATGAAGGTTGGGAAACACTGTTTTATGGTACCTGTTAGACCAAAAAAATCAGTTAATTTCGACTTATTACTATTTTGGTTGAATGGACTGTCCTCGATTATCTTCAAAAATTGAAATGAAAATCTTTGGTGGATCTTTGGTTATCTTCAAAAATTGAAATACAGAACTTGTCCCCTGAAACCAAGAAATATTAAAAGAGCAAACTTTGTTGTGTTTTTTAATCTTTCTTGGTTTCAGGAGACAAGTTCTGGTATTTCAATACAAATCTTGTCCCCTGAAACTAAAAAAGATGAAAAAACACAACAAAGGTTGCTCTAACGCGTTTCGACGGCCAAGCTATCATTTTCAGAGAGATACTGGCTATGATTTTTTTTTGAGAAATGCTGCTTTTGAAAGTTTCAATTTAAAATTAAAAACAGTTTTTTTACCTTTTCTCAGAATGTTATCCTCGATCTTGTTACTTCGATTTTTTGATAAATCTTTTGTTGAAAATTTCATCATTATTCAAATTTTTACTTTTAGTGAAATTATTATGACTTGTTAAAAAATTAAAACCTCTAAAATTTTGACCTCTTTCTATCTCGACTTCCTCGATCTTTTCTCATAATTTCCACTATTTTTTAAAATCTCGACCATTTCTTAAAAATTTGACTTTCTCTGTTTTTATTTTTGAAAATGTTGACTTTTTTGAAATATTCTGTTTTTTCGAAACTTTCAACATTATTAAAAATGTACTTTTTGTGAAAATTTTGCCTTTTTAAATTTGGAATATTTCAAAATTTTGTCTTTTCTGAAGAATGTTTTTCTCAAAATTTTGACTTTCCTGAAGTATGTTTTTCTTAAAATTTTGACTTTTTATGATTTGAAATACAAATCTTGTCCCCTGAAACCAAGAAAGATTAAAAAATACCACAGAGGTTGCTCTAATGCGTTTCGATAACCAAGCTATCATCTTCAGAGAGATACTGAAAATTTGGACTTTTTCAAAGAGAGGCTCATCCAAGGGACGTTGTTCAGTTTCTCAACAAGGTTGGGTGGCTGAATGAATGACCAAGGATACCTCAATCGCGGGGATAGCACACTGGGCCCGGAAAGGGTGGCCCAAGTGCTGGCCTAAACTGTAGGCAACCCACAACGAATCCAGAATCCAGAATCCAGAGTTTGCTCTAACGCGTTTCGATAACCAAGCCATTATCTTCAGAGACATATTGAAAATTTGGGCTTTTTCAAAGAGAGGCGCATCCAAAAGACGTTTTTCAGTTTCTCAACAAGGTTGGGTGGCTGAATGAATGACCAAGGACACCTCAATCACGGAAATAGCACAATGGACCACGAAAGGGTGGCTTAAGTGGTGGCCTAAACTGTAGGCAACCTACAACGAATCCTGAATCCTGAACGAATCCACGGAAAGGGTCACCTAAGTGCTGGCCTAAATTGTTGGCAACCCACAACGAATCCAGAATCCAGAGATTTCTCTAACGCTTTTCGATAACCAAACCATCATCTTCAGAGAGATACTGAAAATTTGGACTTTTTCAAGGAGAGGCGCATCCAAGGGACGTTCCTCAGTTTCTCAACAAAGTTGGGTGGCTGAATGAATGACCAAGGACACCTCAATCACGGGAATAGCACAATGGGCCCGGAAAGGGTGGCCTAATTGCTGGCCTAAACTTCAGGTAACCTACAACGAATCCAGAATCCAGAATCCAGAGGTTGCTCTAACGCGTTTCGATAACCAAGCCATCATCTTCAGAGAGATATTGAAAATTTCAACTTTTTCAAAGAGAGGCGCATCCAAGAGACGTTTTTCAGTTTCTTAACAAGGTTGGGTGGCTGAATGAATGACCAAGGACACCTCAATTACGGAGTTAGTACAATGGGCCCGGAAAGGGTGGCCTAAGTGCTAGCCTAAATTGTAGGCAACCCACAACGAATCCAGAATCCAGAGGTTGCTCTAACGCGGTTCGATAACCAAGCCATCATCTTCAGAGAGATACTGAAAATTTGGACTTTTTCGAAGAGAGGCGCATCCAAGGGGCGTTCTCCAGTTTCTCAACAAGGTTGGGTGGCTAAATAAATGACCAAGGACACCTCAATCACGGGGATAGCACAATGGGCCCGGAAAGGGTGGCCTAAGTGCTGGCCTAAACTTTAGGCAACCTACAACGAATCCAGAATCCAGACTCCAGAGGTTGCTCTAACGCGTTTCGATAACTAAGCCATCATCTTCAGAGAGATACTGAAAATTTGGACTTTTTCAAAGAGAGGCGCATCCAAGGGACGTTCTTCAGTTTCTCAACAAGGTTGGGTGGCTGAATGAATGACCAAGGACACCTCAATCATGGGATAGCACAATGGGCCCTGAAATTGTGGCTTAAGTGCTGGCCTAAATTGTAGGCAACCCACAACGAATCCAGAATCTAGAGATTGCTCTAACGCGTTTCGATAACCAAGCTATCATCTTCAGAGAGATACTGAAAATTTGGACTTTTTCAAAGAGAGGCGCATCCAAGGGACGTTCTTCAGTTTCTCAAAAAGATTGGGTGGCTGAATGAATGACCAAGGATACCTCAATCACGGGGATAGCACAATGGGCCCGGAAAGGGTGGCCCAAGTGCTGGCCTAAACTGTAGGCAACCCACAACGAATCCAGAATCCTGAATCCCGAGGTTGCTCTAACGCGTTTCGATAACCAAGCCATCATCTTCGAAGAGATGCTGAAAATTTGGACTTTTTCAAAATTTCTTTTGCTCGAAATTTCGAATTTTGTTTTTTGTAAATTTCGATTTTTCTGACAATTTTGATACTTTCCCAAAATATTGACTTTCGATCTTTTTCATAACTTAGCTCTTTTCTTTTTGAAAACTTCAGTTTTTCAAAATTTTCAATTTTTCTTGAAACTTCCAAATTT
>CM053325.1:8328140-8388140 GCA_028583605.1 Dastarcus helophoroides
TACAATAATAAATTATTGCCCAATTAGGCGCTGTCTAATTAGTAAAACATTCGGAACGTTTCGCTGTCCTGTAGCTAACTGTAATAAATATTAAATATAACCCCATTAGGTGGATTTGCTGCTTTGGTAGAAAACCAGTCTCATCCAATAAAAATACGTTGAATTGATTTAAAAATGTGAATACGCCTACCCAATGCAAATGGTTCCAACGCCTTATCGATTAAAATTATTGTTCAGTTACCAAGCTGCATAAATTTTCTTTTCTTGAAGAATTTTTAAATTCCTTAAGCGGACAACTCGAGGATAAATTACGAACAAGTTTTACCCGTATGAATCGACCCAACTTCTGTGTTTGTTATGAAATGAAGCAATTTCGCCGGATAATATACTTAACCAACTTTTATGGTCAATTAAGTTCTTATTTAAATAATTTCTTTTAATGCTTTCGACATTAAGCTCACTTTAGCTGAATATATTTGTCTAGTCTGGTATTCGATATAAAATTACGTCGCTATGAGCTAATTTACAAAGACCAATTAGGTTAAGCAATTTATAATCGTACAAACGTCACGATTTTTTTTTCCAAAACTCGACCAACTCGGCTCGAGCGTAGTCATGCTCGAACGATGGGACGTAAAATATTCGTATAAACATGTCCACTAAAGAATAAGCATTCTGACACCTCCCATAGAGTTAAAAAAAATATATTCGCATGAACGATGGGGTATTGCAAAAAAATGAAGATTTTTAACAAGAAATAGTCAGGCGAAACGTGTTACTAAATTCATAAATTTCGACACAAACGCCGCTTTAGTATGCTAATAGGTTGAGTCGTAATAATAAATTTGAAATGTGTACTTGTTGCTCGACTCGTTTATTTTTAATAAGAATTGGTTTCAATAACTTTCAGAGAACAAAACCGATGGGTGAATTTTAATAAATTATACTTTTTATGGCGCCAGGACAAATTTTTATCACAAGGGATTTACTCGCGACCTTGCGTCAGACAAGTCTCGATAGTTAAACGAATGTGTGTTTTTTTCAGGCTTCTTATGAAAGCTGAAGAACAATTTGTTTCCACATCCATCTTATATTTTGCACTTTGAACTTTAAATGTTAAACTTCCCCAACAGGTTTAAGATTTTCGGTAAAGAATTAACAAAGTCCTTTTAATGTTTAAAGTTTGACTTTAAGTATTTCTCTGAACAATTCGACTTTTATCTGAAAACACGACTTGAATCGCAAAATTTTGGGTACATTTTCCTAAATTTTTGAATTTACACGCGAAATTTCAGCCCTTAACTTTTACTTTCTTTTGGAAATTGGTTTCAATCGAAAGTTTTAGAAATTTTAATAATTTTTTTGATTTTGAGTTTTTTTTTCATTGTTTAGAATTTTTATCTTTTTCTAAAAAAATCCAATTTAAACTGTAGTAGTCTTAACCAATTTACACGTCTTATTCATCTTTATTGTATACAAAAATGGCAACTGATTGATATATATCAATGCACAGCGCAAACCTCAAACTCTACGAACTCGAAATTTTGCCAGAGGTTTTTTTTTGTGATGTAGGCGTAAACTAAGAAGGGATTTTTGGAAATTTGATCTCTAAGGGGAACTACAGGGGCGTTAAACCTACGCTCTGACTTCTGTCAGTGTGACGAATTTCGATATCCAAATTCGAGTGGACAGACAGCAAATTAAAATTTGTAACAGTACGTTGACAGTTGTTTGCAATTTTTAAATAGATAACCGTTTTTGTTGATTAAACATTTTAGTTTATCAATTAAACTAATAAATGACTGTGAGAGTGCTAAGTATAGGGATGCACAAGATTTTTAAAACATCGATACTCTATGCAATTAATGTTTCGAAAAAGTCGAAAGTTTAAAAAAAGGCGACATTTTATAAGTTGAAATTTTGAAAGTCAAAACTTAGAAAAATACTAAATTTAAAGACGTAGATATTTCTAAAAAAGCGACATTTAAACAATCGACCTATTTAAACAAATTAAATAAAGTAATGGCTGTGAAATAGTGAATGGGATCGGGTAACATATCAGCTAGTAGTTACACATACTGTTAAAATTTGTGCATATTGGTAACGCGAAATGGAGTGATGGTGACGCGAAAACATAAGTTTTCCCCCGCTCTAAAGAAACTTTCGCTTCAATAATAATGCATTAAAATTTGCAGATACCAAATGAATTTATTATCATTAGGTATATAATTTGTCTTCGTCCTAATTGTTAATGCCACATATTTATCCTGCCGCGATATTTGACGTTCCAGTAAACATTGGGAACGCAAATAACTCCTAATGAATGTGCTTGAAAAACAATATCAGATCGTAAATTCTCATTTAGAAAGGAACTACAGTAAAGAACGCTGTAATATACCTTTTGACATGTAGGAGTGTTACTTTACACACTTGGGGAAAGCTTTTTATTACCTTATCTTTGTTTCGTCGACATACTCGGAACAATAATAATATCGACAACATTAGAAGTAATCAAACCGCGGATAATTAAATTGCTCAGCCCAGTGCGTGCAACCGTTTGCATATTTAGCTTTGCGGTGTCGCATAATGAAGAATGCGATTCTGGGAAGATTTATAAAGAAACGAGTATTTGCGTGGAACAAATTAAACGAGGGAAATGGAATAATACACCTAGAAAACCGCTTTGTTGTCTAAAAGGCAAACTAGTGTCGCCACTCTCCCATTCCAAATTAGTCGTATCATTCGATGCATGTTACCTGACGGATGCTGGATCTTTCAGTTTTCAGCTTGAAAATCGATGTTGCGAACACTTGCACTTCGTCATAACTTTTTTTTTTTGGACATTCCCTTTAACAAGGCTAAAGCAACTTCATGCAACACGAAGCTCGCATGCAATAAACAAATTCATTTCAACTTCCATAATCTAGAAAAGGATGTGTGTCGTGTAATATGTAAATCTCCGTAAATTATATGTAAATAAATTGAAAATCACAATATATAAAACTTGTTAATGTTCTTGCAACTGCTCTGGTAACCAGAACCAGATCGTCGCCAACCAGATTAAGTGGACGAGTGGGTAGAAAGTACCTAAACCTCTTGACACTACAAGTCACTGTATACGGATTTTTATGCTTATTTGTTTCATAAATCATCTGTCCTCCTGCATACGTTTGGTTTGTTCAAAAAAAAAGATATTTTGTTTTAACCGAAATAACATTCAATGTTTTCTTTGTACAATAATTATTGGTGTGTTCTCCACTGAAGGAAGATAGAGAACCACGGATTTCCTTATTAAATGAAAACGTATTTTATGACTTTATTATTATTTTAAAACTTTTTATTTTAAAACCACCGTTTTTCAAGCGACATCTATGAATCTTCAAGAAATGCTCTAAAAAGTGCAATGATAATTCTACAACTTTATATCTTTGATTCGTGGTTAGGTCAATTTTAGAGCAATTATTTCATAAGATAATAAAATGGGCAATTATTACTAATTTGTTGAAAGGAAAAGTTTCCAGATAAAACTGATATGGTCTAACTACTTCCAAACCTAATTGTTACTTTAGTGGTTCATTTACTCCTCGGTAAAATTTCCCGTTAAATGATTTTTTGTTACAAGAATCCATAAACAAACGAATTCCATTAGCGTTTTAAGGTGAGTAAAACAGCTACAAGCTATCACATATCTCTCTTGCATTCTCGACAATCCAAAGTGAGTTTAAATGCTTTTATAATTATTTACGTCCGTACCTTGAACTAAATTTTTAAGACATTACCCTCCGATACCATCCAGCAAACGATAATTCATATTGTCCACTTTCAAAGACACCAAAACGCCATAAACCCATCTATTGAGGTATTTTTGCGACATCTTTATAGAGATGTCACGCCAACAATCGAACGAACATAAATCATTGTCAAAGTCGTAAATTGTTCAACCTTAGGGAAGTTTTGGCCCCGTGGTGTCCGACGAAGATGGGCGGATGTTTGTAATTCAACAGAAAAGAACGGACACTCCGGGTAACTGTTTGTTTGCATCACTTTTGCACGGTGGGCAGCTCGAAAAGGTCTTGTCACAACATTCGTTAGAAATTCCTCATTGTTTGGATACCAGCTTTCGAATGTCGACTCGGTGGGATTACTGGAAAATTGAAGAAATTTTAGTCCTTGAATTAGTTTCGGTCGCATGGCCCAACATTTTTAAAATACGATTCGAATGATTTTAGTAACACTCGTCGAATTGTACACACTTTATTTCCAAACTAAACTCTTTCTAGGAAAGATCTAAGATCTTTCTAGAAAATGTTCTTAATTCTATAATTTACATTTCGTTACACTATGTACTTCAAATGTATTTTGAGAGCAATTATTTGTTTATTTTTTCTGGTTTGTTTTTTGGCTTTGAGTTATTAGCTCATACGCTATGGTGTACAACAATTTATGAATTGTTGTATAAATACAGACACTTGGACGAACATACACCTAAGCCGGATGTGGGAATCGAACCCACGACTCTGATGGCAAGTAGTTAGCGCTCAACCACCAAGCCACGCACAGAGCTGATTAAAAAATTATTGCTCTACATTAAAAATGGAACAACGTCCAAAACGATAATGACTGTTTTGATATGAAACTAACAATAATTTATTTTTTGGTCAACTTTTTCAATATATCTATTTTTTTTAATGCATAAATTTCGCAAATAACTCTGATGTCTTAAAAATTGATCTCCCAACAACTGTCGACTCTAGAAAATCTTAAAATGTACGAAAATAATTTGGAATTTCGAGAAAACAGTCGGAAGGTCGGTAAAAATGTCGAAACAACTTTGAAATTTCGAAATAAGTTCAGTTTTTTTCGGAAAGAAATAAATATTCCGGAAAACAAATAAATCAAAACATGAATAAAATACGCCAATTTGGAGGTTTAAAGTTTATAATTGAAATTTTGAAACAAATCGAACCAAAAAATCATAACAAATTGAAATTTTGATAGTGGAACGGTTCTGGGTTATCTTCGAAAATTGAAATACAGAACTTGTCCCCTGAAACCAAGAAAGTATCTTGCTGAAGATGACAGCTTGGTTGTCGAAACGCGTTAGAGCAACGTTTGTTGTGTTTTTTAATCTTTTTTGGTTTCAGAGGACAATAAATTAAAAATTTCGAAGTTTAAGTGAAATTATCTTTAAAGTACGAATAAGGAAAATTCGCGTTTATGATGAACATTTTGCCAAAAAAAATCTGAAAATGTGAACATGTAAATTATAAAAATAATTCCTTACATTTAAAAAAATGTCCCCATTTAAAACAATCCAAAGGCGAAAATGGCGAAAATTGGATTTTATAAAAATAGTCGAAATTTTTTTAAATCGAAATTTTCAGTTATAATATTCAACAAAAAAAAATTAGTAAAACAAACAAATAAAATTTAAAAAAAAAAACAATTCTAAAATGTCAAATTTTAAAAAAGTCCAGCTTCCAAAAAACTACATCCTCAGAAATGTAAAAATTTCAAAAAAGTGGAAATGTTAAAAAAATGTAGAAATTTTCAAAAACGTCAAAACTTTGAAAAAAGCCAAAACATTTAAAATTTTTACGTTACATAAAATTTTCAAAAAAATGAATATCTTCGGAATAGTTAAAATTTAACAAGTCTTTGAGAATAACAGTCTAAATTTTGATATAAAATCGAAATTTGGAAAAAATTCAACCGTTCGAAAAATTCGACATTGTAAAACATTTTTCATAGAAATGCAAAATTTTCGATAAATAAAATTTTGAAAACATCGAAATTATCAAAAAAGTCGAATTTTGAAGTCAAAATTTCGAAAAATTAGAATTTTGGAAATAATCCGACCCTTCAAATAACTCGACATTTTCAAAGAAATCTGAAATTTTCGATAAATAAAATTTAGAAAACGTCGAAATTATTAGAAAAGTCGCATTTTGGAGTCAAAATCCCAAAAAATTAAAATTTTGGAAAAAATCGAAATTTGGAAAAAATGCAGCCGTTCAAAAAAATTAGACATTTTCAAAAATTTTTATTGTCAAGTTTTCTAAGCAATCTAAAATTCTCGATAAATAAAGCTTTGAAAACGTCGAAACTATCAGAAAAGTCGAATTTTGGAATCAAAATTTCGAAAAATTAAAATTTCGGAAATAAATCAAAATTTGGAAAAAATCCACCCGTTCAAATAACTCGACATTTTCAAAGAAATCTAAAATTTTCGATAAATACAAGTTTGAAAACGTCGAAATTATCAGAAAGGTCGAATTTTGGAGTCGAAATCTCGAAAACTTAAAATTTAGGAAAAAATCGAAATTTGGAAAAAATCCAACGGTTTAAAAAACTCGATATTTTCAAAAATGTTTATTGTCAAGTTTTCAAAGAAATCTTAAATTTTCGATGTATAAAATTCTGAAAACGTCGAAATTAACAGAAAAGTCGAATTTTGGAGTTAAAATCTCGAAAAGTTAAAATTTACAAAAAAAAAAAACGAAATTTGGAAAAAATCCAATCGTTTAAAAACCTCCACATTCTCAAAAATTTCTGTTGTCAAGTTTTCTAAGCAATCTAAAATTTTCAATAAATAAAATTTTGAAAACGTCGAAATTATCAGAAAAGTCGAGTTTTGGAGTCAAAATTTCAAAAAGTTAAAATTTTGGAACAAATTGAAATTTGGAAAATATTCAACCGTTCAAATAACTCGATCTTTTCAAAGAAATCTAAAATTTTCGATAAATAAAAGTTTGAAAACGTCGAAATTATCAGAAAAGTCGAATTTTGGAGTCTAAATCTCGAAAAGTTAAAATTTTGGAAAAAATCGAAATTTGGAAAAAATCTAGCCGTTCAAAAAATTAGACATTTTCAAAAATTTTTTTATCAAGTTTTCAAAGAAATTTAAAATTTTCGATAAATAAAATTTTGAAAAAGTCAAAATTACTAGAAAAGTCGAATTTTGTCGTCAAAATTTCGAAAAGTTAATATTTTGGAACGAATCGCAATTAAGAAAAAATCCTATCGTTTAAAAAATTCGACAAATTTTTTATTGTCAAGTTTTCAAAGAAATCTAAAATTTTCACTGAGTAAAATTTTGAAAACGTCGAAATTATCAGAAAAGTCGAATTTTGGTGCCAATATTTCGAAAAGTTAAAATTTTGGAAAGAATCGAAATTTGGAAATAATCCAACCCTTCAATTAACTCGACATTTTCAAAGAAATCTAAAATTTTCGATAAATACAAGTTTGAAAACGTCGAAATTATCAGAAAGGTCGAATTTTGGAGTCAAAATCTCGAAATTTTAAAATTGAGGAAAAAATCGAAATTTGGAAAAAATCCAACGGTTCAAAAAACTCGACATTTTCAAAAATGTTTATTGTCAGGTTTTCAAAGAAATCTAAAATTTTCGATTTTCGAAATTATCAAAAAAGACGAATTTTGGAGTCAAAATTTCGACAAGTTAAAATTTTGGAAAAAATCGAAATTTGGAAAAAATCCAACCGTTAAAATAACTCGACATTTTCAAAGAAATCTAAATATTTCGATAAATAAGATGTTGAAAACGTCGAAATTATCAGAAAAGTCAAATTGGAGTCGAAATCTCGAAAAGTTCAAATTTTGGAAAAAATCGAAATTTTGAAAAAATCCAACGGTTCAAAAAACTCGACATTTTCAAAAATGTTTATTGTCAAGTTTTCTAAGAAATCTAACATTTTCGATAAATAAAATTTTGAAAACTTCGAAATTATCAGAAAAATCGAATTTTGGAGTCCAAATTTCGAAAAGTTTAAATTTTGGGAAAAATCGAAATTTGGAAATAATCCAACCGTTCAAATAACTCGACATTTTTATAGAAATCTAAAATTTTCGATAAATAAAAGTTCGAAAACGTCGAAATTAGCAGAAAGGTCGAATTTTGGAGTCCAATGGTTTAAAAAACTCGACATTTTCAAAAATTTTAATCGTCAAGTTTGCTAAAAAATCTAAAATTTTCGATAAATAAAATTTTGAAAACGTCGAAATTATCAGAAAAATCGAATTTTGGAGTCCAAATTTCGAAAAGTTAAATTTTGGGAAAAATCGAAATTTGGAAATAATCCAACCGTTCAAATAACTCGACATTTTCAAAGAAATTTGAAATTTTCGATAAATTAACTTTTGAAAACGTCGAAATTATCAGAAAAGTCGAATGTTGGATTCAAAATCTCAAAACGTTGAAATTTTGGAAAAATTCGAAATTTGGAAAAAATCCAATCGCTTAAAAACATCGACATTTTCAAAAAATTGTTATTGTCAAGTTTTCTTACCAATCTAAAATTTTTGATAAATAAAATTTTGAAAACGTCGAAATTCGAAAGTCGAATTTTGGAGTCAAAATTTCGAAAAGTTAAAATTTCGGAAAAAAACGAAATTTGGAAAAAATCCAACAGTTCAAAAAACTCGACATTTTCAAAAATGTTTATTGTCAGGTTTTCAAAGAAATCTAAAATATTCGATTTATAAAATTTTGAAAACGTCGAAATTATCAGAAAAGTCGAATTTTGGAGTCTAAATTTCAAAAAGTTAATACTTTGGAACGAATCGAAATTGGGAAAAAATCCAATCGTTTAAAAAATTCGACAACATTTTTATTGTCAAGTATTGTCAAATCTAAAATTTTCGATGTGTAAAATTTTGAAAACGTCGAAATAATCAGAAAAGTCGAATTTTGGTGTCAAAATTTCGAAAAGTTAAAATTTTGGAAAGAATCGAAATTTGGAAATAATCCAGCCCTTCAATTAACTCGACACTTTTAAAGAAATCTGAAATTTTGGATAAATAAAATTTTGAAAACGTCGAAATTAGCAGAAAGATCGAATTTTCGAGTCAAAATGTCGAAAAATTAAAATTGTTAAAAAAATCGAAATTTGGAAAAAATTCGAAGGTTCAAAAAACTCGACATATTCAAAAATGTTTATTGTCAAGTTTTCAAAAAAATCTAAAATAGTCGATTTATAAAACTTCGAAATTATCAGAAAAGTCGAATTTTGGAGTCAAAATGCCAAAAAATTAAAATTTTCGAAAAAATCAAAATTTGGAAAAACCCGCGCCGTTCAAAAAATTAGACATTTTCAAAAATTTTGTTTATCTAGTTTTCAAAGAAATCTAAAATTATCGATAAATAAAATTTTGCAAAAGTCGAAATTATTAGAAAAGTCGAATTTTGAAGTCGAAAAGTCGAAAAGTTAAAATTTTGGAAAAAATCGAAATTTGGGAAAAACCAGCCGTTTAAAAAAATGGACATTTTCAAAAATTTTTATTGTCAAGTTTTCAAAGAATTTTAAAATTTTGGATAAATTTTGAAAACGTCGAAATTATCAAGAGTCGAATTTTGGAGTCGAAATTTCGAAAAATTAATAATCTGGAAAAAATCGAAATTAATGATTCAATTTTCAAAGACGTAGGAAAATGCAATAGTGGAAATTTTAGTGTCTGACCATTAAAGCATAATTAAAATGAAATTACGATAAAAAAAGTTGTAATTATTAAAAACTTTCTAATTTTTAAAATATTGGTTTTTTTTAATCAAAATTTCGAATAATAGCTTTTTCTTAAAATTTAGATCTTTTTTGCAAAGGTTCTCTCACAATATCGTCTTTTTCTCGCTGTTTTGACTATTTTTTTTTCAATTTCGATTTGTTTTTTTAAATTTGATTTTCATTGGGCAATTTTTTATCCATTTCAAAGTTTTCTTGAAATTTCACTTTTTTTCCAAATTGCGATATTTTTCTAAACATTTAGCTAAAAATTTCGTTTTTTGGATTCTGATTTTTTTAGAAATTTTGACTCGTTTCCTAAAGTTTGTTCTTTTTAGGAAATCTTGATTTTTATCTCAATATTTAATATTTCTATAAATGGATAATTAACATGGGAATTAAACAAAGTGGATGTTTTCAAATTATCAATAAAGTGTCACATAGGTTTTGAAATATGTTTGTTTCATTTTATATAAACAACAGAGCAATAGAATGCACTACTTAAAAAAAATGTTTTACTGTTAAACTGAAATGCGCTGTCGTTAAATTTACGAATAACTCGATTAGCATAATTATGGATAGATGCAAAGGAGTTGGGCGTAGGAAGAACATTTTTAGAGAAATGTATAAACAAGCATTTAAACTAAGTTATGATGATAACTGCTTCATAAATATATACCTTATAGGTCAAATTATAATAAAGGAAATATACTTTCTCTTTAATGTAAACCAAAAATGTTTCCCATAATAAAATATACCAAGCTGATTTTGCTCAATCTAGATCAGACAGTCGTAAGGACTTCGGAAAAATCTCACTAGTTGATGGGAAAAAAAGTTGGTATGACTTTCAGCAACACTTCATTATAAAAAATTGGAAAAATTTATCAGATATAAAATGCCTTAAATCTTATCTCGTAATTAATGTCTACTGTTTAACATATACAATACAAACTAAAAGATCAATCACAATTAGCTTCAGGAAACGTATAATTGATGTGATTGAGCTTTAAAAGTCAAATCATTTGCTGAAAGAAAAACTTGGATCTCGAAATTCAAATAATCGTAAAAAAAATAAATAAAATCCAGAAAAATTTCACACACATGAATTTACAATTTTGGTGGAACCGACTGGTCCTTGGTTATCTTCAAAAATTGAAATACAAATTTTGTCCCCTGAAACCAAGCAAGATTAAAAAACACAAAAAGGTTGCTCTAACGCGTTTCGATGAGTATTTCTCTGAAGATGATAGCTTGGCTATCGAAACGTTTTAGAGCAACCTTGCTTTGTTTTTTAATCTTTCTTGGTTTCAGGGGGCAAGATTTGTATTTCAATTTATGAATTTACAAAATGAGAATTCTTTTTTTTTAATTTTGCGAAAGTTATTAGTGTTTTTAATTTTGTAATGTCAAAACAAAAAGAATAAATACGATTTTTAAGCAATTGCAACAACAACAACACAAAATGTGACGAAATCGTATTTGATCTTTTATTCCCAATCGGTTTCCCCACTTATTGAAAGAACGACACGTCACTGTGTTCCACTTTTTTCTTGATATCTATCGCGAAATTGAAAAATGTCTAAAAAAGTATAAAAAGGAAATTCTTCTTTTATCAAGTATATCCTCCCTTCAGTTCTCTAAGTAGGGGGTTTGAAAAATTGGGGTTCTCTTGGCTTTTTGATTTCTATTTGGTACTTTTAAAACAAGTGTAAGTAAAGTAAACAGTGTAAGTATGTCTTGTGCTATTCTGCAAACGCTCAAAAGCTTCTATGGAGAACAACAGCCACTAATTGCTTCTGTGGAGAACAACAGCCACTAATTTCTTCTAAACATTCGATAGATGCCTCTAACCAATGAACCATTTCTTCATTCACCGGCTGCGTGTCTCCCTAATAGCAACTTAACAGCTTCGAATAAATATCTACTATCGTTGAACTGTACAATAATTAGTTTGATATATTTAATCAAATTAATTTAAAAATGTGAGCGCATCTACTAAATTAAAAATAAAAAACAAATGGAACATAACTGTAACATCTGAAATAAGTCTTCTACTATCATTCGACTGCAAGAATAAGGAGAGGATGCATTCGAACGTTGTTCCAATTAATTCGGAAACCCAAAATCAACAATTGTTCATTTCTCCATCGAGTTTACTTATCCTTTCGAGCTTGCACCCTTTCAATCGCAGTGTCAATACTTTCCCAATGTTGAATTTAATATCTACTTATGTTCCGACTGCCAACATTTTCATTAACATCATAAAAGGCGGCTATCGATCGTCTGGTGCAAGTAGACGGGTCGAAGGGGGGTGCTTGGCTATATTCCATTTCGAAACCCCCTCTACGCCCCCGACGTATTAACATCCATATTTCCAGACGAGAAAATAGAAGTTTTGGCCTTAATGCGAGCGCATGACTTTAATACAAAGTGACTGTAAGTTGATTATAAAATGCCTTTATGCAATCTTACTTGACATTTTACTCCGCGTAAATGTAATGCATCATCATGATTTTATCTGGAAATGCGACACCAAATTGAGTTAAAATAATAAGCCGGAGGCAAACTCATATTGCATTTTAATGTTTCCTTTCATATTGTTGGGACAATTAACGGAGGCGGCGCAAGTTTGAAAGTTGCAAAGTCGCTGTTGCGGATATTGAAAGAGCTTTCGGGGCAACCGCCGATCAAAGCAGAAAGTTTGTGATCGTAATCCGTTCATTTTATTTAATTTTCCCTGACTGATTAAACAAGTCGAAAATCATTCAAAAACTAATAAAACCGTGTCAAGAAAGTTGAAGCTCTTACTATTTAGCAGACTGGTTGTGCGAATGTAATGTCTCTGTATTACGGTATCTTAGCCTAATTTCAAGACTTTCTTCATCTTTGTTTCTGGGCATATTTTTTTGTAGTCGTACTGCCCCCCAATTGTCTATCTCTGTCATTTCGAAATGAGGAAAAAATTGTCGCTAAAGCTTAGTCTAATTTCAAGAAGGTCGAGGTGTAATTCCTCCTAGACAAATTTACTGATTAAACAAATCGAAAATCATTCAAAAACTAATAAAACCGTGTCAAGAAAGTTGAATTTTTTACTGTTTATCAGACTGGTTGTGAGAATGTAATGTCTCTGTGTCAGGTTCTCAACCTAATTCCAAGACTTTCTTCATTTTTGTTTCTCGGCATATTTTTTTGTAGCCGTACTGCGCCCCTGTCGCTTTCGAAATGAGTAAAAAATTGTTTCTAAAGCTAGTAAAACTTGTAGAATTTTTAGCGAATGAAGTAAGCAAATTCTCGAGCTGGAATTAATAGTCCTGAGTCCAAAGTCACCTCGACTGGACCCTTGCATATAATCCTGCAAAGTCTATATAAAAATTCATTTGATTGTGAAACGGCGACAAAATATTGGGGATAGAACGCAAGTCAGTGGGACAATTTGCATTTGTTGGGTATTTCTCCATTCTCGACAATCTGAAGGGTAAAGCGATAGTCTTCGCGTGCGCAAGAATTTTTAATGACATTGCAACTGCGAATTACGTTAGTAAACTGATAAACATAAGACACTGACTTATGACATTAACGTGGACTTAAATCCTAGACGAATTTATTGGTAAAACAAGTAGAAAATCATTCAAAAACTAATAAAACCGTGTCAAGAAAGTTGAAGTTCTTACTGTTTAGCAGACTGGTTGTGAGAATGTAATGTCTCTGGGTCACGATCTCTTAGCCTAATTCCAAGACTTTCTTCATCTTTGTTTCTGGGCATATTTTTTTGTAGTCGTACGGCCCCCCAATTGTCTATCTCTGTCATTTCGAAATGAGAAAAAAATTATTGACGCTAAAGCTTAGTCTAATTTCAAGAAAGTAGAGGTGTAATTCCTCCTAGACAAATTTACTGATTAAACAAGTCGAAGATCATTCAAAAATTAATAAAACCGTGTCAAGAAAGTAGAAGCTCTTAAAGTTTAGCAGTCTGGGCAAATGTAATGCCTCTGTGCCACGGTCTCTTAGCCTAATTTCAAGACTTTCCTCATCTTTGTTTCTGGGCATATTTTTTTGTAGTCGTACTGCCCCCCAATTGTCTATCTCTGTCATTTCGAAATGAGGAAAAAATTGACGCTAAAGCTTAGTCTAATTTCAAGAAAGTAGAGGTGTAATTCCTCTTAGACAAATTTACTGATTAAACAAGTCGAAGATCATTCAAAAACTAATAAAACCGTGTCAAGAAAGTAGAAGCTCTGAAAGTTTAGCAGTCTGGGCGAATTTAATGTCTCTGTGCCACGGTCTCTTAGACTAATTTCAAGACTTTCTTCATCTTTGTTTCTGGGCATATTTTTTTGTAGTCGTACCCCAATTGTCTAGCTGTGTCGCTTTCGAAATGAGGAAAAAATTGTCGCTAAAGCTTAGTCTAATTTCAAGAGGTGTAATTCCTCCTAGACAAATTTATTGATTAAACAAGTCGAAGATTATTCAAAAACTAATAAAACCGTGTCAAGAAAGTAGAAGCTCTTACAGTTTAGCAGACTGGTTGTGCGAATGTAATGTCTCTGTGTTACGGTCTCTTAGCCTAATTTCAAGACTTTCTTCATCTTTGTTTCTGGGCATATTTTTTTGTGGTCGTACTGCCCACCAATTGTCTATCTCTGTCATTTCGAAATGAGGAAAAAATTGTCGCTAAAGCTTAGTCTAATTTCAAGAAAGTAGAGGTGTAATTCCTCCTAGACAAATTTACTGATTAAACAAGTTGAAGATCATTCAAAAACTAATAAAACCGTGTCAAGAAAGTAGAAGCTTTTATAGTTTTAGCAGACTATGCGCATGTAATATCTCTGTGTCACGGTCTCTTAGCCTAATTTCAAGACTTTCTTCATCTTTGTTTCTGGGCATATTTTTTTGTAGTGGTACTGCGCCCAAATTGTCTATCTCTGTCGCTTTCGAAATGGGGAAAAAATTGTCGCTAAAGCTTGGTCTAATTTCAGGAAAGTAGAGGTGAGTAGATATATCATGAGAGTTCTGCGCCAAATGACTTTAGAGCAGCTTCGGATGGCATGTCGCTGAAGAAGTAGAGGGGCGGGGCATGTTGGGTATCAAATGAAAGGGCGTGGCGTGTAGAACGAGATGGCGGCAACGAAATTTGTCAATAGGGACCCTATACGGAAAAATGTAAATATAACGACCAATTACGTGGTATGTTGGGTGTCAAATGAAAGGGCGTGACGTATAGAACAAGATGGCGGCAACGAAGTATGTCAGTAGGGCCTTATTTAAAAAAAAATGTTAATAAAACGACCAATTACGCAGCTATATAAGGTATTTTGCATGGTTCATCAAAGGAGTGTGATAAAGAGGCAACTTACGTTATTTTCAACAATAAAACCATTTTTATATTTACGATGAAGATTATCGATAAATTCACAACTTATTTTATTAGCATTATCTCATTAAAAACATTAGCGCTTTGTTGTTTTAGAATTTAGGTTATTTCCCTTTGTTACGAAGCATCACCGCCCCTCAGCCGCACAGCTACATTGCCACATCGATTTATTTACCGCCTTTTTAACTCATTCGATGCCGCCATCTAGTTCTATATGTCACGCTCTTTCATTTGATACCATGGAGCTGCGTAATTGGTCGTTTTATTAACATTTTTTCTAAATAAGGCCCTACTGACATACTTTGTTGCCGCCATCTTGATCTATACGTCACGCCCTTTCATTTGACACCCAACATGCCACGTAATTGGTCGTTATATTTTTTCCAAATAAGGCCCTATTGACATACTTCGTTGCCGCCATCTTGTTCTACACGCCACGCCCTTTCATTTGATATCCAACATGCTTCGCCCCTCTACTTCTTCAGCGATATGCCATCCGAAGCTGCTATGACGTCATTTGAAGCAGAACTCTCATGATATATCTACTGAGGTGTAATTCCGCCTAGACAAATTTACTTATTAAACAAGTCGAAAATCATTCAAAAACTAATAAAACCGTGGCAAGAGAGTAGCTCTTACAGTTTAGCAGACTGGTTGTGCGAATGTAATGTCTCTGTATTACGGTCTCTTAGCCTCATTTCAAGATTGTCTTCATCTTGGTTTCTGGGCATATTTTTTGTAGTCGTACTGCTCCCCAATTGTCTATCTCTGTCGTTTTCGAAATGAAGAAAAAATTGTCGCTAAAGCTTAGTCTAATTTTAAGAAAGTAGGGGTGTAGGTCCTCCTAAGACATATTTCCTGATTAAACAAATCGAAAATCATTCAAAAGCTAATAAAACCGTGTCAAGAAAGTAAAAGCTTTATAGTTTAGCAGAGTGGGCGAATGTAATGTCTCTGTGTCACGGTCTCTTAGCCTAATTTCAAGACTTTTTTCATTTTTGTTTCTGGGCATATTTTTTTGTAGTCGTACTGCCCCCCAATTGTCTATCTCTGTCATTTCGAAATGAGGAAAAAATTATCGCTAAAGCTTAGTCTAATTTCAAGAAGGTAGAGATGTAATTCTCCTAGACAAATTTACTGATTAAACAAGCCGAAAATCATTCAAAAACTAATAAAACCATGTCAAGAAAGTTGAAGTTCTTACTGTTTAGCAGACTGGTTGTGAGAATGTAATGTCTCTGTGTCACGATCTCTTAACCTAATTCCAAGACTTTCTTCATCTTTGTTTCTGGGTAAATTTGTTTGTAGTCGTACTGCACCCCAATTGTCTTACCTCTGTCGCTTTCGAAATGAGGAAAAAATTGTCGCTAAAGTTTAGTCTAATTTCAAGAAAGGAGAGGTGTAATTCCTCCTAGACAAGTTTACTGATTAAACAGTCGAAGATCATTCAAAAACTAATAAAACCAGTGTCAAGAAAGTAGAAGCTCTTATAGTTTAGCAGACTGCTTGTCCGAATGTAATGTCTCTGTGTCACGGTCTTTTAACCTAATTTAATACTTTCTTCATTTTTGTTTTTGGGCATATTTTTTGTAGTCGTACTGCCCCCCTCCCCAATTGTCTATCTCTGTCGCTTACTCTAATTTTAAGAAGATAGGGGTGTAGGTCCTCGTAGACGAATTTACTTATTAAACAAGTCGAAAATCATTCAAAAACTAATAAAACCGTGTCAAGAAAGTTGAAGTTCTTATAGTTTAACAGTCTGTGCGAATGTAATGTCTCTGTGTCACGGTTTCTTAGCCTAATTTCAAGACTTTCTTCATCTTTGTTTCTGAACATATTTTTTTGTACTCGTACTGCCCCCCAATTGTACATCTCTATCACTTTCGAAATGAGGAAAAAATTGTCGCTAAAGTTTAATCTAATTTCAAGAAGGTAGGGGTGTAGGTTCTCCGAGACAAATTTACTGCTTAAACAAATCGAAATTCATTCAAAAACTAATAAAACCATGTCAAGAAAGTTGAAGCTCTTCCGGTTTAGCAAACTGGTAGCGCGAATGTAATATCTCTGTATCAGGACCTCTTAGCCTAACTTCAAGACTTTCTTCTGTTTCTGGTAATATTTTTTTGTAGTCGTACTGCGCCACAACTGTCTATCTCTGTCGCTTTCGAAATGAAAAAAAATTCGCTAAAACTTAGCCTAATTTCAAGAAGGTACTAGACAAATTTATTGATTAAACAAGTCGAAAATCATTCAAAAATTAATAAAACCGTGTCAAGAAAGTAGAAGCTCTTATAGTTTAGCAGACTGTGCGAATGTAATGTCTCTGTATCACGATCTCTTACCCTAATTTCAAGACTTTCTTCATCTTTTTTTCTGGGCATATTTTTTTGTAGTCGTACTGCGCCCCAATGCTCTGTCGAAATGAGGCGGCAAAATTGTCCCTAAGGTTAGAAAGGTGGGGCTGTTTAAAAGCGACATTCCTCTATTTCTTGTACTCTCTGCGGTGTATTTGGGTAAATTCTAAATTGCGATGCTGCCGGTCGTAGATTAGTTTTACAGGTGCTGGCTCTGGCGATGGCGATAGTAACGCCTCGCCGAGACTTCCAATTAAAATGATGATTTATTATTTAGCTGTATGCGTGCCCCATCATCCTCTCACTCATTCTATTTAACACGCCTCGTATTGCCGAGCTTTACTGCTAACTGACTCTCAATATTGAGCACCATTCGCACGTTAAATTATGACCTCTCGAATTTTACCTACACTTCGACCTTCTCTTTTAATTAACGTATTGGAAATCAATTAGCAGTCAAGTTAGCTGGTACGACTGGTTGGATTTGGCTTGCGAAACATAAATCTTTTATTGTTTGAATTAGTTATCGGTAACCGTCACGTGTATGGATTTTATTAAATACGGTTTCAAAGGTACAAATGTTACGGGTGATTTCTGCAGCGACTGTTCGTTCCAGGCTTCTCTAGAAGTTGAATAATCTGAAACGCTTGGCTTACTGACCACCCCCAAGTCAATCGATGTTATACGAACAATTTTTGACGTCTTGAATAAAAAAAAGAATAAATTAAGACATAATCAATAATTTAATTTAACCTTAGAGGTTTAAAGTCTCCAAAAATTTTATAATAATTCAATAACACTCATAATGTAGAAAGTCAACTAAGAGACCATGAAATCATGAGGGGGACTTTCAAACCTACACGCAAGTAACTTTATTACAATAGAAGACATAAAGTATGCCCCACAACATATTCCTTGGTGTTTTTATAATTCCAATCGTACAATGCAAAGGAACACATTCGCATATATGCTGGTGCGTTGGAAGGTAATATTTTTGCCTTAAATTACACAAATCCAGGCCAAGACAATTATATTTATATATATATGACGCTAGCTCTTGTTGCAAGAAAATAATTTACTGCAAAAGTTGCTAATGTATAATAATAAACACTTCCAAATACCGCCCTGTTGGCTGCCGACTCGCAAACACTTGTCGCATATTTTACATGGAAACTTGGCAAAAGCAAACAGTGTTAATACCTTAGAAGTGGCATGGATAATTATAAATGTGTTTTAATTAACAGCCAACATCAGTCTGCAGTAACCTCAAAATTTACCTTATAATTCAGCTTTTTTTTTATTTTAGTTTTATTTACTTTTGTAGAAAAAATATGTAGGAACATACACAATAAAACGAACTATTTAGGGGTAAAACGTCGCGTACTTCTACCCAGTGGTGACCATTTTTTAAATCAGATCTACCAAACCTGGATTAATTAAATCATTTAAAGTTTACGACTAGGACTAGCTGCCGTTTTGACGTCAGTGTTTCCCAAACTTTCAATATAGGTGTACCATTTCCATAATTTTTCATGACGTTAAGGACCTCTAGCTGCATCCTGATATATAAATGAGGCGTTTTGTGCAAAAGTGGCCCAATTGAATCCATGGAAATACAGTGAAAATCAACAAGAAAAGTCTAATTGGTCATACATAGAGCAAATATGAAATACTGCTGCCATCTGCTAAGTAGTAAAAGCATTGAACGTGAGTTTGCATTGCACTGTCAACTGTTGCACTTACAGATATCAATGTTCTGAGTAAAATAAACTGAAAAGTCAGGAAATATCTTGGTTACGTCACTTTTGCACTAAACGCCTCAAATGAGGAAACGTTTTCGTCTGCTAAACGTATCAACGAATTTGAACAAAACATCATTCTGCAATCTGCACGAAATCTTGAAAACTATGCAAACTGATTAATTTAGTGATGTATCTCTCTGAAGATGATACCTTGGCTATCGAAACGCGTTAGAGCAACCTTTGTTGTGTTTTCTAATCTTTCTTGGTTTCAGCGGACAAGATTTGTATTTCAATTTTTGAAGATAACCAAGGACCAGTCCATTCGACCAAAAAAAAATATATAGTTATATTACGTTTATCCAAACAATTAACTTTTAATTTTGGGGTCATCTGAAGCCACCGGATGCAGGCGTACCCCTACCAAACTCTTCCCTTACCCCTGGGGATACGCGTATCATACTTTGGGAAACATGGTCTACGTAAAAGACGAGAAAGGTTTCTTGGGTTATCTTTTTAAAATTCCAACCTTTTTTTTGAAGAACTCGATTATTATTGAAAATTTTGACTTATTTGGAACTCATTTGAAAATTCACTTTTTTCACAATATCGGCCTTTTTTTTGTCTGCTAACTGTATCAATGAATTTGAACAAAAGATTATTCTGTAATCTGCACGAACTCTTGAAAACTATGCAAACTGATTAATTTAGTTATGTATCTCTCTGCAGATGATAGCTTGGCTATCGAAATGCGTTAAAGCAAGCTTTGTTGTGTTTTTTAATCTATTTTGGTTTCAGGGGGCAAGATTTGTGTTTTAATTTTTGAAGATAACCAAGAACCAGTCCATTCGACCAAAAAAAATATTATAATTATATTACGTTTATCCAAACAATTAACTTTTAATTTTGGGGTCATCTGAAGCCACCGGGTGCAGGCGTACCCCTACCAAACTCTTCCCTTACCCCTGGGGGTACGCGTATCACACTTTGGGAAACATGGTCTACGTAAAAGACGAGAAAGGTTTCTTGGGTTATCTTTTTAAAATTCCGACTTTTGTTTCTGAAGAATTCTATTATTATTGAAAATTTTGACTTATTTGGAACTCATTTGAAAATTCACTTTTTTTACAATGTCAACCTTTTTTTTGTCTGCTAAACGTATCAACGAATTTGAACAAAACATCATTCTGCAATCTGCACGAACTCTTGAAAACTATGCAAGCTGATTAATTTAGTTATGTATCTCTCTGCAGATGATAGCTTGGCTATCGAAATGAGTTAGATCAACCTTTGTTGTGTTTTTTAATCTTTTTTGGTTCAGGGGACAAGATTTGTATTTCAATTTTTGAAGATAACCAAGGACCAGTCCATTAGACAAAAAAAAAATAGTTATATTACGTTTATCCAAACAATTAACTTTTAATTTTGGAGTCATCTGAAACCACTGGGTGCAGGGGTACCCCTACCAAACTCTTCCCGTACCCCTGGGGATGCGCGTATCATACTTTGCGAAACATGGTCTCCGTAAAAGACGAGAAAGTTTTCTTGAGTTATCTTTTTAAAATTTCGACTTTTTTTCTGAAGAATTCGATTATTATTGAAAATTTTGCATTATTTGGAAAATGTCGTCATTGGAAAATTCACTTTTTTCACAATGTCCACTCTTTTTAATTCGACTCCTTTTTTCATTCGACTTATTTTAAAAATTTTAACTTTGTTTCGAAATGATGACCTTTAGAAAATTCCAACAACAAATTCTGGTTTATTTGGATATAATTTGATATTTTGAAACCTTTAATATATATTTTTTATAATTTTTTTCATTATTAAAAATTTTCCTTTTTGAAATTTTCAACTTTTTTTGAAAAATTTGGAATATTGTCCTTTCTGGAAATTTCAACTGTTTTAAATTTTTTATCTCCGAGTTTTTGGAAATATTGACTTTTCAAATATAAGACCTTATTTTGAAAAATGTTGATCTATTTTGACATGTTGACTCGAAATTTTGATGTTTTTAAAAATCTGACCGTTTTTAAATTTAATTTTTACAAAGCATTTCAATCCTTTTTGAAAAATTGAAGTTTCTATTTTTAAAAATATCGACTCTCTTCAAGTATTTAATTTTTTCAAAATTTTGGTTTTTTTCTCAAAATTTTGGCTTTTTCTCATAATTTTGGCTTTTTCTTAAAATTTTGGCATTTTCTCAAAATTTTGACTTTCTGAAATAATGAAAACTTTTTTGAAAGGCGTGACTTCGATTTTTATTGAAAATCGAGGCTTTTTTGGATATTTCAACTTTTTCAAAATTTTGACTATATTTTAAAAACTTCGAATTTCAAATTTTCCAATTTGTTATTAATTTCCACTGTTTTAAATATTAACTTATTTTATGAATTTCAACACTTTTCCAATTTCGCTACTCTTCAAGATTTTTATTAATTTTTAGAAAATGGTGAAACTTTTTTCAAAATTTTGATTTTTATATAAATTTGATTATATTGAATTATTGATTTTTGAAAACTTATACCTTTTATTTTGAAAATTTCTACACTTCCACAAATTATTGACAATTTGTCGAGAAAACTAAGATTTTTCTGAAAATTTCGACATTTTTAAAATCTTTGAATTTTTTAAAGAATTTTCACTTATTTTGAAAATGTTATCATTAAAATTTCGACTTTTTCTCGAAGTTATAACTTTTTTAGAATTGTAATATTTTTCAAACGTTATATCTTTTTTTTTTGAAATTTCGACTTTTCTCTGAAGACTTCGAATTTTTTCAACTTTTTGAAAAATTCGTCCGTTCCTAAAATTTGTAAATCAAAATGTGGAGACATTTGAAGCTTCTTTTTAAAACTTCAACATCAGTTTATAAAAATGTCAAATTTTTATTTTGGAAATTCTACTGTAAAGATTTCGTTTAAACTTTTTTAAAAATTTTGCTTTCGTCAAAGTTTTCCACTTTTTCATAATACTAAATTCATAAAATTTGAACTCTAAAATTTCGATCCTAATATTTCGACTTTTTTCTAAATTTTGACCTGAATTCAAAATTTGTTTAATAATTGGAATTTTTTAAAAATTTTGTTCATTTAAAATTTGTTTTGAAAATTCCTTTTTGTATTCAAAATTTCATAATGTTTCAAAATTTTACTTTGAAATTTCGATTTTACTTTGAATTTTTTGACTATTCTTCAAAATTTCGATTTTTTTTGAGAATTTGAAAATTTTTGGTAAAATTGGGGACTTTTTTTAAAAATGTTGCACTTTTTATTTGAATTTCGACTTTTTTTTTAAATGTCGACTATTTTTTAAAATGTCGACTTTTTTAAAATGTCGACTTTTTTTACTTATTTACAATTTTTTTTTAATATTTTGTACATTTTGACAAATTTCGAATTTTTCTGAGAAATTTCGACTTTTTTTAAAATGTCGACATTTTTGCAAATGTTTGATTTTTTATGAAAATTTTCAATCAAAAACTTTGAAAACTTTTTGAAAATTATAAATATTTAAAATTTTGACATTTCTTTAAAAATTTTGACTTTTCTAATAATATTGGCTAATGTGGCAGTGTTTAGTCTTTTTGAAAATTGGAAAATTTGACTGAAAATTTTGCAATTTTTTTTAAATCTCGACCTTATCTGCTTATTTACAATTTCTTTTCAAATTTCGATTATTTTTAAATTCTTTGATCATTTTGCGAAATTTCGAATTTCTCGGAGAATTTGGCAAGGTTTGGTTTTTTGTTTAAAGGACTTTTTTTAAATGTAGACAATTTTTCAAAATTTTTGATTTTTTATAAAAATTTTCAAACAAATACTTTGGAACACTTTTTGAAAATTATAAATATCTAAAATTTCGACTTTTCTTTGAAAATGATGACTTTTCTGATAATATTGGCTTTTCTTTGGTGTTGTCTTTTTCAAAATTGGAAAATTTGACTGTAAATTTTTCCATTTTTTAATCTCGGCTTTTTTCAAAATTTTGACTATTTTTGAACTTTTAATCTACTTTTCGCACTTTAAAAAAAATTGGATTGTTCTGAAAATTTCACTTTTTTTTTAAATTCCCAAGTTGTTTTAAATGTCGATTTGTCAAAATTTTGACCCTTTTGAAATTTTTTCTATCTTCCAAAATTTTGCCTCTTAGAAATTCTAACTGCCTACTTCGACTCTCTATTTTATTTTATTTTCCAAATTTTTTTATTCTCGAACCTTAGAATTTGCAAAATTCGTCAGCTCCTAAAAATGTCGATTTTTTTAAAAGAATATGATTTTATAAATTGAAAATTTTTAAATTTTCGAACTAGTACAAAACGAATTTCAGACGAAATTTCAATTTGAAAGCTGAGGAGAATTTTACAAGTTTAAACTGAAAAGTTTAAAAAAAAGGAGTCGAAATTTAAAAGAATTTTCGAGCTTCAAATCTAAACAGAATTTTTGAAAAGAAGGCACAAAGCGATTGTGTGCAGAAAACGTTGACTATTAATTCGAAATTTCGAGAAGAGGCCTCAAAATCTCTAAAACGTGTTCCACTATATTTCAATTCATCGGAAGTCAAAATTGAAGCCAAAATTTCGAATTTAACATTTAGAAGTTAAAAAAAAAGAATTCGTAGGAAAGAATAAATATTCACTGATTACCTTGGAAAACTTCGTATGGAGACAAATTCATGCACTGACATTCATCATATAAAAATCGCCTTTTTTATGTTCAATCCACTCGCAAAGGATAACCCTGTTGTGCGTTCAAAGCACCGCGAGTAGAATGCGGAAACAAGGATAGATGGCGATAAATGGCCTTCTTAAACAAGGATAGGTATAACCGCTGATGATGCAGTAATGCGAAAGCTGGTCCGGTGTTAGCAAATATTTATCGAAGCAAGGATAGGTTGTAATTTTTGGGGAAAATTCCGTTCGGTAACACGTTCCGTAGCTTGGAAGTTCTATAGAAAAAAAGTGCCTTCGTAGGCAGAAGTCCTCACTGTGGCAAGCCGGACCGCACACTGTCTCCGACACTGTCTTGTATGCCTCAAAAATCTTGCCCTTGGTGGGATCAATGCTATTAGTTACTGCGAGCATCTTCCATAAAAGTGCTTGTATCTTGGAGGCTAAATATTGAAAAAACAGCTCTTAGTGCTCACCTACGTATTAAGGGGCACATCTGGGCAAAATTGTATGCCCCTAGAGCCACCCGTTTAGGCTGTGTGTTGTCTGTGACCGTCAGGGCTGAGAGATTTATTAAATAGATTGGGTATTTTACAATATTGCTTTACAATAATACTTTATTCGAGTACTAACATTGGCGCAGCTTGGAAGCGCAAGGAAGTTTTCAGGGCTCCCTTAAAATGGATGATTTTTTACAGATCTGCTGCTACGTGAGTTTCGAATTTACACCTTCGGTTTCTATTTCTTACTATCTAGTAAATTTCAAAATTAAAACTTGAAAACTTATTACTGCTGCAAGGGTAGAACGATCTGATAAATAAATAAATTGACATATAAATAAATATTTTTAGTGGCGGCTTTGTCGACTGGCCCCGAGCTAGCAGCAATGTTAAGTTATTTTTCACACGCTATTAATTCTTTTGGAGCACTTATGCCTACCTTCTTACTACACATAAAGTCGTTTGTCGGCATATTAATATAATGATAAGACACGAAAATACAACAACAAATCATTATATTTCATAATAATTTAGATTAGTTTTGTATATTGCGGCATTTTCTGTCGTGTCTTGGAAAGAACAAACAATGCCGAGCTTGTACATTTTCCACATGCGGGTTTTTGTAGCACCCCGTTAATTACGATGTTAAATAAGGAAGTCGATTTAGAATCCCACGTGAAATATCTTTATTAAGTACTTTTAATTGAAATTTTACTTGTTGAAATTGCCCAATGAAGACTTAAAAATAACATAAAGTAAACACCAATGTTATACAATTTTTTTCGGTAGAATTTTTTAAATAAATTATTTTTTTTTAATTATGTCGTAACACAATTTGAAATGACTTGTAAGGTGTTTGGATCACTTTTGTACACGTTTGCTGAAGCTATGCAGCTGGAAAAATTACTCATATGTTCGAGACATTTATCGAATATTTAGTAGCTATTAAGGAGATTCGTATTGCAACAATACGTTCAAGATATCGAACATCTAGAATATTCTAGTACGCTGTAACCGCACCCTAGTTTAACTGTAAATTATAAGTTACACGAATAAGTTGTATTAAATAAAAGTGTTAATAATCTACACACTCTCCAATTATTGAATCGGTAACGCGTGTCTATATATTAATTTTCGTTTAAAAAAGTCAACTTTATATTTTTTCCTTTTAGCTTTTATCCGTATGCAACGAAGTATTTTAATAATGTGCTGCATTCAACCACGTGAGGCTTACACGTCGCAGAAATTGATATATGTACCCCCTGTTGAGGTCACATTAGTCATCTAGTAATAATGCAAAGTAACGATGCTAGCGTATGTGACAGTACGTTTTGTACATTTTGCAAACAGAAAGAAAGCCCTTCGTGGAATACACCTACAAACTTCCTACATATTTAACGAATTTGAAAGGCTTAAGATGACGATTGATCATCTGTATTGTGTAAAAATGTCCATTCAAGCAAGGCAAACCACTTAAAAGAAAATGAAAAATAACTTTCTGTCATTTTATCTAAATGGAATTTCTTCTTGCATCGAGAAGTTTTATAATATGTGTCTTTTGTTTCGTGTACTCACTGGAATAATTATTGCACACTATCAAACCAGTCTGGTTTATTAAATAAAATAAAATTATTTAACCCATAACAAACACTAACGCATTATTCTTTCAACCTCGAGTTGATTTTAATTTAATTTCCATCGGGACTTGCGGCAATCTGTTTACATCGAAATAATTGCGTGTTAAATTATTCCGGTGCACCAGTTCGCCAACAAGCATTTTCTAATTACAATTTCGAAATATCAAATTAAGCCCCACAATAGGGCGAATTATTGTCGAGGAATTCGAGCGCGCCCCGCGCGGCAAGAAATCTATTTGCGACGATATTTAGAAACCTGACGGGAGTGTTTCGCTAATGCACTATACAATTTCGAGCGATATTCTTTCTGAATACTGAAAAGGCGGTTTGTCCCAACTGAAATCAGCCTCACGCTTCCCGTTTTTACATAATCCTTACAAATCAACCTCTTTGTGTACATAAATCAGAATGGTTGAGTTAAAGAAACCGGGAAAAAATTAAGCGCCTTCTTGGCTGTATCGGATACGTTTTAAGAATCAATCAGAGATTTGTATTTCGCGGGGGGAACTATAAAACAGAACTACAGTCAAATTCGGCTACAACGAATTCCGCATGTAACGAATGACCGCTTAACGAACAAAATTATGGTCCAAGGCCCCATAAGAAAGTTATATTTCTTCTTCTTCTTCTTCTTCTTCTTCTTCTTTTTCTTTTTCTTCTTCATCATCATCATCATCAACATCATCATCGTCATCGTCATCGTCATCGTCATCGTCATCGTCATCGTCATCGTCATCGTCATCGTCATCGTCATCGTCATCGTTATCGTCATCGTCATCGTCATCTTCATCATCATAATCATCATCACAATCACCAACGTCATCGTCATCGTCTCGTCACCGTCACCGTCAGCGTCACCGTCACCGTCACCGTCATCGTCATAGTCATAGTTATCGTCATCGTCATCGTAATCGTCATCGTCATCGTCATCGTCATCGTCATCGTCATCGTCATCGTCATCTTCATCATCATCATCATCATCATCATCTTCATCTTCATCTTCATCTTCATCTTCATCTTCATCTTCATCTTCATCTTCATCATCATCATCATCATCATCATCATCATCATCTTCATCTTCATCTTCATCTTCTTCTTCATCATCATCATCATCATCATCATCATCATCATCATCATCATCATCTTCATCTTCATCTTCTTCTTCATCTTTATCTTCTTATTCTTCTTCTTCGTCTTCCTCTTCTTTTTCTTCTTCTTCTTCTTCATTATCTGAGGTAGGTTTCTCAACCTCTTCCGGTCTTCAAGTCTCTTCTGATGTCTAGCATTTTTTTCCATTTTTTCATCGTTCTTCCTTATGTTCTTTTTCCTGTTGGTTTCAATATCTTTGCTTGTTTGACCATTCTATTTTAATCCTGTCTTTCATGTGTTGGTTCCAGTATTTTCTTTTATCTCTTGTGAATCTATATATGTCCTGTATGTCACTCTATCTCTCTATTTTGTCATTTCTACACATATCTCTCAGTGTCTTCGTATGTATCGTTCTTAATATTTTCATTTCCGTGGTTCTCATTATTTGCGTTGTTCGTTTTGTATCTGGTTCTGCTTCCATCCCATACGTACATAGGACGTACTATGGTTTTGTATATTCGCATCCTACTTTCTTGTTCGTTTACAACGAACACCCGGCTATAACGAAATATCAATTAAAGGTGGTTCGTTATATCCGAATTTGTATTTTTTTCAATGTGCTAAACGAATTGAACTAGTCATAGATTTTAAGGATTATAAACAACTTTCTAAATTTTAGGTGATTTTGAAAGGTCAGTTTTTGCGCCAAGGTGCCCAATGTAGAACTTATACATACCGGCGGAGTTCCCGTTGAAGGCACTCCGGTGCTTAGATCGCTTCGTTGTACGCGTAGGAATCCCAATTTATTTATATGTGCAACATAGGAATAAATAAGTGTGGGCCAGATCAATTTCAATCTCACCGTGAAATATGATAAAAGCAGAAGAGGTTTACGCCAGTTTAGCTGTTGGATACGGGTCGATTACACGCACAACGTGCTATTTCAAACGCCATAAAGGATATAACTACCGACCAAATGACAGTAGACATAAAATTCTTCAGAATGCGATACGCTCCTCCACGTATGGGCGCTTTGTGTTAAACAGGGACAGTCGAGGAAATTTAGGAGATAACTGAAACCCTTCAGCCGCCTCAATAATCATTTATTTGGTTATAACGACTGCGATATCTGAAACCCACCTTGTTCGACTCGAGATTCGCAGTTATTAAACTCTAATTTTCTTTTGTTTACCTCGAGGATCTTTCCTCTACATTTTAGGATCTTTCCTCTACATTTTTCGGAGGTTGGCAAGAAACTTAATGGATGAATTTTTTTCATACAACGGAAAACCGCCAAGGGGATACTTCAGCGTGAAATTAAATAGTTCGCTATGGAAGTAAAATGATGCGCGAACATCGAGTTTTTGTTGGGCCCCTAACCATTAATTTACAGCAGTGATTATAATCAAGCAAATGACTGACTAATTTTAAATTGTTTACTCTAAAGATTATTCTTCTCTGAATTCTTATCAAGTTAAATTCATAACACTGAAATTTTAATGAAAGAAGGAAGAAGAAAATAAATGAGAATGGGGAAGGGATTGGAGGAAAGTATAAAAATGGACAGATGGGAAGGAAGGGATTTAAAATGGTAGAAATGAAGGTAAGAAGATAAGAAGGAGGGAAGGTATGAAAGTGGTAAGGCTCAAAAATAAGAAATAAGGAATAATATGAGGAAAAAGGAATGAAGTAGGAAAGAAGGAAGGAAGAAAGAAGGAAGGACGAAGGACGGAAAAAGGAAGGAAAGAAGAAGAAGAAGGGAAGAAAGAAGAAATGAAGAAGGAAGAAAGAAAGGGGAAATAGGAGGAAAGAACGGAGGAAGTAGGAGAAAATAGGAAGAGGAAAGAAAAGAAAGAAGGAAGAATGATGGAAGAAATAAGGAAGGAAAAGGAAGGAAAAAGGAAGGAAGAAGGAAAGAAGTAAGAAGGAAGAATCTAGAAAAAGGAAGATGGAAGGAAAAAAAAAGAAAGGAAGAAAGAAGGGAAAAGGAAGAAGAAATGAAGAAAGAGAGAAGGAGGGTAGAAGGGATAAATAAGGAAGGAAGAAGTAGGGAGAAAGGAAGAAGGAAGAAATAGGGATGGAATAAAGAAGGAAAAATGAAGCAAGAATGAAGGAGGGAAGAAGGAAGAAAGAAGGAATGAGAGTGGAGGAAGGGATTGGAGGAAGGTATGAAAATGGAAAGATGGGAAGGAAGGAATTTAAAATGGTAGAAAGGAAGGTAAGAAGATAAAAAGGGGGGAAGGTATGAAAGTGGGAAGTCTCGAAAATAGGAAATATGGAAAAATATAAGGAAAAAGGAATGAAGTAGGAAAGAAGAAGGAAGGAAGAAGGAAGGACAAGGGATGGAAGAAAGAAGGCACAAATAAAAGAAGAAGAAGAGAAGAAAGAAGAAATGAAGAAGGAACAAAGAAAGGAGGAAGTAGGAGGAAAGAAGGGAAGAAGTAGAAGAAAAGAGGAAGGGAAGGGGAAAGAAGAAAGAAAAGAAGAAAGACAGAAGGAATGAGAATGGAGGAAGGGATCGGAGGAAGGTATGAAAATGGAAAGATGGGAACAAAGAAATTTAAAAATGATAGAAAGGAAGGTAAGAAGATAAGAAGGAGGGAAGGTATGATGGTGGGAAGGCTGAAAAATAAGAAAGAAGCAATAATATAAGGAAAAAAGGAATAAAGTAGGAAAGAAGAAGGAAGGAAAAAGGAAGGACTAAAGACCGAAAAAGGAAGGCAAAAAGAAAAGAAGAAGAAGGGAAGAAAAAAGAAATGTAGGAGAAAAAAAGAAGGGAGAAAGTAGGATGAAATAAGGGAGGAAGTAGGGGAAAAGAGGAAGGGAAAAAGGAAGAAGAAAGAAAAGAAGTAAGAAATAAGGAATGAAGTAGGATGGAGTAAAGAAGGGAAAATGTAGGAAGGATGAACGAGAGAGGAAGGAAATAAGAAGGAATAAAGAAGAAAAAAAGGAGGAAGCAAGAAGGAAAAAAAGAAAAGAAGAAGAAAAAAAGAAGAAGAAGAAAAAAAATAGGAAGGAATGAGAAAGGAAGAAGAAAGGGAAGAAGAAAAAAGAAGAAGGAAGGAAGAACGAAAGATGAAAGGAAAAAAGGAAGAAAGGAGGGGAGAAGGAAAAAAGAAAAAAGGATGAAGAAGGGAAGAAGGAAGAAATGAGGATGGAAGAAAAAGGGAAAAATGAAGAAAGGACGATGAGGAAAAGAAGGAAAAAAGAAGGAAGAAAGAAGAAAAGAAGCAGAAAGAAGGAAGAAAAGAATGACAAAGGAAGAAGAGAAGAAGAAGAAAGGAATAGGGACAGAAGAAGGAGGAAAAAAGAAAGGAAGAAGGACGGAAAAAGAAAACAAGAAAGAAGGAGGGAAGAAGGAAGAAAGAAGGAAGAAAGAAGGAAGAAAGAAGGAAGAAAGAAGGAAGAAAGAAGGATGAAATAAAGATGCAATGAAGAAGAAAGGTAGAAAGAAGGAATGATCAAGGAAGAAGAAAGGAAGGAAAAAGAAAAGAAGAAGTAAGGAAAAAGGAAGGAATGATGAAGGAAAAAGAAAAGAAGTAAGAACGAAGAATCTAGAAAAAGGAAGATGGAAGGAAAAAAGAAAGAAAGAAAGAAAGAAGTAAAAAGGAAGGAAAAATAAAGGAAGAAAGACGGAAGGAAGAAGGAATAAAGAACGAAGGAAGAAGGGAAGAAGGAAAGAAGGGAAGAAGAGAAGAAGGAGGAAATAGGGAAGGAAGAATGATGGAAGAAAGAAGGAAGGAAAAGGAAGGAAAAAGGAAGGAAGAAGGAAAGAAGTAAGAAGGAACAATCTAGAAAAAGGAAGATTGAATGAAAAAAGAAGAAAGAATGAAAGAAGGAAAAAGGAAAGAGAAATGAAGAAAGAGAGAAGGAGGGAAGAAGGGAGAAAGAAGGAAGGACGAAGAAGGGAAGAAGGAAGAAAGAAGGTTGGAAGAAAAAAGGGGAGAACAAGGAAGAAAGAAGAAAGAAATAAGGAAGGAATGATGAAGAAAAAAGGGAAAAGAGAAAAAGGAAGGAAGGAAGAAGGAAAGAAGTAAGAAGAAAAAAGCTAGAAAAAAGGAAGATGGAAGGAAAAGGAAGAAAGGAGGATGGAAGGAAAAGGAAAAAGCAAAGTTGAAGTAAAAGAAAAAAGGAAGAGGGTAAAAAGAAGTTAAAAGGAGGAAGATAGAAGTTGGAAACAAGGAAGACGAAAGGGAAAGGAAAAAAAATGGTGGAAGGAAGAAATTAGAGAGAAAGAAGAGTGAAGCAAGAAGTTAGAAGAAAGAAAGATGAAACGAAGAATAAAGAAAGAAAGACGAAAGTAAGAAGGAAAAAAGAAGAAAAGAAGAATTGAGGAAGAAGTGAGAACGAAAGAAGAAAGAAACGAACAAAAGAGAAGGAAAAAAGAAAGAAGGACACGAAAGGGAAGAGAAGGAGGCAGAAGGGAGGAAGAAAGAAAGATGGAATAAAGATGGAAAGAAGAAAAAAGCAGGAAGGAAGGAATGATCAAGGAAGAAGGAAGGAATAAGGAAGAAAAAAGAAGGAAGAAGGAAGGAAGGAAGAAGGACGGAAGAAGGAAGAAAATGAGAAGAAAGAAAGAAGGAAGAAAGGAGAAACAAGTGAAAGAAGAAAAGAGGAAGAAAGGAGGAAGAAAAAAGGAAGAAAGGAAAAGGGACAAAGGAAGAAAAAAGGAAGTAAGAAGGATGGAAGAAAGAAGGGAAGAAGAAGAAAGGAAAAAGGAGGAATGAAGGAAAGAAGAAGTAAAGAAAAAGAAAGAAAGAAGGAAGTAATGATGAAGGAAAAAAAAGAAGTAAGAAGAAAGAATTTAGAAAAAAGGAAGAAACATAGAAGGAAGAAGGAAGGAAAAATGAAGGAAGAAAGATAGAGGGAAGAAGGATAAAAGACGAAGAAAGAAGAAGGGAAGAAGAAAACAAAGAAAAAATAAGGAAGGAAGAAGGATCGAAGAAAGAAGGAAGGAAAAAGGAAGGAAGGAAAAAGGAAGGAAGAAAGAAGGAAGAAGAAAAGAAATAAGAAGGAATAATTTAGAAAAAAGAAAGACGGAATAAAAAAGAATAAAGGAAGAAGAAAGGAAGAAGGAAGGAAAAAGGAAGGAAGAGAGGAGGAAAGAAGGAAGAAAGGAGGAAGACGAAGAAGGTAAGAAGGAAGAAAGAAGGAAGGAAGAAGGATGGAAGAAAGAAGGAATGAAGAAGGAAGGGATAAAAAAGGAAGAAGAAAGGAATGATGAAGGAAAAAGGAAGGAAGGAAAAATTAAGGAAGGAAGAAGGACAGAAGTAAGAAGGAAGAATCTAGGAAAAGGAAGATGAAAGGAAAAAGGAAAAAAGGAAGAAAGAAGGAAAAAGGAAGATGGAAAGAAAAGGAAGAAATGAGCAGGAGGAGAAAAGCAAAATTGACGGAAAAGAAAGAAAAGAAGAGGGAAGGAAGAAGTTAGAAAAAGGGAGGGAGAACTTAGAAAAGAGGAAGACGAAAGGAAAAAAAAGAAAGAAGGTGGAAGGACGAAATTAGAAAGGAGAAAGACGCAAGCAAGAAGTTAGAAGAAAGGAAGATGAAAGGAAGAATAAAGAAAGACGAAAATAAGAAGAAAGGAATAAGGAAGGAAGAAGAAAAGAAGAAGGAAGAAAGAAGAAAAGAAGAAGGAAGGAAGAAGTGAGAACGAAAGGAGGAAGAAAGGAACAAGAAGGAAGGAAAAAAGAAAGAAGGAAGAAAGAAGACGAGAAGAAGAAAAAGAAAAGAAAGAAAAAACGAGAAAGAATAGAAGGAGAGGAACAGGAATAAAAAAGAAAGGCACGAGCAAGAAAGAGGAGGGGAGCAAACAAAAAAAGGAGGAAAGTGGAAGTAAGGAAGAAAGAAGAAAAAAGGAAGGTGGAAGTAAGAAAGAAGGAAGGAATAAGAAAGGAAGGAGATAACATACATAAGGAAAGAACAGGAAAAAAGAAAATAAAAGGGAAAGAAGGAAGGAAGAAAAAAAAGAGAGGAAGATATAAAGAAGGAAGAAAGGGAGAAGAGACAACGAAGGAAAAAAGAAAGGAAGAGTGGAGATAAATTTTAAAAAGGAGCGGAGAAGAGAGAAGTAAGAAAGAATAAAAAGGAAGCAAAACTAAAAATCAAGACAAAAAATTCACAGCCCATAAAATGGTTCTTCTCTGGTTTAATTAAATCAATTTTTAGACGATGGGACCAATACAATCACTGCTCAAAGTTGTGGGCATCCAAACCTTTCGGATTTTTAACCGATTACTTATCAAATGACTGATGCACTCTTACGCGACTGATTCAAGAACAATTTCAATTTTCCCTCAAAATTAAGCATTTTCCGATCTATTTCACTTAACGCTGGTATCTCGACGAGGAAATCCCGGCTAGCAAGCGTTCTGAATATAATTTTACACATGATTTATGATTCAATACCATGTTTCCACATACAAGACTTTCGGCGCAAATTGCATTACATTTTTATTGGGGAGGCGATGCGGATATTTTATCGGGCACGGATGCAAAATTTATCCCGCAGAAAATGTATATTTAGGTACATTAGAGCTACTGCGAGGTGGGAAGCGTACGCGACGACCCCATTAATTTTAAATATGTACATGCGTGTCTTTGTATCGATTTATTAAGCGTACAAGATGTTACAAGCAGCAGTTCATATTAACTGCTGTAAAGCATAAGTTTATGCATGGATAGACCAGACTTTTTGACCAAAACTACAATTCGAATTAAAGTGATTACTTCTCCGGAGTGCACACTTGTTTGTTAAACCATAAATCAATCAAGCTCAGATGTGAGCTTATTCGAGCAACATTTTTTTTAGAAATTTCGATATTTCAGTACTGAAATACAAATCTTGTCCCCTGAAACCAAGAAAGATTAAAAAACACAACAAAGATTGCTCTTTTCTCGGTTTCAGGAGACAAGATACAGAGATACTGTATCTCTCTGAAGATTATAACTTGGCTATCGAAACGTGTTAAAGCGACCTTTGTTGTGTTTTTTAATCTTTCTTGGTTTCAGGGGACAAGATTTGTATTTTAATTTTTGAAGATAACTAAGGACCAGTCCGTTTTACCAAAATTTCAGTATTAACCTTTTTCTCCCCCTTTTCACCTTTTTCGAAATGTTTAACCCGTTAGTAACATAATCGAACTAACAAAATAAGACACCGATTCATATCATTAAGTTTAAAAAATCTAGACTACTGATTAAACGAGTAGAAAAAACATTCAAAAACTAATAAAACCGTGTCAAGAAAGTTGAATACAAGGTCTCACAGTTTAGCGGACTGATTGTGCGGGTGCAAGTTGCTTGCTAGATTAGGGATTCTCTATAAGGCGACCCTTTGGACTTTTAAAAGTATTAGCGATTTAAAACACATTGATGAAGAAGCAAAAAGATATAAAAGTTAAAAATATCTAATTAACATGATAATTCACTTTTGGGTAAAATTATGATAAAAATCAAAGGAAACTTTTGCCAAACACAGTTGTTATATTCAGGGATCACCAGAACTATCATCGAGATCGATGATGAAAATGTGTTGATTCTGGTGATTCATAATTTGATTTACAAAGTTACAAGTTTTGAAATGGTTTCAGAATAACAAGATTTTTGCATAAGAATTACACCAAAATTTCATTGTTTGCCACGAAGTAAAGTATTTAAAATTGTGGCATAAAATACAACAAAAGCCTATAAATAACGAAATTTACTACGTACATGCATCACGGTATGGTTGTTTTATGCATCGAAGCTGTTGGTTCAAAAGCATTAACAGGCCAACGATCAGAGATGGACGTTGTAATGTTTGAAGAATCAGTGGGAGGGTGGCAATTCAACTTGTTTAGATTGTATGAAAATAAAGTACTGCACGGCGCCATTGCGTATGTTTCCTTCCTCGTGTAGCTGTCATGTTACCGCCCTAGAACAATAACTCGTTAAGAAAACTCGCCTCGATATTACCATTCTTAATTGATTCAGGGTCTGAATGGAAAGGCGTTACTTAAGTCGAATTGGTGTGGAGCATTCGATGTTTGCATAATTGTCCCCCAAATAACATGAATTATACCATCTCCCAGTGATGCTTTTTCACATAAAAAATCCTCAGGACGATGTCCCAGGATCAAAGTGTCAACAACAGGTTCCATGAGATAGCGCTAAAATGCATTAAGGCGTTCGACCTCAACGTATTAGCTGATTGTGGTGTATTGTATATGGACGGCCGTAATTACTGTATTGCAATCCAACAAACTGTGCTAACATCTGAATGAAATAATCTAAAGCACTTTGATCTGCACTATATGCTTCAGTAAAGAAAAAACGTTTTTTTATTTGATAATAATTAATAATATCTGGGTTAGAAAGCCTTGGAATTATATATATTTATATAAGACCACACTAAGGCTCTGCAACATACCTATGCAGTTTCTCGTCGTTTTCTTCCATAAAAAAATAGGATTTTTTAAAGGTTAAGTCTCAATTAAGTTAGAGGATTCTGTCATCCTTTTTAGACGACAGTTATTCAGGAAAATGGGAACAACGCAAGAGTCAAATAAATTATGCGAACTTTCTGCCCACTAAAACGAAGATCTGCACACGAAGAGCAACCTTTGTGGTATTTTTTAATCGTTCTTGGTTTCAGGGAACAATATTTGTATTTAAATTTTTAAAACGAAGATGGCAAATTTTTTATAGTCTTTTTCATCCAAAAACCATACAATTCTTTAGAAAAAAAGGAACAATTCCAGTATCCAGTATTAGTATCTCTCTGAAGATGATAGCTTGGCTGTCGAAACGCGTTAGCTAGTAACCTCTGTTGTGTTTTTTAATCTTTCTTGGTTTCAGGGGAAAAGTTTTTTATTTTAATTTTTGAAGATAACCAAGGACTAGTCCGTTCCACCAAAAAAAAATTCAATAACATTTAGGACGATGTCATTGGCATATTTTTCTCCCTACAAATTTTATTTTGCTTTTGAAAAATAGGTGGACATTAGGTGTCAAGTTAAGTTACGCTGGCTGAAACCGAACCGTGCGGAAAATGCGGAATAAAATTAGAGCTGTGAAATGAAAAGTAAAAGGGAATGGAGGCAGTTACGCGTCGCCAGATGGCATGTCGTTCTCTCTAACTGTTTTAATTACTTAACTTACTTACTTCGTTTGTTTGTCCAGGCTATCGATTGCCGAAAGTTGTACGCCAGACTGGGACTTTTCCAAGGAAATAAGAGAAGTTCAAGCTGAAGAACACGAGAGCACTTTCGTGCGAAAAAAGTTTTAAAAAAACAATTTAATCCACCTCGGACGGTCGGTTCATTCCCGAAATTGCTTACAAACTTTTTTTTAATATATATTCGACTTCCTGTTCTCACTTTTAAATAGAATTATTTCGCCGAAATCAGCTGAAATGTGTCTCATGTTATTAGAACGTTTGCATCCGAGAAAATGTAGTGTGCTGTCTCTGGAAATGTTGTCTACTTGTCAGTAGTTCTTTCTCTTGAGTAAGTTTTATATTCCATATGTCCATATTGTTAATTAAATAAACCGGTGGTTTGGGCATTGAACATTAATTTTGTCGATGCGTCGTTATTTACGTTTTAGTTTTTATCTAATTGGTTTCCCATATTTTTACATCTTTTATTTCTTGAAAGTCTTGTTTCATTTATTTTTTTTGCTAGGCTGATAGATTAGAAGAGCCAAAGATTCAAAACAGATGTAATTATTTTCATATTAGATGCAAGTGTAAAGAAATCAAATAATTAAACTGCAAAATAATACGTAAGTTACCCAGCGAGATTCGCTCTTGTCAGCTGCTTTATCATCTGCACTGGCTGAATGACTGATAACGCGATAAATCTATGCTGACCTATAAAGTTGTAAACGATTTAAGTTTGTTGCGAACCAGGGGCGGCCTATGAGGCGGTTTATGGGTCCATTAGCTTCGCCTTTAAGGGGTCGAATATTTTTTCACTTTTTCCGTCTCTCCTTAGCCTAAGTCTACTAATATAACTGATAAAATTAATAACATAATGACTAAAATGTCATATCTGCAGTGTACAAATTAGCAAACTTATGACCATTTTTCGAGTTAAACATTATTCTAAAATTACTCGCTTGCTTTATGCCCCCAATGCACGAACTTCATTACAAACTTTTATCTAGGAGGGCATTTTAATAATTCCCCCTTTGACAAAATCAAATATTTACCTCAGCATCGAGAGAATATTTGTTCGCAGATACCTTTTCGAGGTTTATTGCATCGAAATCCCGAGTAAAGCGTTCTAAGCATTAAAAGAAATATCCGATACTTGTAAGTCAAATCTCATCCTTTGAACTCCCATAAATTTCGCCCAAGAGAGGCATTACCTTTGACCCGGAAAACAGCATTTCTGAAGCAGCCGGAAAAGCAACATAAATCTCGAAGGATCAATTATGTATAATGCAATTATTCGGGAGATTTATTTCCAATATAAGCATACTTACAGTCGGAGCTTTTGCCTCTCGACGCAGGCGAAACGAATCGGATATTCCACTCACCTGAAAATAAAAATGAATGAGTGACTAATAGAAAATCGTGAATTGTGATGGAAATACTGTTACTAGATTTGACTTTATCTCAAGATTCTACAACTTTGAGCTGAACGTATCAACTTTTTTTGCAAGTATCTCTAACTTGCCACTTCTTTCGTTTTTACCAAAGTGTTTATCAGTATTTTTCAAATTTTTCTCGAACCTTTCACTTTTTTTGTAGAAATTTCGTGTTGAAATTTTTAATTAATTTTAGATCCATAACTATTAAACTTTATTAATGATTTAAACAACTAATTGACATTTCCAACCCTTACTTCCTGAAACTCTTTAATATTCATAAATAAAGACAGGATGTTATACCACTAAAAAATCCCCAAAATTGCGCCATAGATTACATAAGAAAATGCCAACAATTGCAGTACAAACATTTAAATTGCTGCATAAAATAATACTACAAATTAATTAAGATTAACAAAAAAATTTTATAATAAAATAACATTATATTTATATTTTTTTTTTGGTGGAATGGACTGGTCCTTGATTATTTTCAAAAATTTAAATACAAGTCTTGTCCCTTGAAACCAAAAAATATTAAAAAACACAACAAAGGTTGCTCTAACGCGTTTCGACAGCCAAGCTATCGTCTTCAGAAAGATCAGTATCTCTGATGATAGCTTGGGTATCGAAACGCGTTAGAGCAACCTTTATCTCTCTGAAGACGATAGCTTGGCTGTCGAAACGCATTAAAGCAACCTTTATCTCTCTGAAGACGATAGCTTGGCTGTCGAAACGCGTTAGAGCAACCTTTGTTGTGTTTTTTAATCAGAGCGATACTGATCTCTCTGAAGATGATAGCTTAGCTGTCGAAACGCATTAGAACAACCTTTGTTGTGTTTTTAATCTTTTTTGGTTTCAGGGAACAAGATTTGTATTTTGGCATTATATTTTAATCAAACCGATTATCTATTTAACAAAACTTTTTTTTAACAGTTTTAGAATTTTGGACTACAAAATCGAAATATTAAAAAATAAATTGAAAGTTTTATCTCAAAATTTTATCAAAAGTCGAAACTACGGATTTCACCTGAAAATCTTTTGAATATATTCCTTGGAATTTTGACTTCGTCTGAAACATTTTGAATATCATCGATATTTCGTTCGGAAGTCAAAATTTAGGAAAAGTTAAAATTATTTTTTAAATTTGAATAAAATAAATTCAAAACCCCAACATTATAAAAACGTAAAATTTTGAAAAAAACCAAAATTGACAAAAAAAACTTCTAAATAAGGTAAAAGTTTAAAAAAAAGTTGAAATACTAAGAAACGAATATGATAACGAAGGTTTCCACGGCCAGAGTCAGTACAGGATATACTTCTTCCGGGATTGGACCGTGTCAAAGAACTACTAAAAGTGTTCGACGTTTTGCCCACCATCGTAGGAGGCTTCTTCAGGAACTGTTCCTGAAGAAGCCCCCTACGATGGTGGGCGAAACGTCGAACACTTTTAGTAGTTCTTTGACACGGTCCAATCCCGGAAGAAGCATATCCTTTACTAAGAAACGAAATCATAAAAAATCGAAATTTTGAAAGGTGTTAAAATTTTAGAGAAAACGTAATTTACAAAAAAATTGAAAATTTGGAGACAATCCGAACTTTTCAAAAAACATTAAAACTTATCCAAATTTTCAAAAAAAGTCGAAAATGTTAAGTCGAAGTTTTTAAATAAAATCAAAATTTTGGATATTGTAATTTTCAAAAAATGTTGAAATTTTCGACTTTTTCTTGAAATTAGACTTTTTTAAAAACTTCGATTTTAGCTTTTTTAAAAATTTCGACCTTTTTTTAAAAGGTCGGTAATTTTTGACGATTTCCTCTTTTTCTAAACATTTTGCTTTTTTTGACAATTCTGGCTTTTTTTTAGTTTTTTTTGGAAATTGTGCTTTTTTTGGAGCTGAGATTTTATTTGAAAAACTCCACGGTTTTATGAAATTTTGACTTTTAAAGACCAAAATTTTGCTTTTTTTAAACAATCAATATAATTTCAACTTTGGCTTGAAAACATTTTTGATAATTTTGACTATTTTTGAAAAGTTTGAATTTTTTGAAAACCTCGATTTTAAAAAATTTGAGTTTTTTTTAAAAATGTCGACCTTTTTTCAAAGTGTCGACAATTTTTTAAGAACTCCCCTTTTTCTAAACATTTTGCTTTTTTGAAAATTCTGGCTTTTTTTTAGTTTTCTGGAAATTCTGTTTTTTTGAAACGTTGAGATTTTATTTGAAAAATTCCACGTTTTTATGAAATTTTAATTTTTAAAGATTTAAATTTTTTCAAAATTTTGCTTTTTTTAAGCAATCAATATAATTTCAACTTTTGCTTGAATACATTTTTGATAATTTTGACTATTTTTGAAAATTTTAAATTTTTTTAAAATCTAGACTTTTTTCAAAACGCCCATCGGTTATCAAGATTTCCACTTTTTATTTTAACTGTTCTGTTTTTGAAAAGTTGCAGCTCTAAAATTCGACTTTTTTTGAAATCTAGATTTTTTTGAAAATTTCGATTTTATAAAATTTCGATTTTAGAAAATTTCAACTATGTTGAAAATTCGACCTTTTTTCAAAATATCGACATTGCTTCAAGATATCCCATTTTTCCACATATTTTGCTTTTTCAGAATTTGACCTTTTTTTAAAAATTGTGCTATTTTTTAAAAATTTTATTTGAAAAATTCGACGTTTTTATAAAATTTTGACTTATAGATTTGAACTCCGTTCGAAATTTCGCTTTTTAAGATTAAAACAGAGCAAATTTTGACTTGCATGAGAACATTTTTCTAATTTTGACTTTTTTGAAAATATTGAATTTTTGAAAATCCAGACTTTTTTAAAACGCCTATGGCTTATTAAGGTTTTTCATTTTTTTTTATCTGTTGGCTTTTTGAAAAGTTTGACTTCCTAAATTCGACTTTTTCTTGAAATTTAGAGTTTTTTGAAAATTTCGATTTTAGAAAATTTCAGTTTTTTAAAAAAAGTTTCGTTTTTTTTTCAAAATATTGACATTACTTCAAGATTTCGTCTTTTTCTAAACATTTTGATTTTTTAAACATTTTGACTTTTTCAGTTTTCCTGAAATTGGTCCTTTTTCGAAATTTTATTTGAAAAACTCCAGGTTTTTATAAAATTTTGACTTTTAAAGATTTAAACTGTTTCCAAAGCTTTCCTTTTTTTTAACAATTAATATTTAAAATTTCAACTAGATTGAAAATATTTTTGATAATTTGACACTTTTTTCAAATTTAGTTTTTTAAAAGAAAATCAATGTTTAAAATTTCGACTTTTGGTAATTTTAAGTTTTTTTGAAAATTTTGAATTTTTTGAAAATCTAGACTTTTTCAAAGGGCCGATCGCTTGTAAAGATTCCCATTTTTTTTTAACTTTTCCCTTTTTGAAAATTTTGAATTCCGAAGTTCGACTTTTCCTTAAAACTTGGACCTTTGTGAAAATTTCGATTTCAGAAAATATCAGCTTTTTTAAAATTTGTTACCTTTTTCTAAAATATTGATATTTTTTCAGTATCCCCTTTTTCAAACATTTTGTTTTTATACAAAATTTGGCTTTTTCAATTTTCCTGAAATTGTATTTTTTTAAAACTGAAATTTTGTTTGAAAAATTCGCCCTTTCTATAAAATTTTGACCATAAAAAATTTGAACTTTTTTTAAAATTTCATTTTTCATTTTTTTTAAACTATGCCCCTTTTGAAAAGTTTGACTTCCAAAATTGGACTTTTACTTGATATTTAGACCTTTTTGAAAATTTTGATTATTGCAAATTTTGGTTTTAGAAAAATTCAGTTTTTTGAAAATTTCGACCTCTTTTCAAAATATCGACATTTTTCCAAGATTTCCCCTTTTTCTCAACATTTTGTTTTTTGAAAATTTAGGGTCTTATTAATTTTCTTGAAATTGAGCTTTTTTTGAAACTCTGAAATTTTATTTGAAAAAGTCGATGTTTTTATAAAATTTTGACTTTTAAAGATTTAAATTTTATTCAACATTTTGGTCTTTTTAATTTTCTTGAAACTGTACTGTTTTCTTAACTTTGAAATGTTATTTTAAAAAGTTGGCGTTTTTATGAAATTTTGACTTTTAACGATTTGAACTTTTTTCAAAATTTCGCTTTTTGAAAGAATCAATTTTTAAAATTGAATTTTTTAAAAATTTTGACTTCAAAATTTCAGTTTTTTCAAGATTTCTACTTTTCTCGAAATTTTGCCTTTTTTAAAATTCTGACTTTCAAAATTCGACCTTTTTTGATATTTAGGCTTTTACCTGGTATATTGTAGGCGTATCAAGCGAGTTAAACTTTTATTTCTTTAAAAGGATATGGCGCAATGAATAGACGATTGCTTCTTGCAAGGTAGGTCGCGAGTTCAAATCTCGCTGCCAATCAGACCGATTTTTAATTCTACTATTTGTCTTACTCACAGCTACGTAACATTGTTAACATTAGCGCGTGTCAGTAACGAGAATTAGGGCGCTAGTGAAGGCAAACTCTCAATCAAAAAACGCTCAATACGCCCAAAGAAATTTTTACTTCAATAAATTTGACATTTCTCACCCTTGCGTTGTGGAACACACGTCTAATTGAAGCTTTGGACGGGAATCTGGATTAGACGGAATATTCGTAGGAGTCTGAGATCCATGGAGCTTGTTAGCATAACAAAGGCTAAAAAAATTGCTGGCATAACCGCCAATGATGCTGTAAAGCAATATCTGGTCCGATCGCAGCAAATATTTATAGAAATATCGTGAAATTTTTAATACCTGTTGTTGTTTTAATTGTTAATAAAATTTAATAGTTTCAATAAATTTAAAATAAAAATCCACTTCCCTATTGAGTTTCCAATATAATAGATTTTTTTCCACTTGGACTGGCCCTTCGTACGAGCATTTATCCGATCTTTCCGGGGGTCTAAGAACAACTACAAATTACCTGCTGTAGAGAAAAAAAAATACTAAGACCAAAGTCTCATTGTTAAGGCGGCCACGCCCAAGTGTTAAATTTCAGTTGCGTATAAATTTTCCAATAATATAGTTAATTTTACGGCCCTCGTCAGCCATAAAGTTGGCGAACAGAAAAGCCACATGGAAATAAAATATCGGTTTGTTTATTTATTATACACGACACGGAATTAAATAAACATACGATCTTGTATCAAAGTTTAGTGTTATTGCCACGTTAAAAGTCTCCCGGAATGAATGTAAAATACTTTGACATGTCAATTTGCCGGAAGAAATTGCCAATTAATTTGCATTTACTAGAAAGTTAAATAAACATTTCAATGGATATGTTTATCAATCTGTTGGAAATTGCTCAGATGATTGGATTGTAAAAAGAAGTTGAATATCCAAAGATCAAACTTACAAACTTCTGTAACGGAAATGACTTTAGATAATATTCACGTCAACACAACTTAATTAATTTAATAGGACTATCTTGGTAAAAACTAAACAATGGTGAAGTTATTCGGGAAAATAATCGAGCCCAATAAGAAAGAACAGCGCCTCGCCAAGTGGAATAACAAAAAGTAAACAGAGCATTCTTCCTTGACGTTTTAATACCGAATAATTAATCGTCCATCAATCTCCTACAGTGTTGGAGTTTGTGTCGTTTCTTGCACAAAGAAAGGACCTTGTTTTAGAAAAGCATTCTAATAAATCACGAGATGTCAAATGCCACCATGAAACTACTACCACTTCGGATGGGCCTGCGACCATTAGCCGCTATCGTTGCGATCTGGAGCGATCGATGTCACGGTAGTTTGGTTTTGCGCCAAAATAAACCCATTTGTTTTCCCTAAAAGATTTCTAAAATTTCTAATTTTTTAATAAATTCTAATATTTTTATATATATTTCGATTCTGCTGCAGATTCAAGTTTTTTCCAACATTTTAACTTTTGGCCAGATATTTCGTACTAAAATTCAAAATTTAAATAAAAAATGGACGAAGTTACAAATTTAAAATCGAAGTTGTAGTTACTTATCATTTTTTTTCTTCTATGTGTTCTAACAACTCGCTACGTGTGTGGGAAGGTGTGTCTGAGGAAGTGTGGAGGGTCTTTGGATTTGAGGAGGGCCTTTGGATTTGAGGAGGGCCTTTGGATTTCAGGAGGGCGGTTGGATTTCAAGAGGGCCTTTGGATTTCAGGAGGGCCTTTGGATTTTAGGAGGGCCTTTGGATTTCAGGAGGGCCTTTGGATTTCAGTAGGGCCTTTAGATTTCAGGAGGGCTTACTCCCCTGGTAACTGCCCCCATGCTAAAACGTTGGGGCCGAATATTTTATCGCAATTCATAACTATCTTTGTAAGAATGTGAATGCTTTTCACTTGAGACATTTTGTGGTGTTAAAATTATGACGGTCACTAATTTTATTAATGTTTCCATCGACTGTCTCACTGAAAATAGACAATTTCTTTGTTTTTAATTATCGCACAAGAAAATTGTGATTAGATTTCAGTATAATAAATAAAAAATATTTTGATGGTAATGCTCACTTCATGAATTTCATTATTTACATAGTGACCTCATTTGAGCCAAACCAATAAAGCCACGTGTTGCTGCTAATTATGTTACAAATCGACCTATTTTTGTTCTGTTATCGAGCATTTTTCGGGAAAATGCATATTGCTTTCGGGGGTCTATGAACTCTGTAATAAGAGAATAGTGAAACTTTTCGGAAACCGCAGCTGCTGCAGAGTGACACAGTAGGATTACCGAGGAACGTACATGATAAATGATCACCCTTTTCACCCACGACACGCACCACTTTATACGCAGCAATTTATCGACTCGGAATTCTCAAGTGTGCCCATCCAAAGTGAAAGCATGCAAACACCCAACTAAAAGACAGGATATCAATTTGCCATCTAAAATTCAAGGAAGTGTGTGCGATGAGTATCAAAATTCGCTTAGATGGATAAAAAAAAACAATAAGCGTCTTCGGTGGAGTTTTTTAAATAATAGCAGCTCAAATAATTTCATTGCAAGTAGTAGATGAAATTACTTTTATTTTTAATTAATAAAATTAGAACACTGTTATTTATTAGAGCTGATAACAATAAAATAATTATTCCTTTGGAGCAATTAATTAAAACGTGTCCTCATTGCCTGTAATAACAATATCTTTAATGGTTTGTTTATTAGCCATAAAACTGCTCCTGCTCTTTAACTGAGATTAATTTCGGAATATAATTTATCTGCCACGGCGCAACGAAGCCGTTTTATAGCTTAATTTTCGACTTTTTCCAACATTTTAACTACAAATCTTGTCCCCTGAAACTAAGAAAGATTAAAAAATACAACAGAGGTTGCTCTAACGCGTTTCGATTGCCAAATTATCATCTTTAGTATTTCTCTGAAGATGTCAGCTTGGCTATCGAAACGCATTCAGTATCTCTCCGAAGATAATAGCTTGGCTATAAAACGCATTAGAGCAAACTCTGTTGCGTTTTTTAATCTTTCTTGGTTTCAGGGGACAATATTTGTATTTCATTTTTTGAACATAACCAACGACCAGTCCGTGCCACCAAAAAAAAAACAAAGAGCTTAATATATTTTCTCTCTCAAAATTGTCTATGATCGTTGAGTGATCACTCAACGTTATGATATAAACGGTAAATACGACTAACTCATCGCGAAATTATTGAACGCATCAAGCTATCAAGAATATTTTCGAGCAGTTTCAAATTTTAAAAAGTAATTCTTTCAAAAAACGAAATTTTGAAAAAAAGCTCAAATCGTTTAGTCAAAATTTCCTACAAGCGCCAAGTTTTTAAAATAAAATTTCAAAGTTAAGAAAACAGTACAGTTTCAAGAAAATTAAAAAGACCAAAATTTTGAATAAAATTCAAATCTTTAAAAGTCGAAATTTTATAAAAATGTCGAGTTTTTCAAATAAAATTTCAGAGTCTCAAAAAGAGCACAATTTCAAAAAAAATCAAAAAGCCTAAATTTTCAAAAAACAAAACGTTTAGAAAAAAGGGATTCTTGAAAAACTGTCAATATTTTGAAAAAAGGTCAACATTTTTTTCAAGGCTAAAATTTTCTAAAATCGAAATTTTCAAAAAAGTCTCAATTTCCAGAAAAAGTCGAGTTGAAGAAGTCAGTCGTTTCAAAACGCGAATAATTTTAAAAAGTGACAAATTTGATAAGCGGTCGGCGTTTTAAAAAAAGTCTAAATTTTCAATATTTTCAGAAAAAGGCAAAATTGTCAAAAATGTTTTTAAGCAAGTTAAGATTTTAAACATTGTTTTATTTTTAAAAGCGACATTTTGAAAAAAAATAGTTTAAATCTATAAAAGTTCCTAATTCTCTCTCTAAATTTTATAAAAACGTCGAATTTTTCAAATAACATTTTCAAAACAAGCACAATTTTAAGAAATTTAAAAAATCCATCATTCTAAAAAAAACAAAATATTTGGAAAAAGGGGAAATCTTAAAGAAATTTCGATATTTTGACATAAAATTTTGACAAAACTGAAATTTTCCAAAATCGAAAATTTCAAAATAGTTTGTATTTCAAAAAAAGTCGAATTTTAGAGGTCGAACATTTCTAAAAGGGAACGGTTGAAATAAAAAGTGGAAATCTTGATAACCTATCCGTGTTTTGAAAAGTATAGATGTTCCAAAAATTTAGAATTTTTAAAAATAGTGAAAATTATCGAAAATATTTTCAATCAAATTGAAATTTTAAATACTGATTGTTAAAAAAAGCAAAATTTTAGAAACAGTTTAAATCTCTAAACGTCAAAATTTTATAAAAACGTAGAGTTTTTCAAATAAAATTTCAAAGTTTTAAAATAAGCATAATTTCAATACAATTAAAAAAAGCGAAAATTTTTAAAAAAGTAAAATGTTTGGAAAGAGGGGAAATCTTGAAGAAATGTCGATATTTTGAAAAAAGGTCGAAATTCTTAAAAATTGTCTAAAATCGAAGTCTAAACTTCAAGGAAAAGTCGAATTTTAGAAGTCAAACTTTTCAAAAAGGAAACAGAAAAAAGTAAAAATCTTGATGAGCGATTGAAATGTCTAGATTTTCAAAAAATTGAAAATTTCCAAAAAATTAAAAAGGTTTTTGTGGGAGTCGAAATTTTAAACATTGATTCTTAAAAAAAAAAAGTTGAAATCTATAAAATTCAAAATTTTATAAAAACGTCGAACTTTTCAAATAAAATTTTTAAAAACTCACAATTTTTAGAAATTTAAAAAAGCCAAAATCATTGAAAAAAGTAGCATGTTTGGAAAAATGGAAAATCTTGAAGAAATGTCGATCTTTTGAAAAAACATCGAAATTTTCAAAGATACTGGAATTTTCTAAAATCGAAATTTTTAAAAAAGTCTAACTTTCAAGAAAAAGTCGAATTTTAGAACTTTTCAGAAACGGAACAATTAAAAAAAAGTAGAAATCTTGATAAGGGGCCGGCGATTTGAAAAAGTCTAGATTTTCAAAAAAATCCCGAAATTTTCAAGTCAAAATTAACAAATATCGAAATTATCAGAAGCAAAACTGTTCAAAAAATTCCAACTATTTCAAAAATCACAATTGCAAACAAATTTCAATTTTGGATGTAAAAATTTCTAAAAAAATTGATATTTTCAAAGTTCAAATATTTTAAAAATATCAACTTATCGAGGAAAGGTTAAAATTTTCAAAAAATGTCGAAATTCAAGTCAAAATTTACAAAAATCGAAATTTTCAGAAGCCAAACTTTTCAAAAAAGTCCAAATTTTCAAAAATCAAAATTTCAAAAAAAAAATCGATTTTTGGACGTCACAATTTCCAAAAAGTCGATATTTTCAAAGTTTAAATTTTTTAAAAATATCGACTTGTCAAAGAAAGGTTCAAATTCTCAAAAAATATCAACATTTCGAATTCAAACTTACAAAAAATCAAAATTTTCAATAGTTAAACTTTTTAACAAATTCTAAATTGTCAAAAATTGATATTTCAAAAAAAAGTGTTATTTTTAATAGATTCAAAATTTAAAAATGTCCAAATTTTTAAAATAAGATAAAATTTCAACAAAAAATCGACTTTTGAAAAAGTAGAAATTTTCAAAGACAAAATTTCGAAAAAAAAGTGGAAATCCTAAAAAAATTGACATTTTGAAACCAAATAAATTGTCAACAATTTCGAAATATTTAAATATAAAATCGCAATTATAAAAACAAATTAAATTTTCGAAATGGCCTAATTCTTTAGGGAAGCACTAATTTTGAAAAAAGTCGAAACTTACAAAAGACAAAATTTTCAATATTCCGGTTGACGTTTTCCAAAAAAAAATTGAAATATTCATAAAATTTCGAAATTTTTAATATTCTAGTTGAAATACGGAGAGGTTTTAATTTTTTAACAAGTCATAATAATTTCACAAAAAGTAAAAATTTGAATAATGATGAAATTTTCAACAAAAGATTTATTAAAAAATTGAAGTAACAAGTTCGAGGACAACATTCTGAAAAAAGGTAAAAAAACTGTTTTTAATTTTAAATTGAAATTTTCAAAAGCAGCATTTCTCACAAAAAAATCATAGCCAGTATCTCTCTGAAGATGATAGCTTGGCTATCGAAACGCGTTAGAGCAACCTCTGTTGTGTTTCTTAATCTTATTTGGTTTCAGGGGACAAGATTTGTATTTCAATTTTTACAGATAACAAAGGACCAGTCCGTTCCACCAAATAAAAAGAAAAAAATATTGTACTTAAGGTTTTTTTTTGGTCTTTAGTTATGTTCAAAAATTGTAATACAATTCTTGTTCCCTGAAACCAAGAAATTTTAAAAAACACGACAAAAGTTGCTCTAACGCATTTCGATAGCTAAGCTATCGTATCTCTCTTAAGATTTTGGTGGTCCTTGGTTATCTCCAAAAATTGAACTACAAATCTTGTTCTCTGAAACCAAGAAAGATAAAAAACGAAACAAAGGTTTCCCTAAAGCGTTTCAATAGCCAAACTATCATCTTCAGAGAGATACCATCTCACAGTATCTCTCTGAAGATTTTTGTTTGATGGGACGGACTGGTCCTTGGTTATTTTCAAAAATTGAAATACAGAACTTGTCCCCTGAAACCAAGAAAGATTAAAAACACAATAAAGATTGTTCTAACGCGTTTCGACAGCCAAGATGTCATCTTCAGAGAGAAACTACTACTACTACTACTCTCTGAAGATGACAGTTTGGCTGTCGAAACGCGTTAGAGCAACTTTTGTTGTGTTTTTAAAGATTAAAAACACAATAAAGATTATTCTAACGCGTTTCGACAGCCAAGATGTCATCTTCAGAGAGAAACTACTACTACTACTACTCTCTGAAGATGACAGTTTGGCTGTCGAAACGCGTTAGAGCAACTTTTGTTGTGTTTTTAAAGATTAAAAACACAATAAAGATTGTTCTAACGCGTTTCGACAGCCAAGATGTCATCTTCAGAGAGAAACTACTACTACTACTCTCTGAAGATGACAGTTTGGCTGTCGAAACGCGTTAGAGCAACTTTTGTTGTGTTTTTAAAGATTAAAAACACAATAAAGATTGTTCTAACGCGTTTCGACAGCCAAGATGTCATCTTCAGGGAGAAACTACTACTACTACTACTACTACTACTCTCTGAAGATGACAGTTTGGCTGTCGAAACGCGTTAGAGCAACCTTTCTTGTGTTTTTAATCTTTCTTGGTTTCAGGGGACAAGTTATGTATTTCAATTTTCTCTGAAGATGATAACTTGGTTATCGAAACGCTTTAGAGCAACCTTTGTTTCGTTTTTTATTCTCTCTTGGTTTCAGAGAACAAGATTTGTAGTTCAATCTCTGAAGATGATAATTGGCTATCGAAACGCGTTAGAGCAACCTTTGTTGTGTTTTTTAATCTTTCTTGGTTTCCGGGGACAAAATTTTGTATGTCGATAGTTTTCAAAAAAAAATTAAATCGAAATATTCATAAAAGTTGGAAATATTCAAAACCAATTCGAGAAAAAGTGGAAATTTGAAAAAATGAGAGAATATTTCAAAAAATCGAAATGAAAAATGGTGTTTTCAAACAGGTAAAAATCGAAATTTTCAAAAAACGGTCGAATTTAAAAAAAAAGACCAACATTTTATGCTTTCACTTTTTCCTTCATAGCATCAAGATAAAAATTGAAAATTTTCATACAAATAAATTCTAATTAATTATGAGAAAAACAAGTGGAATTTAGTTACTTTAAAGACCAATTGGTCGAATTTCAACCACATGCCTGTGGTCGAATTTCAGTCACATGCCTGTGGTCGAATTTCGACCACAGGCATATTCTTAAAAATGCCAACATTTTACATTGTTGTTTTTAGCTTACTACAAAAGATTCATTTCTGACGTCTTAGAAATTAAAAAAAAAAAACAATGATCATGTATTTTTAGTAGTAATGAGAAATAGTATAACGTAAAACGCAAATTGTTTTACCTTATAAATTTGAGCGAACAATTTTTGCATATAACATATATAAATATGTATGTATTTGGTATCTCGGAAACGGCTCTAACGATTTGGATGAAATTTTCGTTTTGGTCAAATTTTTGCTTGTGGAGTCCATTAAAATTGGTGTCTTTTCCAAAAAAACGATTTTACACAAAAAAAAAACATTTTCTTTGTAGTCATCTCGTAAATCTTAGCGATACTTGCATTGGATGTTAGGATACTGGTACAGAGATGGCGCTGGCGTCTTACGTTGTGTAGCCCTCTCGCAATGGATGTTAGGATACCGGTAACGAGATGACATTGATGTCTTATGTGTCATTTATCGGTCAGAGACTACACAAAAAGTATTTAAGCAATACGTACATTCGGTCGGTACTAATGCTGGAATATACGGTCTGATTGGTCAGGACCGAACAACATTAGAGGAAACAACTCTCTTTGTTTTCTTGCATTGGATATTAGGATTTAAACGTAAAATTGATGCTATAAATATGGATTTGTAGGATAAAATTGAATTAAACTTAAAAAAAACGAAAAAACAAGATTTTGCAAAAATAAACATCCCAAGCGATGCAACGCAAAAGGTTTCCATGATCCCTGTCACCTGTCAGTAATGAGTTGATATTTTATTTTAAATTGTACGACAAAATTGTGCAATTTTTGGTTATCACTTATTTCATTATTTGAAAGTTCTTTGGGAAAGCCGCTATCATATTGTTCGATTGCATGCAATATGGCTCAAAGTTGATATGAATTTAATTGCAAGCTTTTACTCTCACTTAATTCATATCAAAAATGATAAGAACCCACTGTGAAAGTGTTAATTAGTTTTCTTTGAAGTAGTATACATTTTCTACACCATTTTTATAACGTGTTATTGGCAGCATTTTATTTGACTTTTTCGACGCCTCAAAAAAAAACTAGAACAATAAAAATCTGGAGTTTTTCAAGACAAAAGACCAAACATACCCAACAGTTATGTATATTATCTTGGATTCTTATTAAAAATTTCCATGGTCTTTCAAAGATGTACTAAAATCAGCTATACGTCTATTCGTAGCCGAAAAGGAAGATAAAAATAATGAACACATCTAGACAAGGGTCGTAAAGATATGGGAGTTATTCCAAATTGAAATAAATTTGTCTGTCAGATAAAACAGTAATACTCGAATACAGTTTTAGGAAACTTGAAGTGGTTTCAGATGACGCCATTCGAGACACGACTGACATCGGAAACGAAAGGTCGGACGAATATTGCGCCAAGTTTAACTTTTACGAACACGTTCTAAAAAATTTATCGTGTATCTTGAGACGAACAAATTTTCTATTAGTGAGAATAATCAACACCAGTACTGTTCTGTAGTTGATGTTTAATTCAATTAGTTTATCCTAATGCACAGATCAATGAGTTTGAACATTTATTATATTCGAAGTTTGGAAACCAAAGACCAGTTTCGATCTTGTTAGATCTCGTCAGTTTGGTATATCCAACTCGAATACTAATAAGTGTCCCGACAAGTAGTAGGGGGAAGTCCCGTAACGCCGGATGGCACCTAACGTCGGACACTCGAAGTATCTCGACAAGTCGCAACGCGTTTGTTTAAAAAACAGGTGATAGGGGCGCGGGGGAACGTAACAATACACGATCGCGGGTCCCGGTTCGCCAATGTCGCGCAACGCCTAGGTGGGAACAGTTGATTGCTGTTTTTGGTGGAAATACATTGCGTCACGTAAGATCAAAGTAAGTATAACTACAATGGTTTTTAGTTTATGTGGTTTTGATAATTGTTATTTTATGTCATAGTTAATACATATCTAAAATTTGTAATATTTTTTGTCGAATTCCATAGCAGTTTTTGTATATGACAATTAATTTAAGGATTCTCTGTCCCCTAGTACCGGACACAAAAGCTTCCCCTAATATCGGACAATAAAAAAACAATTTTTTCATGAAAGATTATACTTTTTGATCATTATTATCTATTGTTTTAGGAGAACAAAGAGATATCGAAATGGAGAAGACGAAAAAGAAAGGAAAATGGGACCAAAGTAATTTACCAACTGCGATAAACAATGTTTTGACAAAAAAAATGAGTTTGAGAGAAGCTTCATTGCGTTATAATATTCCAAAAAGCACCTTACATGATAAAATATCGTCATTAAACCGTGGACAAGAAGTGTCGTTGCAACCAAAGTTAGGTAGATTCACTAATACCTTCACACCAAAATACGAAGAACTCTTAGTGCAGCATGTAAAAGATTTATCTAATAGGTGTCTGCCGTTAACAAAACAGGAATTTTTGAAGTTGGCTTACGATTTGGCTGAGGCTTTGAAGATCCCTCATCGCTTTAATAAAAAGAAAGGAGCTGCCGGTAAACACTTTTACTACGATTTCATGCAGAGACATCAGGACGTATCGCTGAGATCACCAGAGTCAACAAGCATAATGAGGGCTGTGGGGTTTAACAAACCCCAAGTTGATCTCTTTTTTAATAATCTTGACAGAATGATGACACAATTCAAATTTCCACCTTCGAAAATTTATAACTGTGACGAAACTGGAGTCAGCTGCGTACAAAAACACCAAAAGATACTTGCTCCAAAAGCTGTTCGACAAGTAGGAAAGCTCACTTCTGCTAAGAGGGGCAAAAATATTACAGTCTTATTTTGCATGAGTGCCAACGGCCATTTCATTCCGCCTTTCTTTGTCTTTCCTAGGCAAAGAATGAATGATCGGCTCATGATAAATGCTCCAGCCGAAAGCGTAGGCGTGGCCCAGCCAAAAGGCTGGATGAATAGTGATATTTTTCTTCAATGGCTACAATTATTCAAGAAACACTCTTGTCCGACAAAAGAGAGCCCTGCGCTGATACTTCTGGATGGACATTGTAGTCACAAGACATTAGCAGTCATCAATTTTTGCCGAGAAAACGATATTCATTTGATAAGCTCGCCACCACACACTACCCACAAACTACAGCCGCTAGACAGAACGTTTATGAAACCATTTAAAGATGCCTACAACCAACGTTGCGATGCGTGGATAAGAGCAAATGCTGGATCGCGAATAACTGACTACGATATTGCCGGTCTCGTCAGTGAAGCATTTACAAAAGTAGCTCGTCTAGAAATTGCAGTGTCCGGCTTCAAATACACAGGAATTCAGCCATTCAATAGAGATATATTTTCTGATCTGGATTATTTATCTGCGGATATGACCAACATTCCGTTAGAAGACCCACAAACATCCTCAAACGCACCAGGTACTAGCAAAAAAGTTCCTGTTTCCTCCAGTGACTTAACTGAAGCTGGCAGCTCGTCGACGAACTGCGATTTAGAGCAGTCCATTAATATGGACACACAAGGACCCTCAGAGGCTTCTAAACAATCTACATTCGAAAAAAATATCAACAGTCTCAAGCCATTGACTAACCTTGATCCAGATGTAGTCCAGGTTTTCCATAATTTGTCACCATTGCCGGATGCTGCAAAAAAACGATCGCTTGCTCGAAAGAGAAAATGCGAAAAAAGTAAAATTTTAACTTCATCACCGTACAAAATTCTTGTAGAGGAGAAAGAAAATGAAAAAAAACGTTAACGAGAAAAATAAAGCAGTGGGAAATAAATTTAGGACAGCAATGAAAGAGAAAGGGAAACAGACCAAAGAAGTAAAAGCCAAAGGGAATAGCGGAAATAAAGCAAAGAAAAAGACATCGTTGGCTGAAACATCTGACACGAGAACTATTTGCGTAGTTTGCTTAGAGGATCACAATGAAGACTGGAGACAGTGCTCCAGCTGCCGTGGATGGGCACATGAAGCATGTGCAGATATCCCTGAATGTTCAGAATGCTACATATGCGATCGATGTACGATGGGTTGAAGATGTCCGGTACTAAGGGTTTGAAGTAAAGTCCGTCCGGTACTAGGTGCCATTTGCTGAGATTTATTTTTTTACTGTCAAAGTTTGATTTAAGATTGTTCTTATGTTTAAGCAGAGTTATAAGTTTTGTTAATTTAATTTGATTTTATATTTTGTTATTAAAATAATTTCATTATTAAAGCTTAATTTGTTGAAACATTTTTTTTTATTGTTTAAATACCTTAAGTGTCCGTCCCTAGGGGACTTTTCCCTAAAGAATCAACGAACTTCAAGCGTGTGACTCTCAGACTACCGCCACCTATTGTTGCGTAGAGGAACTATCGCCAACAATGTCGCATGCAAGTAGAATACAGTTAGGTTATCATTAAAAAAACAGAATTTTAATTATATGAAAAATTGAAATACAAATCTTGTTCCCTGAAACCAAGAAAGATTAAAAAACACAACAAAGGTTGCTCTAACGAAAAAACAAACCAAAATTTGTTTGGTTTGGTCTTCGTTGGAGTTATTAAATAGAAAAGGGAATTATTCTCGCGTAGACGAAGTTTATTAGAATGCAATCAGCGTCCTAATTAGTTATTTTCCTAAAGATTGAAAAATGGTTTGAAAGCACCACAGACATCATTAACAGATTATGAAAGCAGAACGATATTAAATTAACACGTTACCGTATTAGGTTGGCACTTCTTCATTTCGTTGAATGGAATTCCTGTTTGATTGGACTAAATTGCCTTTGTGGTGCGTACATCACTAAGCTGAATTCTTCAGTTGAGTTTAAATGGCGTTCTTCGGATGCTAACGTGTTCTTTTTGTGGTTTATCAGACATCGCATTGCAATGAAAATAAATTTAAGGCGTTTTAATTATCCTCGAGTCAATTACCAAGATGTGACAACTACCAGAATGCTAACCAGGATTATTAAGACTTGCCCCGTTTAATTGTCATTCGTCAAAAACCAGTCGGGAGGGGGAGCAACAAGTCACGTTGAAAATATTCGCTTTGTTGCATTTTTTCGTCGCTTAAAGGATTAACGTCGCGTCGGCATCGTCACGTAAAAATTCGAAATTTATTGAATAAAAGAAAAAACGTCGCGGCTTATTCATAGCCGCACAATACTGTTAACTTAAACTTGTTCACGTGGATTAGCGTGATGGTGACGCTAAATCATAAATTTTCCCACTATCAGAAATCAACGAACTTAAAGAAGTTTTATTTTCTTCGTTTTGAGATGAATAAACTCGAAATGTTTTGAGATGAATAAACCCGAAATTTCTCAAATTGACCTCCATTAGTCTATAAATTTCGAAAAAAAATTCTCAAGCTGACGTCCGTTAGTCTGCTTGCTGTACAAGCAATGTTTCATTAAATTTCATGATTTAGGAAGAGTTATAATACGGAAAAAGTTTAGGAAACCCAGTGCTAATAGGGAAAACGTTTGGAAAGCCCAGTTCTCTATAATTTTTTCTCATTATTTAATGGAAACCCCACTAATGATAAATTTAATCGTAAATTCTCCGTTATGGAGGGATAACTCATCATAATATCCGACAAGGTTTGTTTATAAGATGATCACTGGGATAAATTATCACATTTTCCTTCGAACAGTGTTTTATTATGTACAAGATGTCACACGAATCCCTAGAGGTTACCCCATTAATTACAAAATAAACATTCATTTTGTGTATGTTCAATTAACCATCGAGTCGCAGGTAAATTACAAAATTTTCCGTTTGTAGGCATTTGCATATAAATTACTGAAATACCTTCCTGCGAAATAAGCCAATCGTGCCATTAATCAGTTCCTTCTTATTTTCAACACGTATTTACGTTATTACTTCGGCCTGCTATTGTGACAAATGGGCTCTTAAACGCGGAAAAATCTCATAATTAATCTTCAAGTCATATTTCTCTTCATTACTCCATCAGATGGTCACCCTTGGTCACAATGCCATATCCCCAACGAAATCAATTTGGGTTATCCCAATTCAAAACGGAAGTCGTATAATATACGAAAAGGGGGAATAAGGGTCTCGCCACGTAAGAATCTTCCCGTGATTCAGCTCCTTCAATTTCGAGTTCTGAAAGTATACAATGAAACTTCCCGAAGGAACATGAAATTACTTTTCTAATCTAGTAAGCGGATTACGTGTAGAAGGCGTGGCGGAGACCCAATCGTGGTAAGCCCCGGACTTTCGCCCGGATCATGCCCGTCGAGGATAAACTCTTTTAGGACCAAACAATTATAGCGGTGAATTGTATCAATTATCCCGATTTTTCTGTCCGCGTGTTACCACAATTTTTCAATAATTTTTTTATATTTTGGTGGAACGGACTGGTCAATGGTTATCTTCAAAGATTGAAATACAAGACTTGTCGCCTGATTTCTTAGTTTCAGGGAACAAGATTTGTATTTCAATTTTTTAATTCTTCTTTAGTCTTGTGAAGAATTTTGATATTAAATTCGAAAGTTCAAAGAAATTTGTATAGAAATTTTGCTTTATTGTTAAAATTTCGATTTCAATCATTTTTGTTCCGGATGTCGGTTTAAAAATTCAAAATTTCGAAATTTTCTAGAAATTAAAGTTTTTTTCCTGAAACCAAGAAAGATTAAAAAAGTATCTTTCTGAAGATGATAGCTTGACTATCAAAACGCCTTAGAGCAACCTTTGTTGTGTTTTTTAATCTTTCTTGGTTTCAAGAGAGATTTGTATTTCAATTTTTGAATTATATCTTTCTCTAGAACGAGAAATATTAGTAGTAGACACTCTCTGAAAAGGCTTGTGTTTATCTGTCTGTTTGCTTATCAACGAATTTGAACGTAACATCATTCTGCAATCTGCACGAACTCCTTAAAGCTCTGCAAACTGATTAAGTTAGTTTTGGATATTCTCTGTATTTTCTTTGCGAAATATTGGTATATCTATCGGTATATCATGTTTTATTGGCTTTTTCTTCGTCAGTTACCCCTTTCATAATTCTAAATTTTCAATAACCCTCTGTTGAGAATTGGCAATCTGTTACTGAAAATCAGTTACTGAAAATTTAGAATTGTGAAATTATAAATTTTTTTTCTGAAATTGTGTGGCAAAGAAGAAGCCAATGAAACATGAATAGAAACATCAATATTTCGCAAACAAGATACAGAGAGTATCCAAAATTAACTTAATCAGTTTGCAGAGCTTTAAAGAGTTCGTGCAGATTGCAAAATGATGTTATGTTCAAATTCGTTGATAAGCAGACAGACAGCAAAACACAAGCCTTTTCAGAGAGTGTCTGATTGCATAGTAACCTTTCAGATATATAACAAATTGCCAATTCTCAACAGAAAGTTGTTGAAAATTTAGAATTGTGAAAGGAGTAACTGGCGAAGAAAAAGCCAATAAAACATAAATAGAAATAAGTTAATTTTGTTACGTTTATCCAAACAATTAATTCTCTGATTTCAGGGTAAAACTGCTTGAGTCAAGCTTTTGAGAAAATTGACTTTTGTTGCGTGTTACATTTTACGATTCTGGGGGAAGGGTGAAACATTTTAAGTGCCCCCTCTATGAAACAAAAAGAATTTTACATACAGGCATACGTGCATTCTTACGTTTTTATTATTTATTAAAGTACGAGCAAGTGTTACTTTGACAATATCTCAAATATATAAATTATGACTTAAGCACTTAACCCAGTAACCACAGAATTGTTTAGTCATCTGAAGCAGCCCGGTGCAGCACGTACCCCCACCAAACTCTTCCCATATCCTTAGGGATACGTCGATTACAATTTGGGTAACATGCCCAACGATATTTTTAGGTATCTAAGCTGGGAAATCAATATAATTTATCTGGATTCTATGTCAATATTACAAATTGTAACAAACGGACGAAATCGTCTCCAGAATGAACATTTTATGAGAGCCAAACTCTTCAATGTGAAGCGGAACTTCTCATAATCTTTATTGACAGCAGACGCTAACCACAATGGCATTACAGGTAAACGGCTTACGGAGAATCCTTTTGTGGCAACACCTTATTTAATCGTCGTAAGCTGATTAGCGATCCCGGAGGCGTTGGACTAAATTGAATCTTATTTACCTTACGAATAGAACTACCCTTCAAGAATGACTACGAATGTTTACCTTGGCGAGCACTCAACCAAAAATTACGGACAGTTTAAAATAATGTTGTCGTAGACCTAAAATAATATCGTTTAAAAACGTAGCTGGAAGATCTTGAGAATGGAAGAAAGCTGCATCCTGGAGATTACCGATTCACGCTTATCAGTGTTGAATTACGTTAGTTTTTAAATAAAATTTTAAGGTGGCTCAGTTCTGAATTTTTGGTCCTATTTTATGGTCTTTTATGTCTAAAAAGTTTTTGAAAATTTTGACTTATTTTGATAATTTTAACTAATTTTGAAAATTTTGACTTATTTTAAACACTTTGGCTTTTCTAAAGTTATTCTTCATGTTAATTATGTTAAATCATAGTAAATAATATTAATAATGATTTTTTTAAAATGTTGTTCCTCCAATGTCCCTTCTCCTTGAAAAATTCCATGTTTTTATTGAAAAATTTTATGTTTTTATTTGAAAGTTCCGACTTTTTAAAAAATTCAGACTTTCAATATTTTAACTACTTTAAAAGTTTTGTTTTTTTAATATTTAGATTCTTTTCAAATTTTATTTTTGTCTAGAAATTTAGACTTCTTATAACTTTGGGCTTTTGAAAAATTTCACTTTTTTTTTAATTACCTATGACTTCTGAATCTTTCTTTTTTTTTTGAAGTTTGCGATTTTTTTGAACATTGCGACTTTTTCTCAAAATTTTAATTTTTTTTTAATTTACTGAAAACTTTTAACTTTTTTCAAAACCTTGACTTTTTTTAAAATTTTAAGGTTTAAAACAATTTAAATCTCTTCTGAAAAGTTCTGCTTTTTCGAAGAAGTACAGTTTTTTTGAAGAGTTACTAGAAAATTTGAATTATTTTAAAAATTTCGAATCTGATTTAATATCCGAAGACTTTAACTTTATTCAAAACCTCAACTTTTTTCAAAACCTCAACTTTTTCAAAATTTTGACGTTTAAAAAAATTTAAATATTTTCTGAAACGTTCTGCTTTTTCGAAGAAGTACAGTTTTTTTTTTTGAAAATTTCGTATTTTATTAGAAAATATTAAATTTCTTTGAAAATGTTGACTGCTTTGAATATTTCTTCTGTAAATTTCTACTTTTCTTTAACAGTTCGTGTTTTGCTCCAAATTTAGACTCCTACGTAACTTTGGATTTCTCCAAATTTAAACTTCTACATTTTGGACTTCATTAGAAAAAATTCACTTTTTATGATTTTATGAAAATTTCGATTTTTCCAAAAGGTTTTTTTTTAATTTTTAGGGTATAAAAATTCAGTTTTTTTTAATACTTTCTCTGTTTTTCTTTCTTAAAATCTAACTTGTTTTTCAAAACATTGCATTTTGTCAAAATTTTAACATTTAAATTTATTTTCCTGAAAAATTCAACTCTTTTAAAATTGTACTTTTTTCCTAAATTGTGACTTTTTCTTAAAGTGTTACCTACTTTTAAATCTTCACTTTTTTAAATTGCGTTTTCTGGAATTTTGTTTTTTTGTAGTTTTCATATTTTTTTTTAAAAAACTTTGATTTTTTTTTGAATTTTGGTTTATTTGAATGTTTATGCTTTTTCGACAATTTCTCTTAATTTTAGCTTTGGTATTATTTTCGACTCTATTCAAGAAATTATACTCTTTTGTATATATACACATTGCAATTATTTTTCGTAAATTAGAACTTTTTTCAAAATTTAGTCTCGACGAAATTTTGACTTTTTTTGAAAATATCAGCCTTTACGTAAAAATTTTAATTTTTTAAAATTATAAATTTTTTTGAAAACGAAAACTCAGAATCTTTGAATTTTAAAAAATGTTGACCCCCATTCTCTCTCTCTCTCTCTTTCTCTCTCTCTCTCTCTTTTCTTATCTTCTCTTCTCTTTCTTTTTCTTTCGCTCTCTCTTTTTTTCTTTCTTTTCCTTTATCTTTCTATCTTTCTCTCTTTCTCCTCTCTTCTCTCTCTCTTTCTCTCTCTCTCTTTCTCTTTCTCTCTCTCCCTTCCTCTCTCCTTCTCTCTCCCTTTCCTCCCTCTCTTCTCTTCTCTTCTCTTCTCTTCTCTTCTCTTCTCTTCTCTTCTCTTCTCTTCTCTTCTCTTCTCTTCTCTTCT